>CAXASG010000074.1:2500-65677 GCA_963971525.1 Cephus spinipes
GAGACAGAGGAAGAGACAGAGACAGAGAGACAGAGACAGAGAGACAGAGACAGAGAGACAGAGACAGAGAGACAGAGACAGAGAGACAGAGACAGAGAGACAGAGACAGAGAGACAGAGACAGAGAGACAGAGACAGAGAGACAGAGACAGAGAGACAGAGACAGAGAGACAGAGACAGAGAGACAGAGACAGAGAGGCAGAGACAGAGAGACAGAGACAGAGAGACAGAGACAGAGAGGCAGAGACAGAGAGGCAGAGACAGAGAGCAGAGACAGAGAGGCAGAGACAGAGAGCAGAGACAGAGAGACAGAGACAGAGAGGCAGAGACAGAGAGACAGAGACAGAGAGCAGAGACAGAGAGACAGAGACAGAGAGACAGAGACAGAGAGACAGAGACAGAGAGACAGAGACAGAGAGACAGAGACAGAGAGACAGAGACAGAGAGACAGAGACAGAGAGACAGAGACAGAGAGACAGAGACAGAGGACAGAGACAGAGAGACAGAGACAGAGAGACAGAGACAGAGAGACAGAGACAGAGAGACAGAGACAGAGAGGACAGAGACAGAGAGACAGAGACAGAGAGACAGAGACAGAGAGCAGACACAGAGAGACAGAGACAGAGAGACAGAGACAGAGAGACAGAGACTGAGAGACAGAGACAGAGAGACAGAGACAGAGAGACAGAGACAGAGAGACAGAGACAGAGAGACAGAGACAGAGAGACAGAGACAGAGAGACAGAGACAGAGAGACAGAGACAGAGAGACAGAGACAGAGAGACAGATACAGAGAGACAGAGACAGAGAGACAGAGACAGAGGCAGAGAGACAGATACAGAGAGACAGAGAGACAGAGACAGAGAGACAGATACAGAGAGACAGAGACAGAGAGACAGAGACAGAGAGACAGAGACAGAGAGACAGAGACAGAGAGACAGAGACAGAGAGACAGATACAGAGAGACAGAGACAGAGAGACAGAGACAGAGAGACAGATACAGAGAGACAGAGACAGAGAGACAGAGACAGAGAGACAGAGACAGAGAGACAGAGACAGAGAGACAGAGACAGAGAGACAGAGACAGAGAGACAGAGACAGAGAGACAGAGACAGAGAGGCAGAGACAGAGAGACAGAGACAGAGAGGCAGAGACAGAGAGGCAGAGGCAGAGGCAGAGGCAGAGGCAGAGACAGAGGCAGAGACAGAGGCAGAGGCAGAGGCAGAGGCAGAGGCAGAGACAGAGGCAGAGACAGAGACAGAGGCAGAGGCAGAGACAGAGGCAGAGACAGAGACAGAGACAGAGACAGAGACAGAGACATAGACAGAGACAGAGACAGAGACAGAGACAGAGACAGAGACAGAGACAGAGACAGAGACAGAGAGAGAGACAGAGACAGAGACAGAGACAGAGACAGAGACAGAGAGAGACAGAGAGAGACAGAGAGAGAGAGAGAGAGAGAGAGAGAGAGAGAGAGAGAGAGAGAGAGAGAGAGAGAGAGAGAGACAGAGAGACAGAGAGAGACAGAGAGAGACAGAGAGAAAGAGAGAGAGAGAGAGAGAGAGACAGAGAGAGACAGAGAGAGACAGAGAGAGACAGAGAGAGAGAGAGAGAGAGAGAGAGACAGAGAGAGACAGAGAGAGACAGAGAGAGAGAGAGAGAGAGAGAGAGAGAGAGAGAGAGACAGAGAGAGACAGAGAGAGACAGAGAGAGACAGAGAGGGACAGAGAGAGACAGAGAGAGACAGAGAGAGACAGAGAGAGACAGAGAGAGACAGAGAGAGACAGAGAGACAGAGAGATAGATAGATAGATGCGGATTTATTCAGTCCTGAGACAAATGCCCCCTAAGGACTGCAAAGACAGTGTACAAAAAATTGCATAATCGTAATAGCTTGCAAAAACAGAGAGAATAAAACAGAATGGATTGCTTATTACAAAAATTCCAAATTACAAAATCATAAAAACAAAAACAAAAAAAAAAAAAAAAAAAAAAAGTACCTAATTAGTTTTAATCAAAAAAAGAGAGAGAGGTGTTGGGATTTACTCAGCTAGTCTCTTTTCTTCAGACATCAGGTAATGATAACATCTCTTACGAAAATCATCAAACGAAGCAGCCGATGAGATGCAGAGCGGCAAAGAGTTCCAGAATTGGGAAGCAGCTACGATAAACGATCTGTTCATCGCTTCTGTGCGCACAGAGGGTACAAATAGTTCATCTGTACGTCCATGGTCCCTGCGATCTGACATATTTGGGCGAATACAAAAATCACCACCGAAAAGGCCTGGTTCACCCAGGCGCAAAGCTTTGTAAACATGGTTACCCAATAGTAGGCGTCTCCGATTTCGTGGTGTAAGCCATCCAAGATTGTGTCGGTGTTGAGTGATGTGGGCCCACCTAGGTACTCGTGCCACAAATCGAACACAGTTATTGAGTGCCACCAGTAAATGTTGATCCAGTCCTTTAGATAAATTTGTGAGAGCTGCAGTACCGTATTCCAGAATGGGGAAGATGAACATCATTATAAGTTTACGTCTCACGGGTAGGCTAAGTCGTTGGTCATTCATACGAAGCCGATAGAGTGCAGAGGAAGATGTATTCCGAATGTGAGAGACATATGCTGCCCATGTAAGTGTACTATCCAATGTAACTCCGAGGTACCGCATAGAGTGCACGTAGTCAATCTCTGTGCCGGAGACGATGAGTTTTGGCAGCGAGGCTATGTCGAGACAGTTTATATATTTAGCACTGCCAAAGATCATGGCCCTGGTCTTCACTGGATTTAGCCGTAGCCTGTTTAGTTGACACCATGCTTCTATTCGCTGTATTTCCTCATTAACCCACAGAATAGCAGTCTCTATGTTATGCCGCGAGCATCTGAAGTATATCAAAAGATCATCTGCATAGAGAAGATGAAGGCATCGCTGGAGGCTTCGAGGCAGGTCATTAATGAAAATGGAAAATAGTAAAGGTCCTAAGACACTCCCTTGAGGAACACCGGTCGTCACTGGTAGCCATCTGGATAACTCATCATTGGCTCCCTTAACTGCTTGCGCGCGACCACATAGATAAGAATGGAACCATTGAAGCGCACTGTCTGAGAAACTTAGTCCGCGGAGTTTACGAAGAAGGAGATCATGATCAACCGAGTCAAAGGCCTTGGAGAAGTCAAAAAACACTGCAATAGTTACCATACGATCATCAATGCCCTGCCGTATGTCATCTACGAGACGCAAGATGGCCGTGTGCGTCCCCATTCCACTCCTGAAACCCGTCTGCCTGGGGTCAAGCTGGCCGCTGCTGTCCAAAAAACTGGTTACTTGATCAAAGACTATTCTCTCAAGAGACTTAGATAAGGCACACAATATAGATATGGGCCGAAAATCCATCAGATCCCTCGCCCCTTTTTTTTCGCAAGTGGAATAATTATGGAGAATTTCCACATCGACGGAAATTTGCAATCGTCAAGCGACATGTTAAAAAGAAGTGTTATCAGTGGCAGCAGGAGTCGACGAAAAGTCTTGAAGGCCTGGATTGGAAAGCCATCTATGCCGCGTGAGCGTGTAGTGATGCGAGAGAGTGTACTATCAACAGCACAGTGATCTATTTCAGCAAAACTAAACAGCTCCGATGGTATCTCATAATTATTCTCCGACAGTATTGTGCAGAGTTCAGGAGGATGATCACACACTGCTGGTAGAGAGAAATGAGCATTCAACGCGTCCAGTGAGATGTCCGCAGGTATACTTCGGTCAGTTGATTTGGCCACTCCAAGCCTATCTATCTCTCTCCAGAAAAGACGCGTATTACCCCCATTCTGAAATTTGGATGATAAGTATTCAGAGTGAGCGGAGACAGTCTCTTTCTTGATCATTTTACGAAGGAGACGGTATCTGTCGAGCAATGCAGTGTTTTTCTTGCCAGATCTTTTAAAAGATCTATAGCATGAGTCTCTCTCCTTCATCTGGCGCCGAATGTCCTGGGTAATCCATGGAGCTGGTGGTCTTCGAGCTACAATAGTCCGCGAAGGAACAGTATGATCAATCATGTCACGTACAAGGCAATTAAATACCGTCACAGCTGCATCAACTGTAGGTAGTACTCCACGCATGTCATTAGGAAGCGATCGTAGGATGTCCTCCGCAGTGTCAATCCTTGCTTCCTCCCAGGCATAATATGTGAAGGTCCTCGGAGCCTGTCTTGGAATACAGTATTTTAGAGCGATGTATATAAGGTCATGCCCAGAGAGGAAAGGCTGGCCTGACTGTCCTGAAGTAACAAGCAGCTGGCGACTACTAATAGCTGAAATATCTAGCCATGTGTCGGAGTTTTGAGTATGATGTGTAGGGGAGAAAGGGACAATGTATAGGCTTAGAGATGAGAAAAAATCCTTAAGGTGCTGGGAATCATATGTGACAGTCAGCAGATTAGTGTTGAAATCTCCAAGAACACATGACATTTTATAACATGGTAGATTCTTCTCCAATTCAGTCTCGAACACATGTAAATGGCCTAGTTTTGGCGGCCTGTATACAACTGCAACCGGAATCTTAGACTTTGAGGGTGCCCATACTTCAGCGAGCATGAACTTTGGTCGTCCTTCAGGCTCGGAGGCAGATGATGAAATGAGCCGTGAACAAAGTCTATCAGCAATAAAGAGAGCCACCCCTCCACCATGACGTACTCTTCTGTCAACACGGATAAGACTGTATGATGGTAGCGCTACTTGAGCATCACTGATGCGCTCATTTAGCCAAGTCTCAGTAACTGCGATAATGTGGTACGGATTTTCACGAAAGAACTCACGAAACTTGTCAATATGAGCGAGTAATGATTGAGCGTTGATGCAGCATATGTTGATGGTTGAGTCCGGAATGGTTTTAACCGCCGTTTGACAATCAGCCGTGACAATGCAACTATCAAAAAGACAGCTTGCTTAAATCTGTAGACGGTAAGACACTAATTGGCCTTTCACCAGGAGCTTTCCTCACATATACAGCACCATCAGTTGTCCACACTGAGCGTGATTGAAGCGTGGGGAACATCTGAAGTATCTTATACCGTAGTTGCTGTAGCTGAAGAGGAATGCGACGATTGACATTAATTGTTGAGTCAGGTTGACCATTTACGAAAACAGTAGAGCGAAGGTTGGGTACTGTCCTCTTAGCAGCTAGAACTTGATCACATTTAGCCTTCGTTGTCAGCTCTAGGAGAATAGCACGCGTTTTGGATCCAGTGTCATCCTTTTTAACATTTCCCATTCTTTCCACACGCACAATTTCAGCCGCAGGCAACGGTACCTTAAGAATATCACTGAGGGTATAGATGAATTGTTGGAGGTTTTCCGCGCGACCCCCAGCTTCAGGGATACCAGTGATGATAATTTGAGTAGCCATATCTTTGCAAATAACCTTCAGGAGCATCGATTCCTGGGTCTCAGAGAGTCCTGAAATTGCTGAAGAAGAGGAGGGCCCCATTGCCAGCTGATTAGCAATGTCTTTTATCCTCGCGTTTTGTTGACCAGTCTCACTAGTTAAACTGCTAAGATTTTGTTGCATTGTTGCCACTGTTACAGACATATCGGAGAGGTCTCGTTTCATAGCAACATTGTCATCAGCTAGTGATTCAACTTTTGCTGCTAGCTTCGTTACGTAGTCATGCACTACAGAGATTTTTACTGCTGTGTCATCCACTTTCGCCAATTTTTCATCGATCTTCGTAATCTTGTCGCTAATTGACTGCAGTAGCGTATAACAATCCAGTGATTGGCAGGATGGACAACCATTTTTAATACGCTCTGTCAATTCACTAATTAGGGAAACATTTAGCTTTGTTTTCAGACAGCAGTGATGGAAAGAGTGTGCACATGTGGCAGCAGTAGTGATGGCATCCTTCGGACTACTAATTTCGGCAAAACAGAGCGAACACAAAGGTTTTGGCATAGTGGCTGGAGATCAAGCTGTAGGATACACAATATCAATATAATCAATATAGAGAATAAATTCAACACTCATACACAACACTTGTAAGCAGCTGTCACAGAGTCGCACTCTATTGTTGACTTATCAAACAGCACGCCTTAGAACCGTCGGTAATGAAAATCCACCAGACATGTGCTTAAGATACTGTCCAGGAAATTATGGAGACAAGGAATAACCTCAAAAATAGCCAATTTTGAAATCCAATTTTTTCAAGGGATACACCAAGATACAGCACTGTTTAATGTTCTAGTATATTCAACTCAATTAATTGTTAGTAGTTACAGGCCACTCTGGAGAGTCATAACAAATCCCCCACCACTGTCCCCTATGAGTCATGGAGCGCGCCGCGCTGTGTCCCCCGCACCGCACTACGGCGCCACCCCCTCGCCCATGTGGGCTGTTCTCCCCACCGCCACCCTACGCGGCACTTCCCCCACCACGCGGCCCTGGTCCTAAGGCCCAAAACTCAGTAGCAGCGTTGCATAGCCCCAGGGGACGTACCACGGTCGGTAATTATGCATTGACCGCCTGTCGGTAACTTTTTTAATTACCCTAAGGAGATAAGTGTCCCCGTGGTAAAATAGAACACCGTATTATGTAAGGCCCATTGTGTATATTATAAAAGCTGTAGCGCGTGAATACATTTTCGATTATTACCGTATTGTTGACGCGAATCTACTTTAAGTCGTAAAAAACGTATTCTGATTAATTGGTAAGGCCTGGTCCCCCCCCCCCGTTTCCCAAGCCGCGTGACTTTAAGAATGTTATGCTCAAGATATTCTCCGAACAATGACGTACTCATGGTTCAGATCGCCTCTGATGAATGTCTTTATCTCAGTGAGAATCCCTGCAGGTGTGCGATGGCGTCGTATAACACTCATTTCCAATGATGAACATCGTGCAGAGGAAAAGATATAGGGAGATCGAGGTGTATGAGACAGAACAAGAAAAAAGTTTTAAATAAAAATATATTATAAGCACATTGCAAGATACATCAATCATACAGGTTTATTAAGAAAATAAGCGTTATGCATGGTTGTTCTGGTCCTCCATGGTGCTCCGCACGAAGGAGAGATACTCGTGGTTATACAGGGAGAGCAGCTCCACTAATAATTGGTAAAGTACCGGTGACCACAGGCCTTTCTTCTCCAGAGTCAGTCGAAGATCGCCCAATATGCTGTCCCTGGAGGAGGCGTCATCTCCGCGACGGTCGAGTTCCGCAATCAGCGTGTCTTTACAGTTGTTAGCACTGTCGGTAATCTCGCGTAGCTTGGTTATTTGCAAGGTTACGCAGCGCAGGACCCTCTGGAGATTGAGGTAGGACACTCTCTTCATCACAACCGTAGGTGTGTATGCCCTAGCTCTTTTAACACCAGAGCTATCGTTGTCCGTAGACATAGGGATTGCAGGTTTGATAATAATTGCCCGCTCACCGTATGAGTACGTGAAGACTAGCTCATGAGTGGCCATGAGAATAGGAGTGTTGAAAGCCTCGGGTACCTCCTTGATGTTATCCTCGGCGGTGAAGAATTTGTCGATGACGGGGAAGTGGTCGGTGATGATGGCCCATTCGGTTGGTTCAAACTCCACGCCGGAATAATCTTGATTAACGATGCGTATTACAGGTGATAAGCTTCCCGAACGATTTAGAGAGAGGCCGGTGATCACTTGCTTCGAAAACGATCGGTTTAGACCGTACGCAGTGGGCAGTAGTACTTGCTTCTTGTACATGGTTGTAGTAAATACTATTATACGATCGGTGCGAGGGTCTGAGCAGTACTGTCTAAGGCGATATCTAAAAAGCAGGTCATCGAAATATTGGCGAACATGTCCCCCACCACCGCCACCATAGCCACACCCCGTTTTTATAGGATGCAGCGCACAAAGAGCTTATGGCCATGATACTGCTGATACCGCAGAATGTATCAAAGATGACGAGATGCTGATATCCTATAGCGAGTGATTCACGTGAATCACTGTACTGCTGGGTGCATCTGCATCAGCGTTAAGATAATCCTGTGAAAAAGAAAACACGCAGCTGGGGCACGCGCGAGCAGGCAGCGATGTACAGTCTAAGAAAAGCAGTAGAATCGTTACAGTGAAAAATTTACCGACAGCTACCGTAGAAAAAAGAAATGGATCGCTACGACGACGACGACGACAACGACTTTTTGAGGCATAGAGATGTGCAGTGGGCGAAGACACGAGCCCTCTATCGGTACGCAAATCCCGAGTACGATCCAAAGAAAGAGGCCGTACGGGAGTGGCTGAGATTGGGACATTTAACGGGTGTACCGCTAGCCTCAATATACATGACGAAACCGGGAGCACTGAACATTGAAGACATAGGCGTTGATAACCCCGACATGATCTGTCGTAAGGGCTGGCCGTCGGGTGTAAGACCCGTGATACTACCCGAACTGTCTATAGCAACGATACTGGATAAAGGACACCGTGATTTCACACGCTGTAGTGTAACGCTGGGTTTTATCTGCGATCAGCGTTCTAACGATAGCCCTTACGCGCAGCGCATATGTACCAATGAGTGGTTTGCGAAACATGAATGGTGCATGTCCGACGATAGTAATCCCAAATGCCGCATCACGTATCGGCGCCCTATGGCCAAATCAAAGCTAACGATATTGAGGAAAAGGTGGGGCAGGCCCACACCGGAAGAACTACCGCGTCGTGCACCTATGCGTCTGGAGTCGCAGGCCTGGTTAGCGGCATTCAATCATCTTGAGAGATTACGCGAAAGTTGCGTCACACTGTGGTGTCTGAGGGCTATGCGTGCATACGAGACAGCGCTACGTACTCTGGAGAAACGATGCAGTTTGACAGAGTTTATTGGGTGCGTTACCCTGACGACGCGGGATGGTCCACCGCTCCTACACTACAAGGAATGCCGAACAAGCGTGGTCAGCATGCCTCACGGTCTTTACGCGTACCTGGAGGCACTCGACGATGCGTGGGAAACCTATACACCCCATGATGCTTACAACGATGCGGAGAGGGAACACGCTGAAGGATCGAGCAATTTGACGTACTACGCAATGGACACACGAACAGCATCCCGACGCAACATACGGCATATACGGTGTATGGCAATTTTTCGCGACGAGAGCTGCGAAACACTGCTGCGGGATGACCGTGGCGGAAAAGATATCGGCGTACAGCTTATCGGTGGTGATATCGACGAGTTCGATGCTGTAAAAGATTGGTATGATCTTTTGGTACCAGTCGATTGTAATTGATAAATATAAATAATGTAAAAAATACCTATGTACACGGCGTAGTATGATTCGTATCTCTAACCCTACACTACGACGATGAGATGCTGATGCAACCTCAAACGGTGCGCGTCAGCAGATCGCTGCAGCTTCCGACGCAACACTTCTATACAGGGGTTTTTTTTTTATCCGTATTATGGATACGTAATATTTCGCGATCGGCGAACGAGCGATCAATAATATGTAATTCATTTTTACGATTAAAACGCTTCTATCCGATTTTTGACGAATAACGCTTCAATAAGAAAGTCGTGCCATTTTTTGCTGATTCAGATGTATCGCGTGGTATTGTTTTGAAATTAATATCGCCGTGGCTGTAAGATGTCTGCGGACTGGACGTACCCTGTTTTAGTTCGTATCACGACGTCTTGGCTGATAGTCTGATAACTTACATCAACCACCAACTCTAAGCAAAGAAAAAAAAAATGTCATCTTTGGGAAATATTCGCGATTGTATCCTCGATTTCGTCAGGACACGCCGCTTGAATACCCCTAGAAACCCGAGATTATTTTCACCGGGGTGGTGTCGCGAGTTAAGATATTTCGGTTTTCGCACGTTAACGCGTAGATTAAAAAGTGTGTTTGCCCATTGTTCTCTGCGTGTGCTAGCGAGGGGTCATGAAAGAGGATACTTCAAGAACGATCCGTACATACTCTCGCTAGCCGCAGAGTGTATCAACAAACGCGGAGTGCGCGATAGCCGCATCACCAGGGCTATTATAACCGATCATCGGTTTCACGAAGGTATGTATCTGTCGCTTGCCAGCAGTAGCTCCTACACAAATTGCCTTTTTTTAAAAAAAAAAATAAATCAATTTTACAAGAATTGACGCGCTTTCATCACGAAGTCGTCCCCGAGGAGGAGGAGCAGTTGCTCCTAGGGTGCCTCGATCGTGTAGAGGAGGTTTACTCGGAGCCCCGCACCAGCACGGAGACAGTGATGCAACGTGCTAACGGTAAAACATACTTTTTAAAAAAAAAAGATTACGGCTAATTTACGTTTTATTTTAAAAAAAAGTGGCAGGTCCATCGACAGCGCTGGACATACAGGCGATGGAGGAAGAAGAAGAGGACGAAGAACCGTTCCACGATACGTGGGGTATGCATTAAACAGCATCGGAGACAAACAGTATGAGCCGAATACTCTTTCTTTTGTGTTTAATAATAACAAAAAAATAATAAAAAACTCTTCTTCCAAACGCTAGATGCGGGCGCGCAATATCAGATCGGCGGGGGACCCCTTCTTCGGTCGCAGATTGATGACAACGAAGACGCCGACAACGAGGGAGTGAGCGATAACGACGTGTTACCACCAGGGCATAGGTTTACCGTACAAGCCGAAACGACGCGTCGCATAAATCGGTTCCGATTAGACGGTCGCGAAATAACAATGGCTATCCGGAGGCCGCCCGAAGACCCTGATACAAATACGATATCATGGTTACACGGGGCAGTCAGAGATATACACGCGTACCTCACAAGCTCGTGTACCGCGCGGGACTATATAGGTTTAACGATCAAATCCGACAGTTTTGCGTGTGGGGCAGCATGGGTGTCGTACAGACCGGCTCGAGAACTTCTCGAAAACGATGTGTGGGGTGTGATATCGTCCGTCGCACAAAGCGCCCAGGCATTCCAGATAGATAGGTCTTTTGTCATCGAGTCGTGTATAGTCGAAGTACCGCGGGGTACGGGGCGCGTGCAATTAGCGCACGAATTTGTAAATAAACAATCTATACTGACCATAGCGAATAGCGATAACCTCTGTCTACCTAGATCGCTCGCTGCGGCGATGGTGCACGCTGAACGTGGGGAGGTGCGCTCTGGGGCGTTGCATGAGCGATGGAACGCGGTACGGTGTCAACGGGGTAAATTACAAAAACAATTAGCTCTCGAGCTTGTGACAAGCGCCCGTGTAGACATACCGCCTGATGGTTGCGGTATTCCGGAAATTGATAAATTTCAAAGGCACCTTGCTCAGGATGGTATAGCCATTGTTGTTTACGAGTTTGACAATATAGGCAGCGGCGAGAAACCACTGTACGACGGATCGCAGATAGTCGATAACGCGTACGGTTCAGGGAAACCACGGCGAACTCTCCGCATCCTGTATTATAATAATTCGCAGCATTATCAACCTATTTTAAATATGCGGGGTGCGGTCGGTAGTCGTGGTTTTTGCATACCCTGTAACAAATCTTACACGTACGAGGCAGAGCATAAGTGCTCCCACAAATGCGCTAGATGTTTCGGAAAACCGCCCTGCGATTCGGCTCTCCCCACAATGTATTGTCGCGAGTGCCATAGGTACTTTTTTGGTCAACGCTGTTTTGATAATCACATAAATACGCTGATTAGTAAACAGAAGGGCGGAGAAAAGAGCGTGTGTCAGGCCATTCGCAGCTGTCCGCAGTGTCTTAGACCTCTTCAAGGAACCTCTCGTAAGCACTCTTGCGATAAGGTGTATTGCAGCGTCTGCAAGAGTGTTAATGACGTTGGACATCGGTGTTACGTCAGACCGGTAAAAAAGGCGCCCGTGGAAAAAAATATTCTGTACATCTTCTACGATTTTGAAACACAGCAGATACAGAAGCTGCCCGGTGACGACGCGGTGCGTATCCACACACCAAACTTGTGCGTCGTTCAGCAAGTGTGTACAGCATGCATAAATGATACAGATCTCGCGAGGGTATGCCCGTCTTGCGGTGTACACGAGTACATCTTCGAAGAGGATCCCGTAAGGCAGTTTGTAGATTTCGCGTGCGATCCTAAAAGAAAATCGTTTCAGAGAGTGATCTGCGTGGCGCATAATGCCAAGGGTTTCGACGCGCAGTTTGCACTACGGTACATCGTGAACCGTAGAAGAAAAAGCCTAAAGCCGCCGATGCTGCTACTCAGCGGTACGAGCATCATAATGATGAAGACGGGCCGTGTAACATTCATAGACAGTCTTAATTATTTTCATATGCCGCTGAGCGCCCTACCGAAAGCCTTCGGCCTCGCGGATGCGGTCGGTTTGAAACAAAAGGGTGTCTTCCCGCATCTGTTCAATACACCCGAGAATCAGCATTATATCGGTCCGTTACCAGCGCTCGAGTTTTATTCGCCCGATACGATGTCGCCGGCTCAGCGTAATCAGTTTTTAGCATGGTACAACGAGCAGTGCTCTGCGGGATACGTATTTAACTTTCGAACCCAGTTTATAGATTACTGTAGATCAGACGTAACCATTCTCAGGCAGGCTTGCGTTTCTTTCCGCGAAATGTTTCTTCAGCATGGCAACGTTTGCCCTTTCTCGGAGAGCACCACCATAGCCTCGGCGTGTTCGAGAGTTTTTCGGAAAAACTTTTTGCGAGACGAGCAGATAGCTATTTTACCACCGGGTGGGTACCGATACGGTGACAAACAATCGCGTAAGGCCATCTTGTGGCTTCTTTCGCTGGAGCATCGTTTGGGTTGTGCCATAGTTCACGCAGGGCGCACTCGGGAGTATCGTCTACCGGATGGTACACCCGTCGACGGTTACTACCTGGACGCCACCACAGGTTCGCGACACGTATTCCAGTTTCAGGGTTGTTTCTGGCACGGTTGCCCAAAATGCTATCGTATAAACAGAGATAGTCATTTACACACGGGTGGATCCATGGACGCGCGCTTCGAGAGAACGCAGGCTACGAGCGATAAGATTCGGTATTTAGGTTACGAGCTGACGGAAATTTGGGAGTGCGAATTTGACCGCTGGATAAAAGATTCTGAACAGGCCGCTTTATATAGATCGCTGAATGAGAACCCGCTGGTATCGCAAGCACCGCTCGAACCCCGCGATGCTTTCTTCGGTGGACGTACAGGAAATACCGTCAGTTTTTACGAAGTCGAGGGGTCTGAGAGGATACATTACGTAGATGTGTGCTCGCTCTACCCCTTCATTTCGAAAACGGGGAAATTCCCTGTAGGTCACCCTACGGTGTACGTGGGCGATGACTGTCGCGAATTAACGGGTGATCGCAACAACATCGATAACGTGGAGGGTTTGATTAAGTGTGTGGTGTTACCACCGCGAGATCTGTATCATCCCGTGTTACCGGTACGCATGCACGGTAAACTGCTCTTCGCCTTGTGTCGTTCCTGTGCAGAGGCCATGCTACAGGGGTCGTGTCCTCACGAGAATCCCGCGGATAGAGTATTCGAAGGGACCTGGGTCGTGGACGAGGTCAAGCGCGCCGTACGTAAGGGGTATGAAATAACGCTGATACACGAAATATGGCAGTATGAGATTACCCAGTACGATCCGACGACACGGACGGGCGGTCACTTTGCCGATTACATAAACACGTTCCTAAAGATTAAGCAGGAAGCTAGCGGCTGGCCGCGCGAGTGTGGCGACGACGACGAGGCCAAAAAACTGTATATAGAGGAGTACGATCGGGTCGAGGGTATTCGTCTGGACCCTGGAAATATAAAATCAAATCCCGGTCTGCGGTCAGTCGCAAAATTATGTTTGAATTCCTTTTGGGGCAAGTTTGGGCAACGCGAAAATCTGCCAAAGACGGAAATTGTAACGACTCGTCAAAAGCTCGTGAGTCTGCTTACGGGTCCGGAGGTCGAGATTACAGGTATTCTGCCCGTAGATGACGAGCTGCTTTACGTCGGTACGCGTAGTACGAACGACGCGTTGATACCCACGGCATACACAAACGTTGTTATAGCTGCGTATACCACGGCTCAGGCGCGTCTGAAATTGTACGACTATCTCGAGAAATTGGATCGGCGTGTACTATATTACGACACCGACTCGTGTATATACGTATCAGGTGGTCGTCACGCCGATAACGCCTACGAGCTACCGCTCGGCAGTCTTTTGGGCGATTTAACGGATGAGTTGGAGTCGTACGGTGTTGGTAGCTATATTACGTCTTTTGTCTCGGGAGGCCCGAAATTTTATGCGTACCGAGTGCATAAGCCAGACGGTTCTTACGCTGAGGTCTGTAAGGTCAAAGGTATCACGATCGACTACGCGACGAGTCTGGCCATTAATTACAACTGGATACGTTCTTATGTAACGGGAGAGACCAGCGAGCCTGTCGTTTTACACTATGACGCGATACGGCGTACACCGTTTCACGACGTAGTGACGCGTCTGAAATCAAAAACGTGTAAGCCGACAGAGCTTCAAAAGCGGCGACGCGACGGTCGTTTCGGCTCTTTGCCCTACGGATTTATGTAATTAATATTACAAACAAAACCTGTATAAATGTATATACATCGCCTGTACAATAATAATAATAAAAACATATTTATTTGAAAAAAAAACCTCTTTATCGATCTATTCCCGAAGACTCCATCAACCCGATCATGTTATTTATTTTTTCAGCGACGCTTCGGACATGCTAGCCGTGCATTATGGCTAGCTATGCGGTTGACACACATACATGCAGACTATTAGCTCACAGGTGCACGATGAGCTCACCCGGACGAGGGGCTAGCAACGTCACCGATAAGAGCTAGCAGGCGCGCGCGACGTCACGAGCCTCACGCGTGTCGCGCGCCCGCCGCGGCCGGGCCCCGCGATGGAAGAGGGAGTGTGTAAAATCCAGCAGTCTCTTTAACAGTATATTCGTAAAGGACACCACCAAATAGCCTCATTTGGCATAATGGACACGCGGTGGAAGCACCCCTGGACGTCGATGGTCTGTGGGCCAACGGGGTGCGGGAAGACGTTTTTCGTAAAGAAATTCCTACGGTACATCGAAGACATGAGCGACGTGCGATTCGCGCGCGTTCTCTTTTACTATGCAGAGTGGCAGGAGGGGTACAGGGAGTACGGGAGCACTATAGAGTTTCACGAGGGACTGCCGCAAAACACAGATTACGGCAACGATCCACGCCCGAAACTCGTCATCATCGACGATCTCATGAGGGAATCGTCCAATAACACGGTGGTCGACCTTTTTACCAAAGGCAGCCATCATAAGAACATCAGCGTTATCTTCATTACGCAGAATCTCTTTCATCAGGGGCCCGGGCAGCGCGATATCTCGTTGAACGCCAACTACATCGTTGTGTTTAAAAATCCGCGCGACAGAGCGCAGATACAGCATCTGGCGAGACAGGTGTTTCCTGAAAATCCGCGCTTCGTGCAGGAAGTCTACCGCGATGCCACCGCCGAACCGCACGGTTATTTACTACTCGATTTGAAGCAGTCGACCCCCGATAACTGCCGCTTTCGCACGAGCGTGTTTCCTTCGGACCCGTTCCACTATGTGTACGTACCGCGAAAGGGTATAAAGGGCGGGTACGCCGATCGAGACGTACCAGTCATTCGGTTGTAATGGTATCCAGCGCACGCTGCTCTATAGGGCGGAAGCACGCCACAGTGTTAAAGGCTATTTGCCACCTGGACAGCAAACAACGCAGCGCCTTGTTACGAGCGGCCGACCCACGCCTCGTCAACTGTATATGCGAATGCGCTCTGAATATCCTTCGCGGTAACGTACCTCTCAAGCCGACTCAGAAACGGCACTTACGAAAACACGCACCGCTGCTGAGACGTTTATCCAGACCTGGTTCGGCAGTCAAAACTAGAAAGCGCCTTATCGTTCAGAGCGGCGGTTTTTTACCTCTTCTGTTAGCACCCATACTAGGCACCGTCATATCAAAACTCATAGGGGGAAGCGGATAGGATATACGCCGAGATGGAGCATGCGAAAAAGATGGTTCTCATTCCTCATGAGAGCGTGAATACCGTGCACCAGCAGTACCACCGTGCAGCGCCTCATACGCATCAGCACAGTCAGGAGGGCATTGACACCGTTAACACCGTACAAACCCCTGGGACCCCCTTAAGCAGATTAGACGCGTCGATGAAGGAGATCCTACACTCGCCGAATTTCATTGACGAGCGCGAAAAGTGGTAGATGTACAATCAGGTGCTGCAGCGTTATCTACACTTTATCGAGGACCTGCGCAATAACGTCGACGAGGATAGGCGCGCCGATAGCGATAACAAGAAGAAAAATAACAATTCTGCGGAGGATAACGCCCGGAACCAGACCACCGATGCTGACGACGACGACATCATTGCCAGTGTACCCCAAAAGTACAGGACTAAGGCGCGGCTCTTACTAGGCAGACTGCGTGGCGCTGGCTCGCCACACATTTCGTGGAGTAAGCAGGGCGTTACGCGTATCGGTGGAACCGTCGTGCAGGACGCCAACATCGTTGATTTAATCAATGACGCTATGCGTGAGAGAAAAACGGCGAGACCAGCGGGGAGTCGGCAGTTTGCGCGGTTCCTCCGTACTGCTGGTATACCGCGCGAATTTATTGGTAATCAGCGTCTATGGACGGAGGGGAGCAACACGACGCCTCTCAGTAATCAGCCACGGCGTCGTGTAACAATCGTACCGCGCCCAATCGACACGACTCAGAGCTCGTCCACGGAGGAGGAATTTGGCGAGGCGTTTCAGGAAGTGTTTAGAGACTCAGGGGAAGCAGAAGAGGTCGTGGGGAAAAGACATACACGATCCGTGTCGGCTAGTACAGCCAACGATACCGAGAAAAAGAAAAGATTAGAATGGTTAAGGCTGCCGTGAAACAGAAGAAGAAGGCGGGTGATGACAGTCTTCTGAGGCGTCTTTATTACACACCAGCAGAACCGTCTTCGTACGCCGGTATCGGTAACCTCGAGCGATCGGTTAAGGGTAGGGTAAAGCGAGATTCCGTCGTACATTGGTTAAAGGCGCAGGACGCGTATACGCTGCATAAGCCCGTACGTCGTACGTTTCAGCGCCGCTCTTACGCCGTCAGCAATATCGACGATGTTTGGGAGGCCGATCTCGTGGACCTTCGCTCGTTGAAGGAGTACAACGATGGTTACACGTATATACTTGTAATAATCGATGTACTCAGCAAATATGCTTGGGTCGAGCCTTTACGCGATAAGTCCGGTGCAACGGTAGCAGCGGCATTCCGGAGGGTTTTGACACGTAGTAAGAATAGGATACCCGTGTACCTACAGACAGACAAAGGTAAAGAGTTTACCAATGGCGTATTGCAGAGTCTGCTCGAGGAGCTCGGCATAGGATTCCGCGTAGCGCGCAGCCCCGACGTAAAGGCAGCTGTCGTCGAACGCTACAACCGTACTCTGAAGGAGCGTATGTGGCGTTACTTTACACATAGAAACACGCGGCGGTACCTAGATATTCTTCAGAGCCTCGTGGAATCGTACAACAGGACACGTCACTCTGCGATAAGAATGCGTCCAGTCGACGTAACCATGTATAATGCCGCTACGGCCCGTATGAACCTGTCCATGCGATACGCCACAGCGAGCCCGCGTACCCCTAAATACGGTGTCGGTGACCTGGTACGCATCAGTAGCGCTAGGAACCCTTTCGCGAAAGGTTACGAGGGGGGTTGGACTCGAGAGATTTTTAAAATCGTACGCCTAGGTACAACGAGAGAACCACCCGTCTACATCTTAGAAGATCTCGCCGGCGAGGAGATTGACGGTATTTTTTACGAGGAGGAGCTCGTTCGAGTCCGCAAGGACCTCGCAAAGGACACGTTTCTCGTCGACCGTGTTATAAAACGAAGCGGCCGTGGGAAAGCCCAAAAAGTACTGGTCAGCTGGGTCGGTTACCCCGAGAAATTTAATTCGTGGATACCGGCTGCCCGCTTAAAGAACAATGAAGGACCAATTTTATCTCGTTCTACCCAGTAACAGCAGTATGTCGTACTATCCCGAAAATAAAACTACCAGTTTTACGACGCATCTACCGCATCAGATCGATTTACACGGAGCATGGGCTGTTGCTCTGGTCGAAATACAGATCCCTATGACCTTTCTTCACGTGCCCGCAGCGCTAAAAGACTGGGATCACGTGGGCATTGTCACCACCCGCACCAAACCGCGGAAGAACCACAAAGAACCGATAGTGGGTCTTATGATAACGGGTTCTAACGTGGCGCACGGTGTTTATGACGACGTAAAGACACTCGTTGACGAAATAAACGCTACCAGGGCTATGAAGGGCCGTCTGCAATTAGAGCTCTGTAGAGGCGGTTACGCTAGCGTATCGCTAGTCTCTACCGATAACGATCTAGACGACCCACACGAACTGAGACTCTGCCGGTCTCTGGCGCGCATCCTAGGTTTTCCCGAATCGGTCGTGGTATCGAAAGCACAGCCCGTTGTGATGGCCGATCAGCCGATCAGCCTGATCAACGCCCTACCTAAGATGCTTTTTGTTTACACCGATGTCTGCGAGCCGTATATCACCGGAGACGTCCAAACACCCTTGCTTCGTGTGGTTCCCCTGCAAACGGATAACAAATACGCTTACGCAGCCATGAAAGTGCTCTCGTTTTCACCGTTAAAGTATATGTATACCGCTGCTCCGCACGACTTTTCAAACGATCGACATCGATATAAGAGATCAACTAGGCGAACCTATACCATTCGAATCAGGGACGCTCTCCGTAACACTACACTTTAAACGGCTAGACTGATGGCTCATTACACCGACTACTACGAGTCGCAGATCGGTGGGGGATATTCCACGAAATTTCGGGTATTCGCGGGGTCGCCTTATCAGCGAGGACATGGTATTGGTAGCTTTCTCGGTGGTCTGTTTCGGCGTGTGTTACCTTTGCTATCGAGAGGAGCCCGAGCCGTCGGTAAGGAGGCGGTGCGCGCGGGCATGAATATCTTGACGGACGTCAGCGAGCGCGGCGCTCCGTTGAAACAGGCGTTTCGCACCAGGGCCACCGAATCGGGTATGAATCTTAAACGTAAGGCGGAGGCGAAAATTGACGAGCTCATGAAAGGATCGGGCTATAAAGCTGTAAAACGACCACGCGGCACCCACTCTATCATCGGCGTCGCTGGAAGGAGCATCGCCTCAAGAACTGCTAACAAGCGTAAGAGGCGTACGGGGAAGAAGGCTGCTCCGCGTCGAAAAAAAAAAGTAGTAAAAAAAATAAAGTCAAAAACCAAGAAACCCAAAAATCGTCGTAGGATCGCTAGTAAAAAAGTAAAGCGGAGTGTGCTGGATATCTTCTCCTAAACGCTACCTCTATCATGGCCTTTCTACACGCACACTCCTGTGAGTGTATGAAATCGGAGCTCGAGCTCTTTACACTGCCACCGACACAGACCACTATAGAGAGCGCGCAGTGGGTACACTACAAGCCCATTTCATCGCTGACCGATGACTCGCCCATTGAATTTGTCGTACCGGGTAACGGCGACGAGTACCTCGATCTAGCACACACCATGCTGAGTTTACGCGTACAGCTACGATCCAAGGATGCGTTAGCCCCTGACGCTCTGAGCAAAGCAGCCCCTGTTAACAATCTGCTACACTCACTGTTCAATCAGGTTGACGTGTTTCTTAATCAGAAACTCGTATCACCGCCTAATAACGCGTACGCTTACAGAGCCTACATAGAGACGCTATTAAATTATGGGCCAGCCGCCAAGGGGTCCCACCTCTCGAGCGTGCTCTGGTACGACAACACGCCCGGTCATATGGACGATACAGCGGGCAAGAATATGGGTCTCGTGAATAGGCAGGCGTTCGTCGGTAAAGACAAGATGGTCGATCTGATCGGTCATTTACACTGTGATGTGTTTAACCAGGAAAAATTTTTATTAAATGGTGTTGAGCTCCGTTTACGTCTCGTACGCACGAGAGACGGTTTCTCCCTCATGGATCCAAAGAGCGAGTGTTCTTTACATATAACGGAGGCCACGCTCCTCGTTAGACGCGTCAAAATAAGTCCCGGTATTCTAATTGCTCATTCTAAAATGCTATCAAAGACAACTGCAAAGTATCCGCTTACGCGTGTAGAGGTCAAGGCGCTGACGATGCATGCCGGTTTGCACGGTGGCACTATGGACAATGTGATTCTCGGCCAATTACCTAAGCGTATTATAATAGGCTTCGTCGATAACAAGGCATTCAATGGCAACTATCAACTCAACCCGTTCAATTTTAAAAACTATTGTATTAATTTCCTATCGCTGTACGTCGACGGTGTTCAAGTACCCTCGAAAGCATTGCAGACAGATTTCGGCAAAGCCGGCCTTTACGTGGACGCGTATCATACCCTCTTTAGTGGTACGGGTATACACTTCCTCAACGAGGGTAATTCGATATCTAGGAACGCTTACGCAGACGGTTACTGCCTGTTCGTTTTCGATCTTACACCCGATCTCTCGGCAAACAGCAACACCCACTGGAACCTGATCAAGCACGGTAGTGTACGAATTGAGGTACGCTTCGACGAGCCGCTGGCCACCACCGTAAACTGTATCGTTTACGCAGAGTACGACAACGTTCTGGAGATCGACGCCTCGCGGCAAATCGTCGTAGATTACGGTGGATAAACAATCGAAGAAAATACATAGGTCAGCAGTTTAGGGTATGCGTCATCGTTTTTTTTGTGCACTCGGTATCGCCTGTGATCGTCAGCATCGCCGTTAGTTTCTCGTTGAACGCCTTCGAGTTAGCACCGCAGTGATGGATTTCGTGGTCGAGATTGAGTACTTCAAAGACTCCGAGGGACGTCTGGCGCCGAAGGAGATCGGCGTCGTGGCTGTGGAAAGAAAATACATAGGCCACTGGATCGTTTCACCGCCCTGCGATTTCAACGAATTACCACCGGCGATCAGAAGTGAGAACAACACCATGACCCGCTATCGACACGGTCTAGAGTGGTTCGACGGTGGTGTGACGTACAAACAGCTATACAACAATCTCCGAAATATTGCCGGTATTTCGCGGAGCATATACACGCGGGGTCCGGAGAGCGTACTTTTTCTGCAGACCGTTATGGCAAGGGAAGTTATAAATTTGGATGAAACCCCCGATAACTCACCATACGAGGACTTCCCACCGAATCGTGACCATTACGAGTGTATCGTTCACGCCTGTAAGGAGAGCCGGGGATCGTTCACCTGCGCTCTGAACAACGCATTGCGTCTTGAATTCTGGCTTCGAAATAACGGACCGCATATATGAACACGCTAGACCTTTACCTTGGCCTTCGCGGTATATCGGAGCATACGACGGGTGTCTACGCAGCTGATAGAATACCCCGAAGCTGGTCGAAACCCGCTGCGATTATCGCCAACACGGACGATCATACGAAGCCAGGAGCACATTGGGTTGCCATGTACGTGGACGCTGACGGAGACGGCTACTACTTTGACAGCTACGGATTACCACCGCTGAATCATCACCACGCATCGAGACTCCGACGGAACTGTCGATCCTTCCGATGGAACACCCAGCAGCTTCAGAGCGAGACGTCAACGGTGTGCGGCCAATTCTGCATGATGTTTCTACACTACCTCTCCTCAGGCTTCGGGATGCATGCCTTCCAGAATGTATTTAGTACTGATTTGCGGAAAAACGATAGAATTGCCCGAGAGTACTACGACGCTTTTGTGCGAAAGAAGCGTTTGGCTGATCGCCAGTATGCGCACGATAATAAGATCTATGGTGGCGGTGGCGGTGGTAGGATACAATATTCCCGGTGTAAATCTGGATACACATGTTAAGATCTGTTTCATGAAAAAAGGTGCGTGGTCTGGGCATTTAATTATATAAATTAAAGATATAATTTTGCTAATTTTTTTTTTAGTATGGACTGTATATTAATATAATAACGATAATATAATATAATAATAATAGGCGTAGAGTATATATGTAAGCAATTCATAATAATAGTAAGTATAATGATAAAATTAAAAAAAAAAATGGTAGTAATAATAACAACAACGATATATATAGCGTAAATAATGCTAAGTTAGGTAAGATATATAAGTAATGTAAGCAATTAATAATAATATGTATGTATGTAGGAAAATATATATATAATATAAACCTATACTACTACTACTACTACTATTATTCAAGAAATTAGGTTAACCTGCCCATATCCAAATCGCACCAGGGTGTCTCTAGTGGCCTCATAGAGCAGGACACACCCTGGGCATGCGCCGAGTGCGTGCTCGAGTAACACACTCCGCGCACAGGTTGTGCACCGCGCCAAGTTGAAGACCATTGTAGTGTCAAGCAACAAATAGTGCAAGCTGTGGGGAGTGTATAACGCTTGCATGTCCGGTGGTAGCTCACTCACACACCCGGCGCAGAGCTCATCCCAGCGGTATGTATAGATGTAGCCGTAAAGGCAGAGGCCGTTATGTAGGGCCTCGAAGAATGCGTCGGCCGGCCTGGGCGACGGGGTGTCCCTATCGTCACCCACACCGTCGCCACCCCCTTCAAGTGTCATTCGCGGCGCCATTTCTAGAAACAGGTGTACAAAAACTTTTTTTAAAAATCAAATAAAAACCTATGCAGGTTTAAAATGATTACACTTACAGCTCTGGTAACAGGTGGGTGTAACCCTAAGGGGACTGGTGCTGCTCGTTCTTTTATGTAATATCTAGAAATAAAGGTGAAAGATGTCACATACAAAATAAATTTCTTTTAATCTAATAAAAAATGTATACAAATTCAACACCGATATACATACCACTTTATTAATATTTTCTTTTTTTATGCTGTGTGGCGCTAGATAACCGACAGGCTGACGGATCGTCTATAAATAAAGGAAAAGATAACAGATATGCAAAAACTTTTTTAAATCAAATATCATACTAAATAAATATATACGCTATTATACATACCACTTTTTTAAAAAATACACTCTGTGTATGTCACCTCTTTTCACCGTACTATCACTTCTTTTCTTTATTATCCTCACTATCAACCCTTTTCGCTTGTCACCAAGGTAATGACAGGATGCTGCGAGGACGGCTCACAGGTAACCATCTTTTTCCCCACCATTACCCTTATTTTTTTTGCATGGTTGCAAATAAGAGATACATGTAGCAGTTTACGCTGCTAAGACAATGGTACCCCCCACGCCTGATGTGTTTGGCGTATCGCTCGCTAGATGATCCAAAAGAAGGGTACCATCATTCCAACAGTTGCGTGGTATGTACAGGATTCACCCCAAGCAAAATGTTAGGGGGTTGGGTATCAGCTCATCGATAGTTAAAAGTATCGAAAAATGAACGGCAATGCATACGGTACCTCTATATTATAAGGTTATCATTTACAAGAAATTCGTTTCTACGAAGTACAAGTGGGGGTAAGCTGGAGCGATTCAGCAGCCTCGACTCGACTCATCCTGTCGACTCAGAGTTAGAACATAAAAAGTAACGATGGTGCGAGGGCATAGCGATGTGCATGTCATAGTGAGTGTAGTGTCCTCTAAGTTGCTATTAATACACAAGCTTAATATTTAAAAGAAGTTTCATTATATAACGTGTTGTTTATTTATTAAAGCTCAAAGGCTACATCTGCATTAGCTGGATGCTGGAGAAGAGGAGCCAGCGTTGCGCCCGGAGGGGAGCCCTCAACGGCTGGCTCCTCTTCGAATACGACAACTGGGACGAGGAGGACATTTTCAGTTTAAGGGCGCTGTTTGGGCTGATGCCTATTACAAATTATAATAGGTGCGTATTAACCGATGCAATATATTGACCACCACGTATGTGTGTGTGTGTGTGTGTGTGTGTGTGTGTGTGTGTGTGTGTGTGTGTGTCATACATGAGTAGTAATATTATTATTTATTTTTTTTTGCAGGGACTCGGACTATGATACGGGCGACGAGTGCTAATTTTCATTTGTTTTTTTTAAATATTTTTATATTCCAATAAATTTTTATATATTTAAATTAGGTAAGCTGCGTTTCATTTCAAACTCCTTATGTACCACCGATGTTTCTTACAATATACGACATATATTCAAAAATGCCTATTTCTTCTTTTTTTTTGTTTCCTTCACCTCCATCTCCCCATATCTTGTCAATAATGGTAACGGTCGGTAGGAAATCAAAACATTAAGCGTATTCCTCTACACAGGGCTCCGGTTCATCGAAAACGTATTCCCACACTATAGCTTTTTATAATATACATAATGTGTCTTACAAAATACGGTGTTCTATTTTACCGCGGGTACACTTATCTCCTTAGGGTAATTAAAAAGTTACCGACCGGTGGTCAGTGCATAATTACCGACCGTGATATGCCCCTGGGGACATACAACACCGCTGCTACTGAGTTTTGGGCCTTAGGACCAGGGCAGCGTGGTGGGGGAACACTGCATAGGTTTGTGGTGGGGAGAGCCGCCCACATGGGCGAGGGGGTGGCGCCGTAGTGCGGTGCGGGGGACACAGCGCAGCGCGCTCCATGACTCATAGGGGACGGTGGTGGGGGATTTGTTATGACTCTCCAGAGTGGCCTGTAACTACTATTGTTCACTGCAACGTCAGAAATACACAGCTCGCAACAGCAAAATACAATAAATTTTTTAGAATTTGAGACCACAAGGTATAGCACTGTTACACACGCGAGCTGCTGAGAGAGAGAGACAGAGAGACAGAGAAACAGAGAGACAGAGAGACAGAGAGACAGAGAGACAGAGAGACAGAGAGACAGGGAGACGGGAAGACAGGGAGACAGGGAGACAGAGAGACAGAGAGACAGAGAGACAGAGAGACAGAGAGACAGAGAGACAGAGAGACAGAGAGACAGAGAGACAGAGAGAGAGAGACAGAGAGAGAGAGAGAGAGAGAGAGAGAGAGCGAGAGAGGGAGGGAGGGAGGGAGGGAGGGAGGGAGGGAGGGAGCGAGAGCGAGAGCGAGAGAGAGAGAGAGAGAGAGAGAGAGAGAGAGAGAGAGAGAGAGAGCGAGAGCGAGAGCGAGAGAGAGAGAGAGCGAGAGCGAGAGCGAGAGAGAGAGAGAGCGAGAGAGAGAGCGAGAGCGAGAGCGAGAGCGAGAGCGAGAGAGAGACGAGCGGCATCCCCTTTGAGCGCAGTGCCGAAAAGCGACTTTTGCGTCGAGGTTGATTCCAAGAAAAACGATACCATGCAGGTGTCGGACGGCAGGCGTTATCTCGCAGTGGTCGCGCGTCAGCCTCCTCATCCCACTGAGAGGCTTCCCCATCCCCCGATTCGTCAGCCTCCTCATCCCACTGAGAGGCTTCGAGAATCCCCCATCCCCCGATTCGTTAGCCTCCTCATCCCACTGAGAAGCTTCGCGAATTCCCCATCCCCCGAGTTCAAAGTCATTCTAGAATTATCTATGTATCGGTTATTCTAATGCGCAATACCGAACGTTATCTCGCAGAGTAGTGCGTCGAGAATGCAGTTCCCCATCCCCCCGAGGTGTCAGATTACACGTAAGCGCGCGCGACGCAACTTCGTCGTCGTCGTCGGTGGAGAGCTGAGATTCGTCCGAATATTCCAGAACGTTGTAAATCTGAGATGTATGATTTCAACGATAAGAATAATATTCCATACAGGCTCATATAATCGAATTCAAAATTTTATTGATTACAATATGTATTTGAGCGATTCGAATAAGGATGACATGTTATCTGGTTGCACGATTCCCTCTTTCAGATCCTTCTGTTTGACCTTGATTCGAGGTTGTATTGCCAGAAGAATTTCTTGCAGCGTTAGCACGATCTGACCTTGCAGTATTTTCATTCAACGATGCGATTCCGAATAATGTATTGTTATCGAAAGTGATACGATCGCGTCTTTCAGGTAGATCCGCGCTCCGTACCCATTCGTGGTACCGATCTCGTCGAAACTGTTCTCTCTCCCGCATAGCTGGTTCTCGTTCTCCTTCTTTCCCATGCGATTGCCCCATTTTTAGGTTATGTTTCACAGATGCTACCTGAAAGGATTTTGGTTCTCGAAGATAGTTCGTTCTCTTGAGTTTTGCTATCGGTGTCGGGTCACGAAAAGAAATACGTTACAACCTTCAAGTGCATTATTGCTTTTAACGAGATGGATTCTGCAAAGTGTAAAAAGTTGATCGAGATTATGGAAGGAGCGTATAAACTTCTGAAGAAGGGATCAACGGTTGCAGAAATTGAAAAATGGACAAAATTTGCTACTCAAAACATTCGACTTCTGAACAAAATTCTGAGAAACGTTACTCTTACGATCGGAGAGAAAACCAAAATTTTAACAACGATTGGGATCCTCAAATGTCTGAACGAAAAATTTAAACAAAAACTTCAAAAAAGAGGTGGAGGAGCGGTGAAAGAGAGCAGAAGTGAGAGAGTACGTTCGGATGACTTGGAATCTGCCTTTAAAGGGAGAATAAGGACTGGAGTGATTGCAAACTTGCGACACAAGGACTTGGGCCGTTTTTTGGAAGATTCCAGAAAATTGTTTACTGCAAGAGTAAAAAACGCACTTCGAAAAGAGGGAAATTTGAAGGTGAACGTCATCTTGTCCTGCAAGTTCGAGACCATGAAAGCTGGTGAGATTGTCGAAGAACTAAAGTTCTTCAACACCAAGCTTTACACTAGTGCTGTGCAAGAAGGACGCACCGTAGTGCTCTCTGCGTCGCACGCACAGGCCAAGATACGCGAGCAGGCACCGCCCAAATCTCCTCTCTTACCTCACCGCACGGCGTCTACCGTTGTCACCATTCCTGTGGCCCAGTGTACTGGCGTTGAACTTGAGTTGTTAACCGACGTAGAGATGTTGCTATTCATTGAGAGAGGAATTCGAGGTGGCGTAGCACAATGCTCAATCAGATATGCCAAAGCGAACAACAGATTTATGGGCGTAGAGTTCGTTTCAAGCAAAGATGAATCATATCTTATGTATTACGATGTAAATAACCTGTACGGTGCAGCTATGAGCCAATTTTTGCCATTCGACTCCTTCGAGTGGGAGGAAAATTTTGAAAAACTACATATTTGCAATATTCCCGATGATTCTCTTACAGGCTATATACTCGAAGTTGATATAGAATATCCAATCGAACTTCAAGAACTCCATAGAGATTTACCACTATGTCCAGAACAGTATACTCCTCCAGGATCTAACAAATCAAAATTGATGACAACACTCCTCCCAAAAGAAAGATACATAATTCATTATCGAAATTTGAAACAGTGTTTGACATTGGGTATGAAGTTAACGAAAATTCACCGTGTTCTAAAATTTAGGCAGTCACCATGGCTTAAGAAATACATAGATTTGAATACTGAAATGAGAAAAAAGTCGAATAATGATTTTGAAAAGAACTTCTTTAAACTTATGAATAACGCGGTGTTTGGTAAGACAATGGAAAATGTTAGAAAACAAAAAGATGTTAAGCTCATTACGAAATGGGATGGAAGGTATGGAGCAAAGGCTCTCATAGCGAAACCAAATTTCCATAGCTGCACTGTCTTCGACGAAGATATGGTTATAATCGACCTCAGTCGTGTTAAAATTAAGTTCAATAAGCCGATACATGCAGGATTTTCCATTCTCGATCTTTCCAAAATATATATTGTGACGTGATTTTTCGAATCACGGTCCCAAGGCGGCTCCGGTTACCGATACAGATAACGTTCTCGATTTCTGGTTCTCTTCGGATCGCCACCCTGCTCAGAAGCTACGCTCTCGGATTGATTCGCATAGATATGTCAAAGCTCTCGGAAGATTTCGTTGTTGTTTAGTGGAGGTCGAGGTGCTCGAATCTGCCGTGGGGAGATAGTCTCGACGTACCGAGTTGCCCGGCAGAGGAGAGTACCCGACGGAGACGTCTCCACGGACCGGCAGAAGGATGAAATACCGGCGCCCCGCTGGAGATGGGCAAAGGGCTGTAGAGCGGGCGGAGATATAGTTTTGATACAGTTAAGGGCAGGAGAGGAACCTCCTGCCCGAGTTAAGGATGTGGTGCCCAGCTGTCGCCCGATGCCCTGGGGAAGCGGCCGTGGAGGATCTCCAGAATTACGTACCGATTCGTTAAGGAACGCTCTCGATTTGGTTTAAAGGGACGATTCGGAGGAGATAGAAGTGTTATCGGTTAAAAGGCTCTCGACCAATCAGAATGATTAGTTCTCGGATTTGGCTATTGTCAAAGCAGTCTGTCTCGGGGCACCGACCGAGGTGTCACGGGCTGGCTCGTGCTCCCGTGCTATCTGTTGATAGTTTTTCTTGCCGTGTTTCGCTCCGGTATAGCAAGTTCTCGGATCGTACAGTTCTCGCGTTGTTCTCGCGATATCCAGGAATTCTATGAATTCCTGTGAGTGTTACGGAGGTGAAGTGCTGTGCCTTAGTGCAGTGCTCACCCGAGTGTCCTTTGGATGCAGTTCTCGACCTCCCCGGATTAGCTGTATCAGCTCCGGTGAGTCTTCCAATTTATTAATTGGTTAAGGGATCTCGATGGATAGTTTAGATTCGTTCTGATACGTTCTCGGTTCGTCGCTCTCTATCCCTCGCACTATTTGCCGGACTCGTACTCCGACCCTCTCTACCTCAAACCTAGCAGCCTGAGCGGCCGTGCATTTCCGTAACCGTCCGCTCCCGTTCGTGTATCCAGTTGCGTTTGCTGATTTTACGCGACCCCAAAGATCAGCACCTACGGTTGCGTTTCTCGATTTCACGCGTCAACAAAAATCGAAAGGATCCGTTAAGCTATCGCCTCGTCTGATAGGTTCCGTCAGAGCTCTCGTTCTTGGTGGAGTTGGGCCTGTTCCACCCCAACTCCCAGTTTATACCGGCTCGTCAGTTCCCGGTGAAATAAGAATTGACTGGCGCCCGCCTGGCTTGCGGATGCACGAACGACGGGTGGACGGCCGAAGGTAACGTAGGTTGGTTCTCGAAGATAGTTCGTTCTCTGAGTTTTGCTGTCGGTGTCGGGTCTCGAAAAGAAATACGTTACAAATGGCGCCCAACGTGGGGCCAGCCAGCAAATAGTGTGTTACCGTATGCTCTCGACTACTTTTGCTCGCGAAGAGATGCTCTCGAGCACGTCTCGTTCTCGACCTATGCTCCCGGTTACGATGATTCTTCGTAGATCCCGAAGCGGTCACGCTCGTTCGGCGATCGGTCCCCGATCTGCCATAGTTCTCGAACCCTAGAAAAATTCCGATGCACTTTCTTGCATCAGGCTATCGCCTTGCGAAAACAAAAATCGCCAGTTATCGAAAAGTTCTCGGTGAGGAAATTTCAAATTTCCTCCTCTCGCGATCCCCACCCATCGGTGACGTTCTCGACGCGGTTACCCCTAGGTGACAGCAAGGTTACCGCTTTATTGTGAAGCTTAGGCTAAACACGGTAAACGGTCGCGAATATTCCCCTCCGGGAATCTTCGACTTTGAAAAGTCGCGTTCTCGGTCCCCGCTGGTGACGCTCCTTGAGTTGTCATTCCCGGGTGACCCTATCGGTCATCGAGGTATTGTTACACCGAAGACGGTTATCGAAACGGTTCCCGAATTCGGAAAACAAGTTTTTCAGAAGATTTCGAAGGACCCCCTACCCTAGAGTCCTGGTTCGCGACAGCCGAAATCGGTAGGTTCTCGGTCACTCTGTCCTGGTACCTCGTTGTGTGCAGACCTCCCTTGGGAAAGCGACATGACACCAAGGCACCCTAACAGATCGATTCCGATGACCGTAGCTCTCGAATATAGAATCTTGCTCTCGATTTAAAGGACCTACTCTAGGTTTGCCCTCGTTTAAATAGTTCTCCCGAATCGCCGGTCAGTTGGGAATTTCGAGGGGATCTCTTGTGTTCCGTGGGCGAGTTCGCGAAGTCCGACCTCCCGGCATGGGACACTGTCGGTGCTCTGGTACACGCGCACACGCGTAGGCTCGCGAAGTCCTTCGGTGGAAACTGTCGATGACAGTCAGCTCCCGATTTTCTTCGCCAGTCGCCTGTCATGGCCGAGGAGCTGAAGGCTCTGCGGTCCGAGAGACCCCGGTCTCGAAGACCAAGGGGACTGAAGGCGTCCCTCGGTGGTCCGCCGAAGCCACCGGCTATCGGTTTCGTCAAGGGGACCAACGGGAGTAGGGCTTGCCCGAAACCTTAGGGAAACCCTGACATAGCTCTCGGAGTGGACTCCATAGTCCTGGATCTCGCACTTGACTTTCGGGCCTAGCTCTCGTTATGTGTGTCGAAAGACCGCTCTGCTCTCGTTAAAGGAAGGGACCCTAGGTCCCAACCTTTGGTATGTGTGTCGAAAGACCGCTCAGCTCTCGTTAAAGGAAGGGACCCCAAAAGTCCCAACCTTTAGTGCCTGGATCGCAAGGTCTACGGCTCTCGCTAACGGAAGGGACCTTCAGTCCCAGCTTTCGGTACGGGAACTCTATGATTCCACAGCTCACGCTACAGAGAAGGACGTCAAGCCTCCTCTCATGAACCATGGAACGCGAATCCGCGCAGCCCGCGTTGACAGGGCAGACCATGGGCCCTAGTTCTCGATCCGCGAAACGCGAAACCGCGCAGCTCTCGAAGAAACAGAAGGATCTGATGTCCTAGCTCCCGGTGTGTTCGCATGCTGACAGTTCTCGGAGAAGCAAAGGGACCCTCGAGGACCCTTAGTTCGCGATACGCGTGCCAAAGCACAGCCGCTCTCGAAACACAGGCCTCCGGCCTCAGTTCGCGACGTGCGAGTCACGGGACTCGAGTTTCGGAAAGTGGTTCCTCAAGCCCTGCTCGCGAAGATGGACAGCCATTAAGCGCGGAATACAGCTCTCGGATATAATACGAAGATCCCTAAAGGGTAACGTACGCTCTCGACTTTCGTGTTTGTCCGCGTCCTGTCATCATCGTTTAGTGTCCGATTGTCAATCTGTGTTGAAAACTTTCTCGGGGCGAGAGAGGATCAACCTCTCACGCGTTCTCGGTTCGCCTGCGAAACATATTAAATCAGTTCTCGGCAGCAAACAGCAGGTGAACAAGGCTCGCTATCGTTATGGCTCCCGAAATAAGCTATGCTTTATACTTTCTCGAAGCAAGGGATGACACATCTCTTGCGGGATCTCGATCTACCCGCGCAAAATAAGAACTTAGCTATCGACAGTAACCAGCGGGTAGAACCTCGTGCTATCGAAGAAGAATAAATTCAGTTCTGGGTCTCTAGACTTAGCTCACGACAGCAAGGATAACCGACTTCAGCTCTCGTTACAGAAAAAAAAAGGGGAATTGTTAGATCTCGCTTCGCACGTGGATAGGGAATCACCGAGAATAATCGGTGAAGGAGAAATTCCCCGCGTGAAGATACCGAAATTATTCCTGTCTGGAAACGGATAGTAGCTCTCGGTATTATGGTTCTCGAGTATTATTGTCACGCCGAGGAAAACAAAATCTCTCGTGCTGCTCTCGGTTTACCCGTGCCAAGGTAAACGGCTCTTGCGTGTAAACACGCGTAAGAAGGCAAACGATCTCGGAAAGGAATTAAGTCGATTCCCCGCTCTCGAATTAATTCGCCACTTGGTCTGAGGACCATGCGAAGAGATATCGCTACAAAAAAAAAAAAAAAATATAATAGTTCATTTCTCGAGCCGAGAGAGTAAACATCTCTCGTGCGATCCCGGCTTACCCGCGAAATATTAATTGAATAGCTCTCGACAGTAACCAGTGGGTAAGACATCGTTCGCTCTCGGATTATCGTATTCTGCTTTCTCGTTCCAGGAGACCTCGGTCCCTGAAACAGTTCTCAATTTCAGTTCACGACTTAAGTACGGCCTAAGGGCCAGAACTAGCTCACGATCGGAAGTAGGACAGAAGGGTCTAGTTACCGAGTTCTCGAATAGTGATCTTTAAACATCTTCTCAAGCCTACGAAGTATCAGGCAGCTCTCGCCTTACCTACCTCAATGTTATTGTTTTCACTCTGTCTCGCTCTCGCTCATAACGGTGGGTAAGAATACCAGCTATCGAAACTGGTTTTGACTGACCACAGTTCACGAAGTAAATTAGTAAATGTCGTAATTGACAAGCTATCGGCCGAAATATTAATTTCGGAAAAGAAAATTTTCTCGAGCTGGAGAAATTTCTCCGGCTGGTTTTCGATCTTCCCCGCCATCATCTAGTTCTCGACAGTAAACAGGGGAATGGATAATAAGCTATCGAAAGAAACCAAATTATATAATCAAGTTCTCGAATATGTCGGAATACCGACGAAAATATTCTAATCAGGAAGTTAGCTCTCGGTTAGATCTGCTTGCATTAGCTCTCGTTTCGATCTCTAAGCCTCAACCACCCTTAAGAGGTGGGGAGTTGTGACGTGATTTTTCGAATCACGGTCCCAAGGCGGCTCCGGTTACCGATACAGATAACGTTCTCGATTTCTGGTTCTCTTGGGATCGCCACCCTGCTCAGAAGCTACGCTCTCGGATTGATTCGCATAGATATGTCAAGGCTCTCGGAAGATTTCGTTGTTGTTTAGTGGAGGTCGAGGTGCTCGAATCTGCCGTGGGGAGATAGTCTCGACGTACCGAGTTGCCCGGCAGAGGAGAGTACCCGACGGAGACGTCTCCACGGACCGGCAGAAGCCCGGATGAAATACCGGCGCCCCGCTGGAGATGGGCAAAGGGCTGTAGAGCGGGCGGAGATATAGTTTTGATACAGTTAAGGGCAGGAGAGGAACCTCCTGCCCGAGTTAAGGATGTGGTGCCCAGCTGTCGCCCGATGCCCTGGGGAAGCGGCCGTGGAGGATCTCCAGAATTACGTACCGATTCGTTAAGGAACGCTCTCGATTTGGTTTAAAGGGACGATTCGGAGGAGATAGAAGTGTTATCGGTTAAAAGGCTCTCGACCAATCAGAATGATTAGTTCTCGGATTTGGCTATTGTCAAAGCAGTCTGTCTCGGGGCACCGACCGAGGTGTCACGGGCTGGCTCGTGCTCCCGTGCTATCTGTTGATAGTTTTTCTTGCCGTGTTTCGCTGCGGTATAGCAAGTTCTCGGATCGTACAGTTCTCGCGTTGTTCTCGCGATATCCAGGAATTCTATGAATTCCTGTGAGTGTTACGGAGGTGAAGTGCTGTGCCTTAGTGCAGTGCTCACCAGAGTGTTCTTTGGATGCAGTTCTCGACCTCCCCGGATTAGCTGTACCAGCTCCTGTGAGTCTTCTAATTTATTAATTGGTGAAGGGATCTCGATAGATAGTTTAGATTCGTTCTGATACGTTCTCGGTTCGTCGCTCTCTGTCACTCGCACTATTTGCCGGACTCTTACTCCGACCCTCTCTACCTCAAACCTAGCAGCCTGAGCGGCCGTGCATTTCCGTAACCGTCCGCTCCCGTTCGTGTATCCAGTTACGTTTGCTGGTTTTTACGCGACCCCAAAGATCAGCACCTACGGTTGCGTTTCTCGATTTCACGCGTCCCCAAAAATCGAAAGGATCCGTTAAGCTATCGCCTCGTCTGATAGGTTCCGTCAGAGCTCTCGTTCTTGGTGGAGTTGGGCCTGTTCCACCCCAACTCCCAGTTTATACCGGCTCGTCAGTTCCCGGTGAAATAAGAATTGACTGGCGCCCGCCTGGCTTGCGGATGCACGAACGACGGGTGGACGGCCGAAGGTAACGTAGGTTGGTTCTCGAAGATAGTTCGTTCTCTGAGTTTTGCTATCGGTGTCGGGTCTCGAAAAGAAATACGTTACAATATTTATGACTTCCATTATAATTACATAAAGAATACGTTTGGTAACCGAGCTAAATTAATGTATACTGACACTGACAATCTTCTTTATCATTTTACCGTTCCGAACATATATGATTATATCAAACGGGATCTAGATAAATTCGATACTTCAGATTATCCTCCAGATAATGTTTACGGTATACCACTAGCAAATAAAAAAATATTGGGTCTGATGAAGGACGAAAACAATGGGAAAATTATGATTGAATTTATAGGATTACGAGCAAAATTGTATTCATTCAGAGTGTTAGGAGAAGGCAAAGATAAAAAGCGAGCTAAGGGGGTAAAAGGATCTACACTAAAGACAATCACTTTTAACGACTATAAGCAATGTCTTTCATATCACACAAATTTAGTTAAAACTCAAAATTTAATTCAAAGTAAAAAACATAAAGTTCATACTGTACAACAGAGAAAAATAGCACTGAGCTGGAATGACGACAAAAGGGTCATTCTTCCCGATACGACTGACACCCTACCGTGGGGTTATAGAATGTAAGATGTATATATGTACAAATGTAAATAGTCTGTAAGAAAATATAAATAACAAGACGTAATAAATATTTTAGTTCTGATTTATTTCAAACACCTTAAAAATCCGACTTATCGATCCAACTATTGTGCGAACCATCGAACCCTAACCATTTCACAAATAGCTTGTTTCCACGTCTCCTCAGTATCTTCTCCACGAGATATATGTCGGGATTCTTGACGCTGGTAAGTTCATGCTCGTAGAAGCCGCCTTCGATGGAATGATCCTGATAGTCCTTGAGATTGTACGTCACCGGATCGGTATTCTTCACTCGACTTACGGTGAAAATTTCAGTCGTCCAATTGGGTGTGTAGCCCTTCTCGAAGACGTGTTTAAATTTGCTGATTCGTACTCTGTCGCCGACTTTAAACTTTGATCGTTTAAGTGTGGACGTGATTTTGAATTTCTTGTACACCCGTTGCAGTAGTTCCTTCTCGTTACGAGCAGTCACATCCGTCGGTTTCATACCAATGGTGCGATGTCTGCTGTTATTGTAAGAGGATACCAAGTCCGATAAGATATCCAGTCACCGGTGGTTGCCCTGTAGGCTAAACTGCATCCACATCTTACTTTTCAGAGTACGATTAAAGCGCTCGCAGATCGATGCCTTCAAGTTACTGAATGTCGAGTACATGGTAATACCGTGTTTTTGCATAAGATCCTTGAATTCGGAATTGTAAAACTCTCGGCCTTGGTCGACCCTTCGCCAGTACAGATCTCATAGCTGGCGTTCTTGGCGTTCTTGCTCTTGGTCGGCACGGCCCAAGCAAACTTTGAAAATATGTCGATGACGGTGAGCAGATACTTGTATCCATCGTTCACTCTGGCGTACGGTGACATGTCAACGAGATCCGCTTGCCAAGTCTCGTCCAGCCCACGGACGTCAACGTGCCGGCGCTGGTAATTCCTCCTGGCAGGTCTATGCAGCTCCTTCACCACCGCTAACTTTTTCCATCTATTTTCCAGTGAACTCAATCTGGCGTCCAGCTGGGAAATGGTCAGAGAGTTGCGAATAGCCAATTCTTGTCCTGGCTCGATATCGGCTTGCAGACGTTTCAACGCATCCTTCGTGGTAGAATCGAGAGATTGAATCATCAAGTTGTTGTTATCGATATCATTGCGCATTCCGGCAGTCACGTGAAATACGGTATTCAATTCCTGCTTCACTACAGTTTTCATCAGATTCAAGGCCACAGCATCGTTTTCCTCCTCGGGATTGGCGACGTTGCAGAGCTTCTTGTTATCAATGTCGTAGTGTCCAGTAGCAGTGAATTTGAATCCAACCCCAGGGAGACCGCGGCTACTCGTAACCGCGGTCCTGCTACTCAACTGGCGTCCAAACACGTCGACGCTCATATTCAAAGTGACGAGCGTGATCGTTTTACAGAATTTGATGTTAATAGATAAATAATTGTGTACTAATTATGACAGGAAATGAAATTTATTTAGCGAATAATATTACGTACAAAGCAGGCGACTACAAGCACAAGAGCTTAGTCGTACTCCGGTCAGCTCGAGGGCACGGAGCTATCTCTTGAGCCACTCGCTAAGCATTCGACGTGATACTAAGTATTTACAGTGTTGCCTTTTATTTGTGGTACGATTGTTGCTGTGTATGCGGACCGTACAATATAAGCGCGGTATTTAAATTGCTTATTCTAACACTCCCACTCAATTTAATATTCCGCATATTGCACATCTTACAATATTATTCTATTATATGCATATTTTGCATTAAGAACTCAAATTTTACTTTGCCTAAAGCCTTCGTAAAAAGGTCAGCTAACTGTTTATTAGTGGATACGTATTCTACAAAAATTTCATTATTTTTCTCCATATCGCATGTATAAAAGAATTGTGTATCTATGTGCTTAGATCTCCCTGATACCTTACAACTTTTAACTAATTTAATAGCAGCTTGATTGTCACAAAAGATAGTCGTTGGACCATGCTGTCTGAAATTTAAGTCGCGAAGTAGGTTTCTTAACCATAAAGTTTCCTTTGTTGCAGTGCATAATGCAATAAATTCGGATTCAGTAGAAGAAGTCGATACACATGACTGTTTTCGTGACAACCAAACTACAGGTCCGCCGTTTAACATACACACCACTCCAGTCGTGCTTTTACGATCATCCAAATCGCCTGCCCAATCAGAGTCACTGTATGATTCTATCAGATTATTTTTCACATTGCCAAAAACTATCCCTTTATTCATGCTGTTACGTAAATAACGAAAAACGCGCTTTACACCATTCCAGTGACTCTCATCTGGGTTCTCGGCGAATTTGCTGAGCACACCCACAATATACGCTAAATCAGGTCGCGTTGATACCATTAAAAACATTAACGAACCAATTGCTTCTCTATACGGAAATTTAGTTACAGATGAATTATCTTCACTCTTTTGAAATTTAACATTTGCGTCAGCGGGACAGCTAATTGGTGCACAATTATCATAATTAAATTTTTCTAGTATCCTTTTAACATACGCGCCTTGATAGATTCTTAGCGTCCCTAATTCTCGATTTCTTACAATTTGCATACCGACAAAAAATTCGGCTTCGAAGCTTTTGGTCTGAAATTCCACGTTCATTTTAGCAATCAAATCATTCATTTTACCTTTGTTATTTCCACACATCATTCCATCATCCACATACAACGCAATGTAAACTACATAATCTTTTGCTATAATATAATACAGGCACGAATCCACTTCAGATTGTGTCAAACCATTATTTATAAAGAAATCATGAATTTTCTTGTTCCACTCCTTGGAGGCCTGTTTCAGTCCATATAAACTTTTAATTAATAAACAAACCTTGTTATTTAATTCATAACCTACGGGCTGCTCCATATATACTTCCTCTTGTAAATCACCATGAAGGAAAGCCGTTTTGACATCAAATTGTACTGCCTCATAATTTTCCGCTGCAGCAATTGATAACACTGCTCGCACTGTAGAGTATTTTACTACTGGCGAATAGACTTGATTAAAATCTATTCCTTGCTTTTGGGCAAAACCCCGTGCGACTAATCGTGCCTTATACTTATCGATATTTCCATCAGCCTTATATTTTACTTTAAACACCCATTTATTCGTGATTACATTCTTATTACGAGGTCTTTCAACTAGCTTCCAAGTTTTATTCTCTTCAAGAGAGTCTAATTCTTCCTTTATCGCAAGTTTCCATTGCGAGGCATCGGCGGATTCCAGCGCCTCTTGTAAACTCGAAGGTTCATATACAGCAAGCATTGCTATGGCTGTATCTGTCCCAATGACATCAGCTGTTGACTTCGCTCTAGCCCTTAGTGGATAGGGATCTCTCGGCTCTGGCATTCCCGGATTTTTCTTCTTTGTTTTCGGCTCGTTTATCTCTTCATCAGACTCATTCGGAGTATTCTCTGCCTCATTCTGATTTTCTTCATTATCAGAGGGGACTAACGGCACAAGTACCTCGTTTGCTTTGTCATGTTCATCAAAAATCACATCTCTTCTTATAAATGCCCTTTGCACAGTTTCGTCGAAAACCTTATAGGCCTTACTTTCATCATGATATCCAATAAGAATCATTTTCTTCGAATTTTGCTCCCACTTAGTTCTGTGCACCTTTCGAATATGCACATAACACGTGCATCCAAAAGGCTTTAAATGCTCAACTTGTGGTTTCCTTTTGAACCACAGCTCATAAGGGGTTCTTCCATGCTGTGTGTGCGTTGCGGTCCTATTTTTAAGATATACGGCAGTAGCCGTCGCTTCGCCCCACAAATACAGAGGTAAATCTTTCATATGTAACATACTTTTTGCACACTCAACAATGGTCCTATTTTGCCGCTCTATAAAACCATTTTGCTCGGGGGCACCTGGAGTAGAGTATTCAGGCTTAATAGAGTTATCGATAAGAAAATCAATTACTTGTTTATTCATAAATTCCTTTCCGCGATCAGTCCTAATGATTTTAATTTCATGACCGTCGGCCTTCACATCAACACAAAATTTCTTAATAGCATCAATCACGTTAGACTTTTCTTTAAGGAAATATACGAAACAATATCTAGAGAAATCATCCTTTAAGAGGAGAAAATTTTTCCGCATAAATCAGCGTGAAATATCTCACCCGGAAAACTCGCTCTAACAGCTTCATCCTTCGGAAAGGGGTTTCTGTGCTGTTTGCCAAAAACGCAGCCCTTGCAAAATGGATTTTCATTTTCAATGTTTGAGATATTTAGACCGTTTACGCACGAGCTCGAAATCATTTTACGCAGCGTTTGAAAATTCACGTGCCCTAATTTTTCATGCCGTCCATAAGGTTATTACTCGTGACAACATTCGTTTCAGCACACTTATTTACAGGTAAAAGATTTAATTTATACAATCTCCCATTCTCTCTTGTTCCACTTGCCAAATATCGACCATTCTTACTTAGTATTACATCCTTACCACCTTCGACAAATATAACACGTATCATTTTGTCAGATACTCTACCAATTGAAATAAGATTTTTCTTTAGCATAGGAACGTAGCGAACATTCGTAATTGTGCGTACAGTATAAGAATCGTCAGCATTTTTAACTTTCATGTCTATATCACCGATGCCCGCCGAGATTAAAGAATGTCCGTCTCCCACTACTACTTTACTTTTACCATCATCAAGAGATTGAAAATTTTTAAACCATTCGCGCCGGAGTCAGCGAACCACATATCATTCTCATTTATTGCAGTTACAATTTTATTCTCGACGTTAAACAACTCCACATTCTCAACAGAAGTCGACTGTTCGCTAACCATCGAATGACCTTGTCTCTTACTTTCAAGATACGCTTTCTTTTTCAAACATTCATACGCATAGTGTCCCGGCGCTCTACAGAAATGACAATTTCCAGGGTTCGCGTTATTTCCGAAAGAGAAATTGTTTTGATTATTCCCTTTGTTATTGTCGAATGCCTTACGCCTATCGCCGCGCGCTAAGTATGTCTCACGTTTGTCTTTCGTTGACTCACCGTCCTTTCGTAAATTCAGCAACGCCTCTTCGTTTACCAAATGATCCGTTAGATTTTCTAGCGTCTGTTTTTCTTTGGCTACAGCGTACCAAGCCGTGCGTATGTTGTCATATCTTTCAGGTAGACTAGACAATATCTTTGCAATAACTACTGCAGGTTGTTGCTCCATATTTAAATCCTTCAGCCGCTGCGCGAGCGACACGATATTTGCAACGTGATCAGCCATCGTGCAATTTTGATTGAATCGTGCGTTAATAAAATGTCCTAACAGTACCTGCACGGATTGATCACTTCTTTCTGCATGGATAGTTCTTAGCCTACCCCACATCTCTGCAGCTGTACTACAGTCAGTCATATAGCGAAGCTGGTTGAGCTCCAAACCCCGCATCAAGAATGCTTGCGCCTCGGCGTCCTTTTTCTCCCATGCAGGCACGTCTGTCGCTGTTTGCGGTTTCGGTGTCGATCCATCAACATATTTCTTCAATCCATTTTCAGTCATAAAAATCTCCATCTGTCTTTTCCAGAGTTGATAGTTTTCACCTCCAAAACGATGAATTGCAAACAATTTGGACTCAGCCATTGTGACTTGTTCCGTTGCCACGTCCTCCTCTGTACTGCTCGAACTCCCTTGATGTTTATGATCAATCACGTTGTCCTTATTGTCACTGGCACTATCACTCATGAATACTAAATGTTCACACAGTTATTTGACACATTTCTGGGCCCATAACCTGATGTTAATAGATAAATAATTGTGTACTAATTATGACAGGAAATGAAATTTATTTAGCGAATAATATTACGTACAAAGCAGGCGACTACAAGCACAAGAGCTTAGTCGTACTCCGATCAGCTCGAGGGCACGGAGCTATCTCTTGAGCCACTCGCCAAGCATTCGACGTGATACTAAGTATTTACAGTGTTGCCTTTTATTTGTGGTACGATTGTTGCTGTGTATGCGGACCGTACAATATAAGCGCGGTATTTAAATTGCTTATTCTAACAGAATTAATAAATGATTCCCGCTTCGCGCAATTCTTTGATAATCAACACGATTTCGTTGGAGTGACTGAGGTTACCAGCTTCCCGAGACGCAAGGAGCAGGCGAAGGCGGTCTACCAGTTCGTTGGGATCGTCCCAGTACACGTAATCCGTTCGTTCGTCCTTGGCGGCGATCATGTACCACGGTACTATACCTTTGCCCGTTACAGAGGGCTGTCGATCAGTTTCGCAATAACGTTATTAAATTTGAAACTCTTGCTCTTACGAATTTCACCATCAGGTTTATAGTACTTTCTATGTGCATTCGTCCTTAAAATAATGTTTTTGTAATTGTCCATGTCATCCTGGGTTATACTAGTCTCGTCAGGTACCTTCTTGAACAAGAGTTCGATCAAACCCGCAGTTTTCAAGTAAGTCGTGTCGCCTACATGGATTCGATCACCCTCAAAGCTGATGGGCGAATCGCCTATCATCAATCTTGCTTTACTTCATCCTTAATCTCGTCCTTGATAAGATTACGCTCCGACTGAGATGCAGTTACTAGTTTCTGCAGTGGAGTCACTACCGGTTTCAAAACCTCACTCATCGTCTGTTCAACGTTCTCTCTACCCAATTTTAGCATTCTATGCTTTTTGCGAATCGCATCGCTGGCTTTAGCAATTTGACGTAACACGTCTTTTTGCTCCCGAAGTTTTCCGCGTTGCATGTTTTCGCTGACGAATCCAAAACGCTACTGCATTCACTTTTTTCAATGATAACTCATTTATGCTCACGAAGCAATCGAATCCTTTTCTGTATCTACCTCCGTCTAGGTCGCTGTCCTTGTCGATCACGAGAAACCCATACTCATCACCGTTCCAGCATGCCGAACACAGGTCTTTAAACTGTGCGTAAGTCATATCAGTGTTTACATGATCATCGTACACGTGCTTGAGATTCATTTCATCCTGCTTAAAGAGCACCAGCAGATTAGCATTGTCCCGTACCAGATGTTTGGGAATGCGAGCGTACGTCTGACAGAGATAGAAACAGTCAACGTCCCTGTGCCGCCCCATGCTGAAGAAGGCTCTGATGTTATCTTGCTTCTCGCAAGCAATGTCGTCGTAAATAATTATCGAGTTTCGACGTGCCTCGTTCGGTGGTAGCACCTGTTCGTGTTCCGTAAAGGGAAAGTACCCGACGCCGTCCACGGACGTGAGTAAACGTTCTAAAAACTTGTACTTTGGCTGATCGAGCGATTTCGAGTATACGTAGACGTTTTCGAATCTTAATCCGTTGGAATGGGTTATAAGAGCGAGCAGTGCGTTCGTCTTGCCGCAATTGGATGGTCCGGAAAACACTGCTCGTATACTGTTTGGCAGTAATTCACCGTGTCGCTTGGCCTCCTTCCTCTCCTTTACTCGCACGATTTTGTCAAAGTTCGTTACGGGTAACCTGACGGACTGCTTCTCGAACCTCATCTCGATCTTGACTAACGTGGAAACTATAAATGACTAGTTTATAAGGATCAGCGTTCAGTCGGAACTGTTTCACCGCAGGGACATGATCGTGCATTCTAAGCGTAAACGCATTGAGAGGAAAAAGTCTCATCGTGGCAGAGGATTAGTCAACAGGATCATCAACAGTCTACCCGTTGAGTTACATATACCCGGTTATCAGTACTGCGGGCCCGGTACGAAACTAGCAAAGAGACTCGCGCGGGGCGATCCGGGCATCAACCCCTTGGACGCAGCCTGCAAAGAGCACGATATCGCCTACTCGAAGAATCGAGAGAGCCTCGAACACAGAGGGGCGGCGGACAGGGTACTCGCCGACAAAGCTTGGAAGCGCGTTTTCGCCAAAGACGCGAGTCTCGCCGAGAAGGAGGCGGCCTGGTCCGTAGCGAACGTAATGGGTGCCAAGTCGAAACTCGGTATGGGACTCAAGAAGAAGAAAAAGCCAAAGACTGTAACGTTGAGGAAAGTCATCGAGGAAGCCAAACGATCGATGATTCCCAGCAACGATGCAGGGCTAGCTATCAGATCTGGTCTCAAGGGCGCACAAGCTGCCGTCAAGCGAGCGGGTGGAAAGCGCAACGTCCGCACACCGCGCATTCTACCCATTCCGTCCAAAGTCGGAGGCTTCCTGCCGTTTCTCGTCCCCGTGTTTGCGGGTCTCAGCGGAGCTGGAGCGTTGGCCGGTGGTGCTGCGGGTATAGCCAAAGCCGTGAACGATGCGAATGCAAGCAAGGAGCAACTGAAGGAAAGTCAGAGGCACAACGATACGATGGAAGCCATCGCGTTAGGCAAAGGACTGTACTTGAAACCCTACAAGAAAGGACTAGGCCTTCATCTGAAACCAAAAAACTTGAAGTGAAACTACCACGCCGAGCGCTGACCGATGCGGATCTGCTAAAGTACGCGAAGATCATGAAGATTCCACATTTTCGCGGAGTCTTCATGCGGAACGCTATGCCGAAGGGTGGACCGTACAAGTACGAGTCGGCAATCGTCAATCTCGACGACGAAGATGGTCCAGGAACATACTGGGTCGCGTACAAGAAGCTGAACGATCGTGTCGTTTATTTCGACATTTTCGGCAATCTTCGACCGCCGCTAGATCTTATCGGATATCTCGGTGTTGGTAGTGTAAAGTACAATTACGAGCGATATCACGGGTACGATACTTTTGCGTGTGGACACTTGTGTCTAAAGTTCCTATGCGGACAATTAAATCGTAAAAACAAGTATCGTCTATATAAGCTTGCTATGTAATTTCACAGGGTCAGTCCAGCGTTCGCAATCATGGAAGATTCATTCACTTGACCTTATCAGGCACCTCCTCCATACTGGAAGCCGAATACTTTCCTCCTATCGAGCTTTCTCCGTACAAAAATTACGCTCTGGGGCTCATCGAGTTGCTGACCTTCAATTCCATTCCCAACGTGGACACGGATCACAACAAGCTCTACGTGGGGGATGAAGTCATCACTATACCCACTGGTAGCTACGAGATCGAAGATATCGAAAGCTACGTGCGTAGCGCGTTGACGGACAAGAGCATCGTCATTTACATTAAACCTAATAATAATACGTTGTGCAGCGAAATTAAGTGCAACCGTGATGTCGACTTTCGACCCAACGATTCCATAGGTCGCTTGTTGGGCTTCACTCAACGCGTTCTGGAAGCTAATAAATTACACACGTCCGACGTACCGGTCGCCGTTCTCAAGGTGAACGCCCTACGAGTCGAATGCAACGTCACGACGGGCGCTTACATCAACGAACGTAAAGTGCACACCATACACGAATTCTTTCCGGTCGTGCCCCCCGGATACAAGATCATAGAGGTACCGTCGCACGTCATTTATCTACCGATCACCACCAAGACGATAGAACACCTGCAGCTGCGAATAGTCGATCGAGACGGGGACCTGGTGAATTTTCAAGGAGAAGTCATAACGATCAGGCTGCACGTCAGATCCATGCGATAATAGGTATCGTCTATAATAGAAAAATCGTCAATGGTTATAACAGTAGACCGATATGCCAAAGAGGGATCAGTCGTCGACCGCTTCTCAAGACGCTAACACGTCGAAACGTCTTGTTTCTGGAAAATCTAGGATTCAAGGTCGCGAGAGGAAAGTAAAGCGTTCGTTCTGCTGCATTCTTTTCGTCTGCCGCGTACCATGGAGGAAGAAACGCTGAACATTCAGACACCGATCGTCTTCGACGAATCTATAGCACACTATGAAACGCATGCGCATCAACCTTACGCCTCGTCAACGTTCAACAACAGCGATGAGGTTCGAATCTCCGTTCAACATCAAGATCTATGCTTACTACCAAGCAAAAGTTCGCTGCACGTGTATGGAAAGCTGGTCAAGGAAGATGGGTCCACAGCGACTGCGACTCTGGTCAACAATGCCATATGCCATCTCTTCGAGGAGATTCGCTACGAAATGAATGCTATAGAGATCGATCGCAGCAAGAACGTCGGTCTCACGAGTCTCATGAAGGGATATGTTTCCCTGAGTCCCGGTCAACGATCCTTGATGGAGAACGCCGGTTGGCTCGACGTCAGAGAACAAGAGAAGTTGACCAATGCGGACGGTTACTTCGACGTATCCATTCCGTTGAGTCTGATACTGGGTTTCGCCGAAGATTATCGCAAGATCGTCGTTAACGCTAAACACGAGTTGATTCTGACGAGGGCAAAGAGCGACGTCAATGCAATAGTGCAAACTGCTGCGGAAGAATGCAAAGTCGTAATTCACAAATTGGAATGGCTGATACCGTACGTAAAGGTGTCGGATCGACGAAAGATACAACTGCTGAAATTCATCGAGAGGGATGCACCCATCTCCGTGAGCTTTCGTACCTGGGAGCTGTACGAGTACCCTCTACTCCCCACTACTTTGAAACACGTGTGGACCGTCAAGACGTCGACTCAGTTGGAAAAACCACGAGCAGAAAGAATAAGAAAGATAAGAACGCTAGTCACTTTGACCCCTGCAACGTTAGAGACGTTAAGCTCTTTTTGAACTCGCAATGTTATCCCTACGGAAATCTGAATCTCGACATTGCTCATAATCAGTTTGCTCTGCTGTACGAGATGTATGTAAACTTTCAAACTACGTACTACGGCAAGGACCCCGAGCCTTTGCTGAAGAAGAATGAATTTCTCAAGTACGCTCCATTGATCGTCATCGATTGCTCCAAACAAAACGAGTCCCTCAAACTCGGACCCGTCGATATTCGTCTGGAATTCGAGGCGCAAGACAATTTCCCTGTCGAAACATCGGCATTCTGCCTGATCCTGCACGATCGCATAGTCGAATATAATCCGATCAGTGGTGGGGTGAAAAAATTGGTATAAAGACGCTGTAATCGTAGCCCTCTATGCAGTTCATAAAAAAAATGGAATACATCGTGGACGTACAAGGTTTCAAGTGTAACGTATTTCTTTTCGTGACCCGACACCGATAGCAAACTCAAGAGAAAGAACTATCTTCGAGTACCAACCTACGTTACCTTCGGCCGTCCACCCGTCGTTCGTGCATCCGCAAGCCAGGCGGGCGCCAGTCAATTCTTTTTTCACCGGGAACTGACGAGCCGGTATAAACTGGGAGTTGGGGTGGAACAGGCCCAACTCCACCAAGAACGAGAGCTCTGACGGAACCTATCAGACGAGGCGATAGCTTAACGGATCCTTTCGATTTTTGGGGACGCGTGAAATCGAGAAACGCAACCGTAGGTGCTGATCTTTGGGGTCGCGTAAAAACCAGCAAACGTAACTGGATACACGAACGGGAGCGGACGGTTACGGAAATGCACGGCCGCTCAGGCTGCTAGGTTTGAGGTAGAGAGGGTCGGAGTAAGAGTCCGGCAAATAGTGCGAGTGACAGAGAGCGACGAACCGAGAACGTATCAGAACGAATCTAAACTATCTATCGAGATCCCTTCACCAATTAATAAATTAGAAGACTCACAGGAGCTGGTACAGCTAATCCGGGGAGGTCGAGAACTGCATCCAAAGAACACTCTGGTGAGCACTGCACTAAGGCACAGCACTTCACCTCCGTAACACTCACAGGAATTCATAGAATTCCTGGATATCGCGAGAACAACGCGAGAACTGTACGATCCGAGAACTTGCTATACCGCAGCGAAACACGGCAAGAAAAACTATCAACAGATAGCACGGGAGCACGAGCCAGCCCGTGACACCTCGGTCGGTGCCCCGAGACAGACTGCTTTGACAATAGCCAAATCCGAGAACTAATCATTCTGATTGGTCGAGAGCCTTTTAACCGATAACACTTCTATCTCCTTCGAGTCGTCCCTTTAAACCAAATCGAGAGCGTTCCTTAACGAAATGGTACGTATCTTTTGGAGATCCTCCACGGCCGCTTCCCCAGGGCATCGGGCGACAGCTGGGCACCACATCCTTAACTCGGGCAGGAGGTTCCTCTCCTGCCCTTAACTGTATCAAAACTATATCTCCGCCCGCTCTACAGCCCTTTGCCCATCTCCAGCGGGGCGCCGGTATTTCACCCGGGCTTCTGCCGGTCCGTGGAGACGTCTCCGTCGGGTACTCTCCTCTGCCGGGCAACTCGGTACGTCGAGACTATCTCCCCACGGCAGATTCGAGCACCTCGACCTCCACTAAACAACAACGAAATCTTCTGAGTGCCTTGACATATCTATGCGAATCAATCCGAGAGCGTAGCTTCTGAGCAGGGTGGCGATCCGAAGGGAACCAGAAATCGAGAACGTTATCTTTATCGGTAACCGGAGCCGCCTTGGGACCGTGATTCGAAAAATCACGTCACACAAGAAACCCTCGAACGAGTTTGTCCTAAAGGAGCTATCCGTGATTGGAGTCGGCAGCAATTTCTCCGAGCCTCCAACGTTCCTGTTTCAACCACCTTGTCCATGGAAGCATCTACCGGTTAAATACAAAAGTATAAATTTGTGGTTGGAGCGCAATTTTCATGGTATATCCTGGAGCGCTGGAGACATTGCTTACAATCAAGCTAGAAACCTTATTCGAGTCATCTTACAAAATGCATCTAAGATCTACGTAAAAGGATTGGAGAAGAAATTTTGGTTGGGAGCTTTCATTGGACGAACCGAGCACATCGTGGATCTCGGAGATCTGGGATGCCCTTCGTTGCAAAAATTGGACAAAAACTTACTCACCCGCTGCTCGCATCATCATGCTCCCAATTTCCAATGTTCGATGGAAAACGTTAAATTGTTAAGGAATTGGTTGTCGGAATGTATTTTTGATTATGAATAAAGACATAAGATATAATAACAAGTTGTATATTTATTTAACACGTATACATAGTAGTAGTATTAAGAGCACGATTACAAACATTGAAATTCAATCTGATTGTACTGCCCACCGAGATAGCGTATGAGCAGTCGATCTTCGTCGGCAGCACGCACCATGTTTTGGAACAAACTGTTATCGTCTTTCAAGGCTTTTGACACCCTCGATAGTAGAAACGTAGAGAAGCTATTCTCAATGTCGACGATTAATCTTGTTCCGTATTTCGTTTCAATTTTCCAAATACAACTAAGAGTGATGCCCACTGGCACACAACCCGATTGCGCACACGCCCAGTTGGACACAAATCATTGGACACAACACGATTGGACACAGTGTCCATTCCGCACAGCAATATTGGACACAATGCTGATACGACACATTAGTTTTGGACACAGACCGTTTAGCATGCGATAACATTGGACACATTAGAACTGTGTCCAGTCTTGTTGTGACGAATTGGTTTCGTGTGCGATCTGACTACGTAAGGACGGACCGTGAAATTGGACACAGATAGTTGTAGATAAATTTCAGATAATTCATTGGACACAAAGCTAGCTGCACAATAAGGTATATCGATGTAACCAGAACTCTACAAGAAGTGATTGAATGTGAACTGCTGTGGTACATTTATAATAAATTTATCAAGAGACTCGGTCGAGTCTCGCGCCAATTACAGGCAACCCGCCGTACGGGGCACGGCTCGCCGAGACTCTTTACTCGAAGCATCGCTTGTACCTGTGTTTCCACTCAAATATCTTATGAACGGCTGTATGTGAGAAAAATTTATTGATACATTCACTCTAGGAATCAAGAGTTCTGAATTGATTACCACTAAATTCAATACGATTAGTATACGAGATCAGGGTGTATTGAGATGGCGAGCGAGATGATTTTATTTCAGGTCCGTCGTCGTCGTCGTCGTCGTCGTCGTCGTCGTCCTCGTCGTCGTCCTCGTCGTCGTCCTCGTCGTCGTCGTCCTCGTCGTCGTCCTCGTCGTCGTCGTCCTCGTCGTCGTCCTCGTCGTCGTCGTCCTCGTCGTCGTCCTCGTCGTCGTCGTCCTCGTCGTCGTCCTCGTCGTCGTCGTCCTCGTCGTCGTCCTCGTCGTCGTCGTCCTCGTCGTCGTCCTCGTCGTCGTCGTCCTCGTCGTCGTCCTCGTCGTCGTCGTCCTCGTCGTCGTCCTCGTCGTCGTCGTCCTCCTCGTCGTCGTCCTCGTCGTCGTCCTCGTCGTCGTCGTCCTCGTCGTCGTCCTCCTCGTCGTCGTCCTCGTCGTCGTCCTCGTCGTCGTCGTCCTCGTCGTCGTCCTCGTCGTCGTCGTCCTCGTCGTCGTCCTCCTCGTCGTCGTCCTCGTCGTCGTCCTCCTCGTCGTCGTCCTCGTCGTCGTCCTCCTCGTCGTCGTCCTCGTCGTCGTCCTCCTCGTCGTCGTCCTCGTCGTCGTCCTCCTCGTCGTCGTCCTCGTCGTCGTCCTCCTCGTCGTCGTCCTCGTCGTCGTCCTCCTCGTCGTCGTCCTCGTCGTCGTCCTCCTCGTCGTCGTCCTCGTCGTCGTCCTCCTCGTCGTCGTCCTCGTCGTCGTCCTCCTCGTCGTCGTCCTCGTCGTCGTCCTCCTCGTCGTCGTCCTCGTCGTCGTCCTCCTCGTCGTCGTCCTCGTCGTCGTCCTCCTCGTCGTCGTCCTCGTCGTCGTCCTCGTCGTCGTCGTCCTCGTCGTCGTCCTCCTCGTCGTCGTCCTCGTCGTCGTCCTCGTCGTCGTCGTCCTCGTCGTCGTCCTCCTCGTCATCGTCCTCGTCGTCGTCCTCGTCGTCGTCGTCCTCGTCGTCGTCCTCCTCGTCGTCGTCCTCGTCGTCGTCCTCGTCGTCGTCGTCCTCGTCGTCGTCCTCCTCGTCGTGTCCTCGTCGTCGTCCTCGTCGTCGTCGTCGTCTCGTCGTCGTCTCGGTCGTCCTCGTCGTCGTCCTCGTCGTCGTCCTCGTCGTCGTCCTCGTCGCGTCGTCCCCTCGTCGTCGTCCTCGTACGTCGTCCTGGTCGTCGTCCTCGTCGTCGTCCTCGTCGTCCGTCCTCGTCGTCGTCGTCGTCGTCGTCGTCGTCGTCGTCGTCGTCGTCGTCGTCGTCCTCGTCGTCGTCCGTCGTCGTCGTCGTCGTCGTCGTCGTCGTCGTCGTCGTCGTCGTCGTCGTCGTCGTCGTCGTCGTCGTCGTCGTCGTCGTCGTCGTCGTCGTCGTCGTCGCGTCGTCGTCGTCGGTCGTCGTCGTCGTCGTCGTCGTCGTCGTCGTCGTCGTCGGTCGTCGTCGTCGTCGTCTCGTCGTCGTCGTCGTCGTCGTCGTCGTCGTCGTCGTCGTCGTCGTCGTCGTCGTCGTCGTCGTCGTCGTCGTCGTCGTCGTCGTCGTCGTCGTCGTCGTCGTCGTCGTCGTCGTCGTCGTCCTCGTCGTCGTCGTCGTCGTCGTCGTCGTCGTCGTCGTCGTCGTCGTCGTCGTCGTCGTCGTCGTCGTCGTCGTCGTCGTCGTCGTCCGTCGTCGTCGTCGTCGTCGTCGTCGTCGTCGTCGTCGTCGTCGTCGTCGTCGTCGTCGTCGTCGTCGTCGTCGTCGTCGTCGTCGTCGTCGTCGTCGTCGTCGTCGTCGTCGTCGTCGTCGTCGTCGTCGTCGTCGTCGTCGTCGTCGTCGTCGTCGTCGTCGTCGTCGTCGTCGTCGTCGTCGTCGTCGTCGTCGTCGTCGTCGTCGTCGTCGTCGTCGTCGTCGTCGTCGTCGTCGTCGTCGTCGTCGTCGTCGTCGTCGTCGTCGTCGTCGTCGTCGTCGTCGTCGTCGTCGTCGTCGTCGTCGTCGTCGTCGTCGTCGTCGTCGTCGTCGTCGTCGTCGTCGTCGTCGTCGTCGTCGTCGTCGTCGTCGTCGTCGTCGTCGTCGTCGTCGTCGTCGTCGTCGTCGTCGTCGTCGTCGTCGTCGTCGTCGTGTCGTCGTCGTCGTCGTCGTCGTCGTCGTCGTCGTCGTCGTCGTCGTCGTCGTCGTCGTCGTCGTCGTCGTCGTCGTCGTCGTCGTCGTCGTCGTCGTCGTCGTCGTCGTCGTCGTCGTCGTCGTCGTCGTCGTCGTCGTCGTCGTCGTCGTCGTCGTCGTCGTCGTCGTCGTCGTCGTCGTCGTCGTCGTCGTCGTCGTCGTCGTCGTCGTCGTCGTCGTCGTCGTCGTCGTCGTCGTCGTCGTCGTCGTCGTCGTCGTCGTCGTCGTCGTCGTCGTCGTCGTCGTCGTCGTCGTCGTCGTCGTCGTCGTCGTCGTCGTCGTCGTCGTCGTCGTCGTCGTCGTCGTCGTCGTCGTCGTCGTCGTCGTCGTCGTCGTCGTCGTCGTCGTCGTCGTCGTCGTCGTCGTCGTCGTCGTCGTCGTCGTCCGTCGTCGTCGTCGTCGTCGTCGTCGTCGTCGTCGTCGTCGTCGTCGTCGTCGTCGTCGTCGTCGTCGTCGTCGTCGTCGTCGTCGTCGTCGTCGTCGTCGTCGTCGTCGTCGTCGTCGTCGTCGTCGTCGTCGTCGTCGTCGTCGTCGTCGTCGTCGTCGTCGTCGTCGTCGTCGTCGTCGTCGTCGTCGTCGTCGTCGTCGTCGTCGTCGTCGTCGTCGTCGTCGTCGTCGTCGTCGTCGTCGTCGTCGTCGTCGTCGTCGTCGTCGTCGTCGTCGTCGTCGTCGTCGTCGTCGTCGTCGTCGTCGTCGTCGTCGTCGTCGTCGTCGTCGTCGTCGTCGTCGTCGTCGTCGTCGTCGTCGTCGTCGTCGTCGTCGTCGTCGTCGTCGTCGTCGTCGTCGTCGTCGTCGTCGTCGTCGTCGTCGTCGTCGTCGTCGTCGTCGTCGTCGTCGTCGTCGTCGTCGTCGTCGTCGTCGTCGTCGTCGTCGTCGTCGTCGTCGTCGTCGTCGTCGTCGTCGTCGTCGTCGTCGTCGTCGTCGTCGTCGTCGTCGTCGTCGTCGTCGTCGTCGTCGTCGTCGTCGTCGTCGTCGTCGTCGTCGTCGTCGTCGTCGTCGTCGTCGTCGTCGTCGTCGTCGTCGTCGTCGTCGTCGTCGTCGTCGTCGTCGTCGTCGTCGTCGTCGTCGTCGTCGTCGTCGTCGTCGTCGTCGTCGTCGTCGTCGTCGTCGTCGTCGTCGTCGTCGTCGTCGTCGTCGTCGTCGTCGTCGTCGTCGTCGTCGTCGTCGTCGTCGTCGTCGTCGTCGTCGTCGTCGTCGTCGTCGTCGTCGTCGTCGTCGTCGTCGTCGTCGTCGTCGTCGTCGTCGTCGTCGTCGTCGTCGTCGTCGTCGTCGTCGTCGTCGTCGTCGTCGTCGTCGTCGTCGTCGTCGTCGTCGTCGTCGTCGTCGTCGTCGTCGTCGTCGTCGTCGTCGTCGTCGTCGTCGTCGTCGTCGTCGTCGTCGTCGTCGTCGTCGTCGTCGTCGTCGTCGTCGTCGTCGTCGTCGTCGTCGTCGTCGTCGTCGTCGTCGTCGTCGTCGTCGTCGTCGTCGTCGTCGTCGTCGTCGTCGTCGTCGTCGTCGTCGTCGTCGTCGTCGTCGTCGTCGTCGTCGTCGTCGTCGTCGTCGTCGTCGTCGTCGTCGTCGTCGTCGTCGTCGTCGTCGTCGTCGTCGTCGTCGTCGTCGTCGTCGTCGTCGTCGTCGTCGTCGTCGTCGTCGTCGTCGTCGTCGTCGTCGTCGTCGTCGTCGTCGTCGTCGTCGTCGTCGTCGTCGTCGTCGTCGTCGTCGTCGTCGTCGTCGTCGTCGTCGTCGTCGTCGTCGTCGTCGTCGTCGTCGTCGTCGTCGTCGTCGTCGTCGTCGTCGTCGTCGTCGTCGTCGTCGTCGTCGTCGTCGTCGTCGTCGTCGTCGTCGTCGTCGTCGTCGTCGTCGTCGTCGTCGTCGTCGTCGTCGTCGTCGTCGTCGTCGTCGTCGTCGTCGTCGTCGTCGTCGTCGTCGTCGTCGTCGTCGTCGTCGTCGTCGTCGTCGTCGTCGTCGTCGTCGTCGTCGTCGTCGTCGTCGTCGTCGTCGTCGTCGTCGTCGTCGTCGTCGTCGTCGTCGTCGTCGTCGTCGTCGTCGTCGTCGTCGTCGTCGTCGTCGTCGTCGTCGTCGTCGTCGTCGTCGTCGTCGTCGTCGTCGTCGTCGTCGTCGTCGTCGTCGTCGTCGTCGTCGTCGTCGTCGTCGTCGTCGTCGTCGTCGTCGTCGTCGTCGTCGTCGTCGTCGTCGTCGTCGTCGTCGTCGTCGTCGTCGTCGTCGTCGTCGTCGTCGTCGTCGTCGTCGTCGTCGTCGTCGTCGTCGTCGTCGTCGTCGTCGTCGTCGTCGTCGTCGTCGTCGTCGTCGTCGTCGTCGTCGTCGTCGTCGTCGTCGTCGTCGTCGTCGTCGTCGTCGTCGTCGTCGTCGTCGTCGTCGTCGTCGTCGTCGTCGTCGTCGTCGTCGTCGTCGTCGTCGTCGTCGTCGTCGTCGTCGTCGTCGTCGTCGTCGTCGTCGTCGTCGTCGTCGTCGTCGTCGTCGTCGTCGTCGTCGTCGTCGTCGTCGTCGTCGTCGTCGTCGTCGTCGTCGTCGTCGTCGTCGTCGTCGTCGTCGTCGTCGTCGTCGTCGTCGTCGTCGTCGTCGTCGTCGTCGTCGTCGTCGTCGTCGTCGTCGTCGTCGTCGTCGTCGTCGTCGTCGTCGTCGTCGTCGTCGTCGTCGTCGTCGTCGTCGTCGTCGTCGTCGTCGTCGTCGTCGTCGTCGTCGTCGTCGTCGTCGTCGTCGTCGTCGTCGTCGTCGTCGTCGTCGTCGTCGTCGTCGTCGTCGTCGTCGTCGTCGTCGTCGTCGTCGTCGTCGTCGTCGTCGTCGTCGTCGTCGTCGTCGTCGTCGTCGTCGTCGTCGTCGTCGTCGTCGTCGTCGTCGTCGTCGTCGTCGTCGTCGTCGTCGTCGTCGTCGTCGTCGTCGTCGTCGTCGTCGTCGTCGTCGTCGTCGTCGTCGTCGTCGTCGTCGTCGTCGTCGTCGTCGTCGTCGTCGTCGTCGTCGTCGTCGTCGTCGTCGTCGTCGTCGTCGTCGTCGTCGTCGTCGTCGTCGTCGTCGTCGTCGTCGTCGTCGTCGTCGTCGTCGTCGTCGTCGTCGTCGTCGTCGTCGTCGTCGTCGTCGTCGTCGTCGTCGTCGTCGTCGTCGTCGTCGTCGTCGTCGTCGTCGTCGTCGTCGTCGTCGTCGTCGTCGTCGTCGTCGTCGTCGTCGTCGTCGTCGTCGTCGTCGTCGTCGTCGTCGTCGTCGTCGTCGTCGTCGTCGTCGTCGTCGTCGTCGTCGTCGTCGTCGTCGTCGTCGTCGTCGTCGTCGTCGTCGTCGTCGTCGTCGTCGTCGTCGTCGTCGTCGTCGTCGTCGTCGTCGTCGTCGTCGTCGTCGTCGTCGTCGTCGTCGTCGTCGTCGTCGTCGTCGTCGTCGTCGTCGTCGTCGTCGTCGTCGTCGTCGTCGTCGTCGTCGTCGTCGTCGTCGTCGTCGTCGTCGTCGTCGTCGTCGTCGTCGTCGTCGTCGTCGTCGTCGTCGTCGTCGTCGTCGTCGTCGTCGTCGTCGTCGTCGTCGTCGTCGTCGTCGTCGTCGTCGTCGTCGTCGTCGTCGTCGTCGTCGTCGTCGTCGTCGTCGTCGTCGTCGTCGTCGTCGTCGTCGTCGTCGTCGTCGTCGTCGTCGTCGTCGTCGTCGTCGTCGTCGTCGTCGTCGTCGTCGTCGTCGTCGTCGTCGTCGTCGTCGTCGTCGTCGTCGTCGTCGTCGTCGTCGTCGTCGTCGTCGTCGTCGTCGTCGTCGTCGTCGTCGTCGTCGTCGTCGTCGTCGTCGTCGTCGTCGTCGTCGTCGTCGTCGTCGTCGTCGTCGTCGTCGTCGTCGTCGTCGTCGTCGTCGTCGTCGTCGTCGTCGTCGTCGTCGTCGTCGTCGTCGTCGTCGTCGTCGTCGTCGTCGTCGTCGTCGTCGTCGTCGTCGTCGTCGTCGTCGTCGTCGTCGTCGTCGTCGTCGTCGTCGTCGTCGTCGTCGTCGTCGTCGTCGTCGTCGTCGTCGTCGTCGTCGTCGTCGTCGTCGTCGTCGTCGTCGTCGTCGTCGTCGTCGTCGTCGTCGTCGTCGTCGTCGTCGTCGTCGTCGTCGTCGTCGTCGTCGTCGTCGTCGTCGTCGTCGTCGTCGTCGTCGTCGTCGTCGTCGTCGTCGTCGTCGTCGTCGTCGTCGTCGTCGTCGTCGTCGTCGTCGTCGTCGTCGTCGTCGTCGTCGTCGTCGTCGTCGTCGTCGTCGTCGTCGTCGTCGTCGTCGTCGTCGTCGTCGTCGTCGTCGTCGTCGTCGTCGTCGTCGTCGTCGTCGTCGTCGTCGTCGTCGTCGTCGTCGTCGTCGTCGTCGTCGTCGTCGTCGTCGTCGTCGTCGTCGTCGTCGTCGTCGTCGTCGTCGTCGTCGTCGTCGTCGTCGTCGTCGTCGTCGTCGTCGTCGTCGTCGTCGTCGTCGTCGTCGTCGTCGTCGTCGTCGTCGTCGTCGTCGTCGTCGTCGTCGTCGTCGTCGTCGTCGTCGTCGTCGTCGTCGTCGTCGTCGTCGTCGTCGTCGTCGTCGTCGTCGTCGTCGTCGTCGTCGTCGTCGTCGTCGTCGTCGTCGTCGTCGTCGTCGTCGTCGTCGTCGTCGTCGTCGTCGTCGTCGTCGTCGTCGTCGTCGTCGTCGTCGTCGTCGTCGTCGTCGTCGTCGTCGTCGTCGTCGTCGTCGTCGTCGTCGTCGTCGTCGTCGTCGTCGTCGTCGTCGTCGTCGTCGTCGTCGTCGTCGTCGTCGTCGTCGTCGTCGTCGTCGTCGTCGTCGTCGTCGTCGTCGTCGTCGTCGTCGTCGTCGTCGTCGTCGTCGTCGTCGTCGTCGTCGTCGTCGTCGTCGTCGTCGTCGTCGTCGTCGTCGTCGTCGTCGTCGTCGTCGTCGTCGTCGTCGTCGTCGTCGTCGTCGTCGTCGTCGTCGTCGTCGTCGTCGTCGTCGTCGTCGTCGTCGTCGTCGTCGTCGTCGTCGTCGTCGTCGTCGTCGTCGTCGTCGTCGTCGTCGTCGTCGTCGTCGTCGTCGTCGTCGTCGTCGTCGTCGTCGTCGTCGTCGTCGTCGTCGTCGTCGTCGTCGTCGTCGTCGTCGTCGTCGTCGTCGTCGTCGTCGTCGTCGTCGTCGTCGTCGTCGTCGTCGTCGTCGTCGTCGTCGTCGTCGTCGTCGTCGTCGTCGTCGTCGTCGTCGTCGTCGTCGTCGTCGTCGTCGTCGTCGTCGTCGTCGTCGTCGTCGTCGTCGTCGTCGTCGTCGTCGTCGTCGTCGTCGTCGTCGTCGTCGTCGTCGTCGTCGTCGTCGTCGTCGTCGTCGTCGTCGTCGTCGTCGTCGTCGTCGTCGTCGTCGTCGTCGTCGTCGTCGTCGTCGTCGTCGTCGTCGTCGTCGTCGTCGTCGTCGTCGTCGTCGTCGTCGTCGTCGTCGTCGTCGTCGTCGTCGTCGTCGTCGTCGTCGTCGTCGTCGTCGTCGTCGTCGTCGTCGTCGTCGTCGTCGTCGTCGTCGTCGTCGTCGTCGTCGTCGTCGTCGTCGTCGTCGTCGTCGTCGTCGTCGTCGTCGTCGTCGTCGTCGTCGTCGTCGTCGTCGTCGTCGTCGTCGTCGTCGTCGTCGTCGTCGTCGTCGTCGTCGTCGTCGTCGTCGTCGTCGTCGTCGTCGTCGTCGTCGTCGTCGTCGTCGTCGTCGTCGTCGTCGTCGTCGTCGTCGTCGTCGTCGTCGTCGTCGTCGTCGTCGTCGTCGTCGTCGTCGTCGTCGTCGTCGTCGTCGTCGTCGTCGTCGTCGTCGTCGTCGTCGTCGTCGTCGTCGTCGTCGTCGTCGTCGTCGTCGTCGTCGTCGTCGTCGTCGTCGTCGTCGTCGTCGTCGTCGTCGTCGTCGTCGTCGTCGTCGTCGTCGTCGTCGTCGTCGTCGTCGTCGTCGTCGTCGTCGTCGTCGTCGTCGTCGTCGTCGTCGTCGTCGTCGTCGTCGTCGTCGTCGTCGTCGTCGTCGTCGTCGTCGTCGTCGTCGTCGTCGTCGTCGTCGTCGTCGTCGTCGTCGTCGTCGTCGTCGTCGTCGTCGTCGTCGTCGTCGTCGTCGTCGTCGTCGTCGTCGTCGTCGTCGTCGTCGTCGTCGTCGTCGTCGTCGTCGTCGTCGTCGTCGTCGTCGTCGTCGTCGTCGTCGTCGTCGTCGTCGTCGTCGTCGTCGTCGTCGTCGTCGTCGTCGTCGTCGTCGTCGTCGTCGTCGTCGTCGTCGTCGTCGTCGTCGTCGTCGTCGTCGTCGTCGTCGTCGTCGTCGTCGTCGTCGTCGTCGTCGTCGTCGTCGTCGTCGTCGTCGTCGTCGTCGTCGTCGTCGTCGTCGTCGTCGTCGTCGTCGTCGTCGTCGTCGTCGTCGTCGTCGTCGTCGTCGTCGTCGTCGTCGTCGTCGTCGTCGTCGTCGTCGTCGTCGTCGTCGTCGTCGTCGTCGTCGTCGTCGTCGTCGTCGTCGTCGTCGTCGTCGTCGTCGTCGTCGTCGTCGTCGTCGTCGTCGTCGTCGTCGTCGTCGTCGTCGTCGTCGTCGTCGTCGTCGTCGTCGTCGTCGTCGTCGTCGTCGTCGTCGTCGTCGTCGTCGTCGTCGTCGTCGTCGTCGTCGTCGTCGTCGTCGTCGTCGTCGTCGTCGTCGTCGTCGTCGTCGTCGTCGTCGTCGTCGTCGTCGTCGTCGTCGTCGTCGTCGTCGTCGTCGTCGTCGTCGTCGTCGTCGTCGTCGTCGTCGTCGTCGTCGTCGTCGTCGTCGTCGTCGTCGTCGTCGTCGTCGTCGTCGTCGTCGTCGTCGTCGTCGTCGTCGTCGTCGTCGTCGTCGTCGTCGTCGTCGTCGTCGTCGTCGTCGTCGTCGTCGTCGTCGTCGTCGTCGTCGTCGTCGTCGTCGTCGTCGTCGTCGTCGTCGTCGTCGTCGTCGTCGTCGTCGTCGTCGTCGTCGTCGTCGTCGTCGTCGTCGTCGTCGTCGTCGTCGTCGTCGTCGTCGTCGTCGTCGTCGTCGTCGTCGTCGTCGTCGTCGTCGTCGTCGTCGTCGTCGTCGTCGTCGTCGTCGTCGTCGTCGTCGTCGTCGTCGTCGTCGTCGTCGTCGTCGTCGTCGTCGTCGTCGTCGTCGTCGTCGTCGTCGTCGTCGTCGTCGTCGTCGTCGTCGTCGTCGTCGTCGTCGTCGTCGTCGTCGTCGTCGTCGTCGTCGTCGTCGTCGTCGTCGTCGTCGTCGTCGTCGTCGTCGTCGTCGTCGTCGTCGTCGTCGTCGTCGTCGTCGTCGTCGTCGTCGTCGTCGTCGTCGTCGTCGTCGTCGTCGTCGTCGTCGTCGTCGTCGTCGTCGTCGTCGTCGTCGTCGTCGTCGTCGTCGTCGTCGTCGTCGTCGTCGTCGTCGTCGTCGTCGTCGTCGTCGTCGTCGTCGTCGTCGTCGTCGTCGTCGTCGTCGTCGTCGTCGTCGTCGTCGTCGTCGTCGTCGTCGTCGTCGTCGTCGTCGTCGTCGTCGTCGTCGTCGTCGTCGTCGTCGTCGTCGTCGTCGTCGTCGTCGTCGTCGTCGTCGTCGTCGTCGTCGTCGTCGTCGTCGTCGTCGTCTCATTCTGATACACGTCGTATCATTCTGTATCTAGATGGCGGACGTGGAAGTTCAGGGTGTCCAGGTATTCCGCTTCGTAGTTTTCTGTATCTAGGTGTCGGATGTGGAAGTCCAGGGTGTCCAGGTATTCCGCTTCGTAGTTTTCTGTATCTAGGTGTCGGATGTGGAAGTCCAGGATGTCCAGGTATTCCGCTTCGTAGTTTTCTGTATCTAGGTGTCGGATGTGGAAGTCCAGGATGTCCAGGTATTCCGCTTCGTAGTTTTCTGTATCTAGGTGTCAGATGTGGAAGTCCAGGGTGTCCAGGCATTCCGCTCCGTAGTTACCTGTGTCCAGGTGTCGGATGTGGAAGTCCAGGGAGTCCAGGTATTCCGCTTCGTAGTTTTCTGTATCTAGGTGTCGGATGTGGAAGTCCAGGGTGTCCAGGTATTCCGCTTCGTAGTTTTCTGTATGTAGGTGTCGGTTGTGGAAGTCCAGGATGTCCAGGTATTCCGCTTCGTAGTTTTCTGTATCTAGGTGTCAGATGTGGAAGTCCAGGGTGTCCAGGCATTCCGCTCCGTAGTTTCCTGTGTCCAGGTGTCGGATGTGGAAGTCCAGGGTGTCCAGGTATTCCGCTTCGTAGTTTCTTGTATCTAGGTGTCGGACGTAGAAGTCCAGAAAAGTGTGCAACAACCATTGGTGCTTCGCTCAAACTATAGTATCCTCTTTGATGTTCGCACGGCCTGAGGTACAAGGCCTGAAATAATCCAGCACACTCTCCTCTCTTACGTTTACCACACGGCTTCAACAAGCTGGACACCATTAACGACGCTTATATGCATTGAAGATTACATTTTCTTTAAAAATTTGTATATGTCTTTATGCATTTCTAGAAAAAGGTACTTACAAATTAAATTTATATGCCATTAAACATTTTCCACACCGCAATATATTTTTCTGATTAGCAACATCATAATGCATTTACATTTTATATCTGTAACAATATAGATTTCAGTGCTTAAAACTTCTATGTCCAGTTGAACAACAAAAACTTGTGATATTCCCCAAAAAACACTTACGTGTAAAAAACTACGCCAAGTACAGGAGTGCTGTGTATTCCTCTAATAAAAAGTATTGATATCAGATTATTGAGGCCAAGTACATAAGTCACTACATGTTTGCCTATTATATGATCTAGCACTGGCCCATCATTTTAATTGCATTTTCAAAATTTCCTATAACGTTTTCACTACTCTTTTACATTACTACTGTTTCTCTTAGTTGATTATGAATTAATGGTTATTTAATAATTAATAAAACTTTAGCTGATTCCTTATCGAGTACTACTTGGCGGGTCCGTGCCAGAAGATCCAAAGTACTTACTTTGAACGTATTAATAGTATCCTAAAATTATATGTTTGTTATTAAGATTTTACCCTGATTATTATTAACGAGTTATCATTAATAAGCTCTATATAGAAAGTTGACATTGGTTTTGAGTTTAATGACTGGCATTATGAATGCAAATTTATATCAAGAATTGCACGGACCCGCCAAGTAGTACTCGATAAGGAATCAGCTAAAGTTTTATTAATTATTAAATAATCATTAATTCATAGTCAACTACGAGAAACAGTAGTAATGTAAAAGAATAGTGAAAACGTTATAGGAAATTTTGAAAATACAATTAAAATGATGGGCCAGTGCTAGATCATATAATAGGCAAACATGTAGTGACTGTACTTGGCCTCAATAATCTGATATCAATACTTTTTATTAGAGGAATACACAGCACTCCTGTACTTGGCGTAGTTTTTTACACGTAAGTGTTTTTTGGGGGATCTCAGTAACGTGAGCGATTTGCGGGGCCCGTAGCATAGTACCGTTGTGTCAGAACTACACACACATATATTATATGCGTGTTCAGAACTACCACACATACAGTATATGTGTTTAGCCAAGTTTGCTGGCGAAGAGCTAAGCCAGCCTAGACGCTTAGCTCGGCTCGCTATATATATATATATATATATATATATATATATATTGTGTCGTATTTTTACGCGATCGACCTCACCGGAAAATGCAAGACCGACCGGCGCACAACTTTACGCGATTCCTACGCGTTCTAGGCAACCCAGGGGCTAACAAAATTTACTTTCGAAATACCTACGGTATTGTTGGGCGCCAGGTTCCAAAACGGGAAGCACGTATTAGTTCCTACGGTTTTCTTCGCGTGCCTACGTTGGCTAACTCAGCTACGCGGAGGCGGCGGGGTTCGGAACAATAGGTCGGATGGGTCAGACGATCACGCGAGACACAAAATCAGTCGAACACTTCGATTTCAATAAATGGTTCGGTTTATTAAATAAAATCGGCGGCGCGAAGCGCGACGATTTTGTACAATACCGAATTCAGGAGTTACAAAAGAGAATGGTAATTCAAAATAAATCGAAACGACAAAACAAAAGTACAACCAAAAAAAATTTAGTAACGGGTACTTCGCGTACCGTACGAATTCAAAGCTACAATCGTAACACGGCTAATCCGCGTTTCCCGAAATCAGATTGTTGTACGCCAACTTAGGGCTGAAGATTTTCTCCCCCCCTCGCCCTTTCCGTCAATCGCCCGGGCGCCCGGCGGCCGCCATAAGCGCGGTAGTACGCCGCGCCACCGCTAGGGGGTCGCCGCGCTCTGCGTAGCCCACACGCGAAGGCGCCCCCACGCCCACATATGATGGGGACAAAAACCCCATTAGAGAACGAGTAGTTTCACCCAGAAAAAAGTAAATAAAGTGTTGTGACTTACTACGTTTTTGTTGGACTACGAGTTACCTGCGCTTCTCGCTCGCTCCGTACCTCGGCAGCGGCAGACTTCCTCGCTCGCTCCGTACCTCGGCAGCGGCAGACTTCCTCGCTCGCTCCGTACCTCGGCAGCGGCAGACTTCTCGCTCGCTCCGTACCTCGGCAGCGGCAGACCTCTCGCTCGCTCCGTACCTCGGCAGCGGCAGACTTCCTCGCTCGCTCCGTACCTCGGCAGCGGCAGACTTCTCGCTCGCTCCGTACCTCGGCAGCGGCAGACTTCTCGCTCGCTCCGTACCTCGGCAGCGGCAGACTTCCTCGCTCGCTCCGTACCTCGGCAGCGGCAGGCTTCCTCGCTCGCTCCGGACCACGGCAGCGGCAGACTTCCTCGCTCGCTCCGTACCTCGGCAGCGGCAGACTTCCTCGCTCGCTCCGGACCACGGCAGCGGCAGACTTCCTCGCTCGCTCCGGACCACGGCAGCGGCAGACTTCCTCGCTCGCTCCGTACCTCGGCAGCGGCAGACCTCTCGCTCGCTCCGTACCTCGGCAGCGGCAGACTTCCTCGCTCGCTCCGTACCTCGGCAGCGGCAGACTTCTCGCTCGCTCCGTACCTCGGCAGGCGGCAGGCTTCCTCGCTCGCTCCGTACCTCGGCAGCGGCAGACTTCTCGCTCGCTCCGTACCTCGGCAGCGGCAGACTTCTCGCTCGCTCCGTACCTCGGCAGCGGCAGACCTCTCGCTCGCTCCGTACCTCGGCAGCGGCAGACTTCCTCGCTCGCTCCGTACCTCGGCAGCGGCAGACTTCTCGCTCGCTCCGTACCTCGGCAGCGGCAGACTTCTCGCTCGCTCCGTACCTCGGCAGCGGCAGACTTCTCGCTCGCTCCGTACCTCGGCAGCGGCAGGCTTCCTCGCTCGCTCCGGACCACGGCAGCAGCAGACTTCCTCGCTCGCTCCGTACCTCGGCAGCGGCAGACTTCCTCGCTCGCTCCGGACCACGGCAGCGGCAGACTTCCTCGCTCGCTCCGGACCTCGGCAGCGGCAGAGTCCATACCTCGCTCCAGGGGACAGCCTCTTTGTGGATCCAGTGCAGCCGGCTTCATCGGACGTCAATGCCCAAACGCGCGGGCCGAAGGCACACCGAAGGCTCACCCTCAGGGTACCTCCGAGGCAACCCGGCCAACGTCGAAGCTCTCGCCCCCTGCTTCTCCGCACTCTTCGGTGAAGGAGAACCACACTGGGCCAACCGTTCCTCGAACCCCAGGCAAGGATCTGGAACGCGCTTGGATAATCCCCGCGGGGAACCGACGGGTGCTCTACGAGTCATCCCATCCCGGGAACATCCGGATACCCCCGGCCCTCCATATCCGGCCAGCAGACCTCTCACACCGGAGCCTTTCACATGCAGATCCGGCTGGGATCCCGGCTCTCCGACCGCTACCCATCGCGCCTACAGACTTAGGCAGCTACGCACGCATCCCCAACAAGAAAGATCCGCGACGACTGAAGGGAATCATCGTTAGCCTCTTCGGGCCCAATAGCGACCCCCTCCCGACGAGGTCCAGGGACGGACGCGCTCCGGCTCACCCTGCATCTGCACTACGCGCTTAGATATCGCGCCCAACCGGTCCTTATAAGGACCACCATTCCACGCTCTCTCACATTGATACCGTTCGCGGCTTACTAAAGGTAGCCCCCCACCCTCCCTACCTCGCGGGAGCGGTATCAAGATAACCGACCGTCAAGGACCTGTACGCGTTCTTCGCGTCACAAAATCAACAAGGTATAATTGCCTGACGGGCGGACGGCACGAAAACAATTCGGATAACGTTCAACAATTCTAATAAAAAAAAATTACTATCAAACGAAAAGGTCTACACAGTGAACCCTGCCGGTCGACAGACCTTCGTGCCTTGGTCTAATTCGAGGTGAGGGATCGTCCCTCCGCGTGTCCGTTACACGCGCGGTCAAAACTTACGAAAACAAAAAAAAAATCCGGTACCAAGATTCGCACGAAGTTACGTCGCTCACAAAAGTCAATGGTACTCGCTTACCGTGAGATTCCCTGGTCACGTAATTCAAGAGAAAAACCAAATCGACAGCCCAATGGCACTTTGTGCACTCGCGTACTCACGACTTAAAATCCAACAAAACAAAACGTCTAACGTCTTCGCGTGTCCAAGCAGGAATCTCTCGATCTTCATGCGCTTTGTCTTCGCGTGAAGGATAGCACCCCCACCCTTTAGGCTAATGGGCAGCCATTCGCCCTGCGGACGAATCCTTCAACCCAGCGTCTTCGCCACGCGCCAGTTTCGAACATGTCATCGCGACAATTAATAATTCCCATATCTCTCGTGGACAATTCATACAATGTCGGGTCCTACGGAGAGTAACATTCGTTCTCTCGCGAGGGTGCACCAGGCGTTCCCTGGCTTCCCAACTTGCGGACATATAATTAGGTGCACTGGCGGTGGGCGCTTTGCCGTAGGGGTCGGTGGTGGTGCTCATTCGGGTGGCGCTGTGTGCTCCGCTTCCAGTCGTGGTTGAGTACCAGCTGAGTAGAGCACGTTGCTGCCGCGTGACGTCAAGCTGCCCCGCGTTGCGCGCGCCTCCGGGGCCAGTAGAGCTGCTCTCCGCAGATAGCGCGAGTGTCGACCCTCGCGTGTCGCAGCTCCCTCCCTCCTGGGACTCCAGCTGGCTCTCCCTCTCTCTTCCTCCTACGCGTCTTCGCGGGCACGGCGAGCGAGCACCTAGTCGAACTCCGGCAGAGTACACGCAAAACAAAAGAAAATAATAAAATAATCT
>CAXASG010000075.1:0-10625 GCA_963971525.1 Cephus spinipes
AGGTGGTCGCAATTTTTCTCTGGTTTCGGCGCGCCACCTTAGCGGAGGGCCCTCGAAGCAGTTCCACGTTTTTGATTGGTCGTATATATATAGTAATACCAGAGATGAGTAGGGAGATTGCCAATGAGCCTGTTTTAGGTGGTCGCAATTTTTCTCTGGTTTCGGCGCGCCACCTTAGCGGAGGGCCCTCGAAGCAGTTCCACGTTTTTGATTGGTCGTATATATATAGTAATACTACGCGTGTTAATCTGGAGCTGTGTTTTGGCGCATCGACGCGCCACCTGAACGAGACTCTCGAAGCAGTTCCACGTTTTTGATTGGTCGAATGAATTCGTGTGTTCCTCGAGATCCACGATTTTAAACCGCGTGAACACTCAAATAGGGAGACTTGTATCTACCTTTTTTTTACAGGATATTGCATAAACCGTAGTAATAAGGTAGTCAATACCCTTAATATCCATATGAAGCTTTGGAAATAATGAGAGTAAGCAAATCAAACTTTAAAAAAAAACCTCGAACGTGGGTAACTACAGAAATATAAGTTTGCTAAATAACATACCACAATGACTCGATGGCACACGTGCTTGCTGCTTTAAGGATGTTGTTCGGTAAAATGAAAGATCCAACAGTGGATTGAAACTTTCACCAAATATTCTTCGAATTATTAAAAAAATATTTCTCCTCAGGCAAAAATCGTTTTGCCGTCCGGAATATTGGTAAAAAATGTCATTGAAATTGATGATTTTAATACGCAAAGCATAGACGCATGGCCTATATTAATTTTTTGACATCGATGGAGGTCTAACACATGCATGAAACTTTGCTACAGTTAAAAGACTCTAAAAGACATATTCTAAAAAAAAAAATGAAATTTTTTGACCGTCTCGATCCATGTTCATTTTGACGAAAACTAAAATTTTCGATAGTATATGAGGTGTGTGGTGGGGGGAACGCTCGCGACGTGGCAACAGCGTAGCTGGGTCGGCGGAGAGGACAGCGCGTACTTGTGCATATACATATGTCTGTTTGGCCGCTGAGCGTAATGGGGCAGTCCGATGTTGCCAGCTCGTTTACCGTATTAGTGTGTGCTTGTCGGTGCACACCATTTGTGCGTGTGCGTAATGGCATTCATGCTAGCGGTACGGTATAACTTTTTGGTGAGATTGTCACCGAACAACGTCCTTAACGTCCGAGAGTCTCGGGTTCGAAACTCACGTCTTACCTCTTTTTTTTTTGTTTAATTATCAACTATGCTTATTGGTTTACCTATTTAACTGAAGTTTCATGAAATACATGAAAATATTAATCTACAAATATTGTATTATATTACATCGTATACATCCAATAAATTGGTACATGAATCAGCGAACGTTTCTTCTTCCCGAGAGCCTACCTGTGACAAACATCTATGTTACGCTGTTTCATATTTTAATAGCATAAATAATATTTAGACGGATAAAGAAGGCATTACGGAAAATTACCAAAAACAAAAATGCACTTATAAATCTCGGGCATAAAAATAATGATGAGCATATAAAAATGAACCAATCATTTTCTATAGTGAGATGAAACGAATAATGTATCTGGTTAGGGACTTTTTTTCATTTAATTTTTACCATTCAAGGCTATGTAAAGGTAACATTTTTAATACATCGAATTATCAGAAAATTATGTCGAGGTATAATTTTAATTCTGAATTATTTTTTACATCAGAACATACTGTTTATATTTTTTTATTGTTAATAAAATTGTTTATATTGTTTGGTTAGGTTTCATTAGGTTAGTTTAGCTTAGAATTCCAATGCTGTGACACCCCAAGGTATTAGTTTTTTTTTTTAAAAAAACATTAGCTTGCAGGTTCGACCCCTTAATGTTTCGGGTTCCCAAAGTATCCCGTGGACATGTTACATCCCAAAGCGGATCTACTCAAATAAATGCAATTGGTAAATTCTTTTCGGCACATCGAACTTTTCGATTGCCTCATGTAATTCCTAGAACGCTGAGTAGCAGGCCACGCGCTCACACTACATGCCAGCGCGAGGAATGAAGCAAGACTCTTTTTGCAAGATCATCAATATTGCGGTGCATTATCCCCAAAATTGGAGCTAACGCACCTGCAGTATTCGGAGCTAATAGGCAGTCTTTCGTGAATCCTGGCAACAGACGGAACTCCTCTAAGAGTCACCGTCTAAATCATCGAGTCTTGCTTGTTCCTCCGCTGGTAGTATTTTACGTGTCTTCGGATCCTTGTGACCAAGCCTTCCCACCCGAGGGCCAGGGAAGTCACCGCGGTGTGCGTTTTATTAAATCTACCGCGAGTGTAACGGCAGACGTCGGATTGCCCCCGAAAGAACTCAGTGAAGTGCCATATCAACTGTTTCAACTTATCAACCACTGTAAGCCAATTTATTCTACTTATAATAAATAACCAATCTCTATACCTACACGTCGCTCTCATTCGTTGGCATTACATTCCCCAATTCCGCAGGAAACAGATACGCCTAGCGTTAAATGGTAGCCCACAATTAGATATATCTACGCCCTAGCAGTTTCACTAGCTAAGGCTTAACAAATTGGTGGCAGCGGTGGGATACCATAACTGTTTTCTGCCCAATTTATATATAACCAAAAATGCCAGACGATACTACACACCCTGGCAATCTAACTAACCCTCTTGACAGTTCGGCATATCTGGACTATTTAGCAACTAAAGATGCCATTGATAAAATACCGAAATACGATGGCAAAAATTATAGATTCGGGGATTTCGATACCGAAATTAAAGCCTTACAGCAGGGCTTACCCGCCGGAGCTGAGACAAGGCTTATCAATGGAATCCTTGGCCGCCTGCGAGGACGGGCTAGGACCCATGTAGAAGGCAAATCTTTCGTCACAGTCAAATCCCTTTTAAAAAGTCTAAGAGAAAAATTTGCTCCTGACCATGACTACGAACATTATCGCAGCCGACTCCTAGATGCCCGAATGAGAAGCGACGAAGACGTGTCTGATTTCTACTCGCGTCTTCAACGCTATATTCGACGAGCTGTTAGCGAAGTCGAAGAAACAGACGGTGCCAATGAGGCAGCCAGCACCAAGAGACGACTTGAGGCTCGTGCTCTTGATGTGTATATAGATGGCCTGCCGAACGGAATAAGACCATACGTTCACAGCCGTGATCCGGCGACCTTGAAGGATGCCTGGGAGCTCGCATTAAAGGACGAAAAGCGTTCCCGCGCTCGTTCCCGGCGCAAAGAAAGTACACCTCGGGACGAAAGGATGTCGCACGCGGGTCAGTATAACGACAGTTCTTCGGAAGGCGAATATCGTTCCACGTCGCGTGATAGAGGTTTCTCGCCGCGTCGACGGGTATACACGATCGGTGCCGACCGCTCTCTATGCAAGGCATGCCGCGAATGTGCTTGTCGACCTCAACAGCGTGAGCCGCGAATCAGAGGTCGAGGAGACAGTAGTTCGCGTGAAAGAAATCGCCGTAGAAATAGTTCAGCTGACAGGCGAACACCGGAACGTAAATCCCTACGCTTTAGGGACCCTACCCCTCCTACCAAGACGAGCAACGACAGGAACCCTTCTTTAAACGAGGAAGCTGGTCGCTCGAACGACGCGTCCGCGACCAATCCTTCGAAACCGCGTCTAACCCCTGCAACGAAATTCCAGTCCTAACCGTCAATCTGCAGAGAATCGCCAGACAGCCCAAGGCAGTCATCGAAGCGGAATCACCGGACTTAAGAGCCGCAAAACCCAAGCTGTTAACCGATTCCGGGGCGGTAGTAAACATGATCGAGGTTAACGCTCTTCGCGGAAACGTCATGATTAATGAGGATGAGCGCGTACGAGTGCACGGAATTTCGGACAACGAGTCATCAGTACGATTGCAAGCAATAGGGACCGCGACAATCGAGTTGTTCTCACAACCAGTGAAGTTCTATGTCTTCCAGGGCACCCTCCCCATGCCTGGTGTGGGTCTTCTGGGAGAGGAATATCTAGAACAAGAAAAGGCCGAAATTTCCTACAACCACAATGCTCTACTTATCGCAAGTCGACCCACGCGTCCCATTCCATTCATTTGTGACAGGAGTTATTTTATCTCTGGAGGATACACTACCGGCGCCGAGAAAGGAATGACCGTGTCAACACCTGATACTGCTGCGCCAGCAGTTGATCACGTGCGCTCGGATTGTACGGTGCGAGTTCCCGCTCGAACACGCCAGCCAATATCAATAAACGTAAGGAATTCCAAAATCAAAGAAGGTTATCTCCCTCGGCTTCCGATGGAAGAAGGCATTTTCATAGGCGAAGCTGCCGTTACTAACCATGATGGAATCGCCTACGTCATGGCAGTCAACACTACGACGCAAGACGTGGAAATCTCCATCCCTCCTCAACAACTAATTCCGTTTGAGTATCGTGGCCCACCGGAAGAAATTTCTGACTCCGATTCAGTCGACGAAACGACTATCGCCGGGAAAGATCGGGTTTCCGCCGTGTTAGCTGTACTGAGCACTGACCACCTCAATACCGAGGAACAAGAACACGTGCGCACACTAGTGACTGCGTTCCCCGATCGCTTTAACCTACCAGGCGACAAACTGGGCCGTTCAAATTTGATGCGTTGCACGATTCCTACTGTCGACGACGTCCCAATTAACACCCGACAATATCGGTACCCCGTTGTTCACAAGGAGGAGATTAACAGACAGATGGACAAACTTCTGAAGGACGGAAAAATCCAACCGAGCGCTTCACCTTATAACTCTCCTCTATGGATTGTTCCGAAGAAACCGGATGCCAACGGAAACCGCAAATGGCGTGTGGTCATCGACTACAGAGCGCTGAACGAAAAAACTCTTCCGGACGCATATCCTCTCCCAAATATCACTGACATCCTAGACCAGCTGGGAGGAGCGAAATATTTCAGCATCTTTGACCTTGCCAGCGGGTTTCATCAAATTGAGATGGATCCTAAAGACCGCCCTAAAACCGCGTTCTCGACACCGGAAGGGCACTACGAGTTCACCGTCCTCCCGTTTGGACTTCGCAACGGACCGCCCGTTTTCCAGCGACACATGAACATTGCACTTTCCGGACTCCATGGCATCGAACTCTTCGTTTATCTGGACGACATCATCGTCTACGCACCCACTCTCGAAGAACACGGACGCAGAGTTAGGAATTTGCTGACGCGACTTCGGCAAGTCAACCTAACGCTCCAAACAGAGAAGTGCCAATTCCTTCGCTTGGATGTGACGTATCTCGGACACATTATATCCAGCGATGGAGTGAGACCCGACCCAATGAAACTAGAAGCTGTAAAGAAATATCCACCTCCTACTAACGTCACCGAAGTGAGGCAATTTCACGGATTTGCCAATTATTATCGTCGCTTCATTAAGGACTTCGCTATTTTGGCCAAACCCCTAAGTGACCTGCTAAGGAAGGGCCGTAAATTCGAGTGGACCGAGAAGGAGCAAAAGAGCTTCGAAGACCTTCGTGATGCGCTGTGTGAGCAACCTGTTTTACAGTATCCGGATTTCAGTCAACCCTTCGTCCTCGCCACTGACGCATCAGACGCAGGACTTGGAGCTGTACTTAGCCAAACTATCAACGGAGAAGAGCGCCCTATAGCCTACGCTTCTCGTTCTCTGAAGCCAGCAGAAACCCGATACCATAGCAACGACAAGGAGTGCCTCGCCGCTGTGTGGGCAATCGGGTATTTTAAACCATACTTATATGGCCGCCCTTTTACCCTTATCACTGATAACCAGGTGCTAACATGGCTACACAATATGACGGACCAATCGAACCGTAGAGCAAGGTGGAGAACTAAAGTGGGAAATTATACTTTTGTCATTAAATATCGCCCGGGGAAGCTGAACCAGAATGCAGATGCTTTATCGCGCAACCCCGTTGGAAGTGTCGCGACAGTCACCGCTTATCCCATCCCCAAGGCTACAACTACGCGCCCTCGAATCGCTTCCGCTACCGCACCACCATCCTCGATCCTTCCCCGACCTCAAAACCGGACACAGAGCATGAATAATCGCCCCAAGAAGGTAGAAAAACCACCGAAGGCGACAGGTCTCGACACCAACTCCATCGGATTCAGAGTCAAGCGTCGAGAAGACATAAGACCTACGGCAAAACGAGTAACCTATAAGGAACCGGACTCTGACACCACGGGGGACGAATCATCAACAGAACAAGTACCACCTCTTCGAGTCAGTCACCGAAGTATGTTACCCAATACTTCGGACGCACTGGAGACAAATGAACCGCCCGCCGAGGTCATCGAGGACGAAGTTTTCCAACCAGACGAAGGGCCCACAGTGGAGTCACAACCTCAAAGACCAGAGGTGGCAGTCATAGAACTTGCTCCGAAGGAATCCAGTGAGAGTGAAACCGACGTACCCGCAGAAAGGACGTTGACGCCAGAGAAACAACCGCGGGTCGCAGAAAAACCTCGCGATCCAATGGCTCGGAATTTCTTAGAGGATCTGCGTCGATCGTTCTCTCAATTCGACGAATCTTTGCGTCTGCGTAACGATGAGATAGATGGCCCTACGGAGGAACCAACATCTCCCACGCCAGAAACCGTCCAGCCTTCCCCCGATGGCTCGACAGATAGTCAGTGGTCTCCCTATGACTTGTCGGAACTAATTGATATGGGTCACCAATGCATGCGAGATCTCAGCCGAGCACTCAAAGCGCACGATCCCGAGAATACCCCTTCGGTGCTCAGTGAACCCATTACTAAATTGGTACAAAATCGCGACGTCGGCTTGGAAGGTTCCGAAATTATGCACATTGGAAGAAGATCGACAATCCCAACACCTCTACCATCTCGGGAACCCATAGCTAGATCGAGCCCTCGTCCTGAAACGAATGGTATACCTCGAATCTTAGAAACACCGAACCTCGATCCTAAAGACGTGGCTACAGCAAACAGAACAGAAATAATAATACAACCCACGGCATCGACCAGGTCACGCCCATCAAGTTGCGTCGAAACAACGGGAATTCAAGCCCCTTACGTAGATGACTCTTCGGACGAATCCCAAGAAGAGGAACCGCTAATGAAATCCGGAACCGGACCACCCTACAACAATCAGGGCACGTGCGTCGTTGAACAAAGCCGTGAGTCGCTGACCTACGATAGGAACCACGTAGCACACTTCCTCAGCGCCGATTGCGAAACCACCAGCCCAGTCGCCCAACTGCTAGCCGATCTCGAACGTATAGATAAGGATGCCCTTAAGAGCAGCCCATTGAAAAAAGGGTACGTTGCCGTCTCCTCAAAGGGACAGTATAAAACTTTCAGCGTTATTATCAAGGAGCGCCATTTCGATAGAGCGACGCCTGAAGACTTAGTCCTCGGTTTGCATGCACTACGTCAGGCAGCCGAGCGCTATCAGATTCGTGCTCTCCGAATATCCAAGTTAGGAGATGGACTTGATGATATTCCCTACTATGTCCTTAAGGACATGCTGGAGACCATCTTCAAGGGCGTATCAGTCACCATCACCATGTGCAACGGTATCGTTCAAAACGAACCTCCTTTGGACCAACGGGAAGAAATACTCCGAGAAAACCACGAGAGTCTCGTCGGTGGCCATAAGGGCATTACAAAAACCTACAGGCGTATAAGAGAGAGATTTCAGTGGAAGGGAATGAAACAACAGATAGAAACCTATGTGCGCCGCTGCAAAATCTGCCAACAGCAAAAACTGGCTCGTATCAAAACTCGACAGCCCATGCAGATAACGGATACGCCCTCTGACATCTTTGAAAAAGTAGCGATTGACGCCGTTGGCCCCTTGGACATTTCGCCCTCCGGGAATCGGTACATCCTCACGATACAGGACAATTTCTCGAAATTCTGCGCTGCCGTCCCTGTACCGAATATCAAAGCAGAAACCGTCGCGTTAGCCTTCGCGAAGCACTGGATCGCGCTTTACGGACCTCCTAAGACTATTCTCACTGATCGTGGCGCATGTTTCACTAGTAAGCTTTTTCAACAACTAGCCGAGATTTTCCGAGTCAAAACCCTTACCACTTCCGCGTACCGCCCACAATCTAACGGTTCCCTCGAGCGTAGCCACATAGTACTTGCCGAATATCTGAAAGCATTCCTCTCTCGTTTCGATGATTGGGATGAGCTACTGCCATTCGCGATGCTCGCATATAACACATCAGTCCATTCGGGAACGAGTTTTAGTCCATATGAACTTATGTACGGGAAGATCTCGCGCGCGATTTCCGCGTTTCCGCCTGTCGAAAAAATCGAGACGTACACCCAATACATGGTTGATTTGGTGACCAGACTCGACGAAATCCATCGAGTAGCGACGAGCAACCTCATCTCGGCAAAGGAACGGTCAAAGCAACAATACGACCGCGATGCTCACCCCGTAAATTTCAAAATTGGAGACGACATCTATGTTCTCCAAGAACCGCGAAAGGGAAAATTTAGCCCTCAATATCATGGGCCCTACGAGGTCGTCGATATCACGGAAAAAGGAAATGTGACGTATGCAAATAAGGCTGGGCGGCTCGAAACTAAACATCCTAATAAATTAAAATTGGCCAATTAGTAATCGCACCGACGAGGTCATTTCTTGTTACAGATATGGCACGTGGCAAAATGTTAATATCATTTGGGACGACTCTGACATTAATCCTGACAACTATTGGCGCTACCCCCACGGCATACCAGACGCGGCCAATGCCGGACCATCCTGGCATCTTTTATGAGCGCCTTCCGGACATACGCGTGACCACCACCGACTGGAAAATCATCACCTACCTCGACCTCGAGTGGCATCTATCACTGCAGCCCTGGGGCATCCAACAGATGGGGAGCATTATGTACGAGTGTAAGAATCACCTTAGCGCCGCTCAGTGCATCAGCTTCCTATCCAAAACCAGGCTTGATCGCCGTGAGAAGAAGATTCAAGATTTGAAAACACAAATTCGACTCCTCGTATCACCCGAGAAGGAAGACAACGGCCCCAGACAACAGGCCACTCGCGGAGCGCCCCTGGGATTCATCGGCTCCATCTCGCACGCACTATTCGGGACTCTCACGGAAGACGATGCGGAGCAATACGGCCACGAAATCACCGAACTTGAAAAAAAGGGCCAAGAATTGGCGCACCTCGTGAAGAACTCCACCCATATCATTCGAGGCGAGATAAATGTGATAGGCTCACACGTACACGCTCTCGATATGGACATTCAACGGATCGCCAACGCTACTGTCGATATCCAAAACACCTTACGTTGGAAGCTCCAAGACATCCATCGCCTCAATTATACTATGCATCTTATCAGCCTATCGAACAGCATGATGGACGCTGCTGATGCTTATATCGACACCTTGCAACGCTTCGTGGACGCCATTCGCTACGCGCAACTCGGAATCCTGCACCCCGATTTACTCTCCGTCGAGCAGCTTACTACCGCAGCTCGCCATGTAAGGGAATCTACGGCATCTCTCGAGTTTCCTGTTACGATGACTGACTTGCGAGCGACAGATCTCTCAACTATCAGTCGCATCACTACCAAGTATCAGGAGGGTCGTCTCCTGGTGAGCATCACATTGCCGTTACTGGAAGCAAAGCCTTTCCAACTATATAGGCTCTACCCATGCCTTCGGCCCCAGAACTTCAACGGAACCACCAAGGGCACGGCCTACATCCAGCCTAAGCAACCATATATGGCGTGGTCTAACGAGCAAGGGAAGTACTTCACTTTTGATGAACCGTACTTGAAGAAGTGTTACCACCTTCCAAACAACTACGCATGCCCATTGCACATGGCCCTGCGAGACGTCCATGAGGACGATTCTTGCGAAGCACGCCTGCTCGTCTCACCGAACAGCGATACGCTGCGCAGGTGTGACATCAGAATAGCCCGCAACCATCAGGCCCAGTGGACGTTTCTGGAGAATACTTATGGATGGCTTTACTCACTCGAAACGTCTGACAGTGTGCGCATTCAATGTCGCGACGGCACTGCAGCCACGGTCACCCTTGAAGGTACCGGAGTCCTCCAGCTGAATCCAGGATGCACAGGCTACTCCTCAACCATCACACTGCCGTCATCCAGTATGATTCCATCGTCAATTGACCGAGTTCACCAGCCACCCACCATTCTCAACATCAGCGAGCTGTCACTCCCGATAGCCGAGACATACGGCAAGGAGCTCGACCCCCTGGTCCTCGCAGCACGGCAACCCTCTATAGGGGGACAATTACAGCAGGCGGACATAAGCTTGGACGCCATCGAAACTCATCTGGATCAATTGGCCAAAGAGCAAAAGGCGATAAAATGGTATCACCGCACAGGAACCTGGGCATATGGAGGCATTGGCATATCACTGGCAACGATAGCAGGACTGGCGTTATACGCACTTCGGAATAGTATACCAGGACTGCTCCTGAGCTGCTGCACACGCCGCAGAACACGCCGAGAACCCGTCAGCAGATCAAGGCAAGATAACATCAGTTTCCCAATGGACATCCGACAACCCCTGCAGCTTGCCATAGAACCCAGCCGAATTGCACCTGCCATCCCAGCACAACCCCCATATGACCCTATGCACGCGG
>CAXASG010000076.1:12500-16314 GCA_963971525.1 Cephus spinipes
GTGCCAGTAACTTTATTTTAAGAAGAGCCCCATGCACTGACTATCGCCAAGCGTCGTGCCAAGCGAATACCATCTTTCGATCGCTTCGCCGCCGAGCTACCACTACCCACTCACAGTACCACCGGAGCCGAGGAGCGGTCGAGGAGACAGGCGATTTAACACGGGTTTAAATGGGAAAAAGCACTCGCCAGCCCTCCCGTGCGCATTGCCGCGTGTCGTACTTGGACATTTTTAGCAAGCCCATTGCAACGCATTCTCTTTGGGGACTCTTCGTTACAAAGCATCTTGTGCCAGTAACTTTATTTTAAGAAGAGCCCCATGCACTGACTATCGCCAAGCGTCGTGCCAAGCGAATACCATCTTTCGATCGCTTCGCCGCCGAGCTACCACTACCCACTCACAGTACCACCGGAGCCGAGGAGCGGTCGAGGAGACAGGCGATTTAACACGGGTTTAAATGGGAAAAAGCACTCGCCAGCCCACCCGTGCGCATTGCCGCGTGTCGTACTTGGACATTTTTAGCAAGCCCATTGCAACGCATTCTCTTTGGGGACTCTTCGTTACAAAGCATCTTGTGCCAGTAACTTTATTTTAAGAAGAGCCCCATGCACTGACTATCGCCAAGCGTCGTGCCAAGCGAATACCATCTTTCGATCGCTTCGCCGCCGAGCTACCACTACCCACTCACAGTACCACCGGAGCCGAGGAGCGGTCGAGGAGACAGGCGATTTAACACGGGTTTAAATGGGAAAAAGCACTCGCCAGCCCTCCCGTGCGCATTGCCGCGTGTCGTACTTGGACATTTTTAGCAAGCCCATTGCAACGCATTCTCTTTGGGGACTCTTCGTTACAAAGCATCTTGTGCCAGTAACTTTATTTTAAGAAGAGCCCCATGCACTGACTATCGCCAAGCGTCGTGCCAAGCGAATACCATCTTTCGATCGCTTCGCCGCCGAGCTACCACTACCCACTCACAGTACCACCGGAGCCGAGGAGCGGTCGAGGAGACAGGCGATTTAACACGGGTTTAAATGGGAAAAAGCACTCGCCAGCCCACCCGTGCGCATTGCCGCGTGTCGTACTTGGACATTTTTAGCAAGCCCATTGCAACGCATTCTCTTTGGGGACTCTTCGTTACAAAGCATCTTGTGCCAGTAACTTTATTTTAAGAAGAGCCCCATGCACTGACTATCGCCAAGCGTCGTGCCAAGCGAATACCATCTTTCGATCGCTTCGCCGCCGAGCTACCACTACCCACTCACAGTACCACCGGAGCCGAGGAGCGGTCGAGGAGACAGGCGATTTAACACGGGTTTAAATGGGAAAAACCGAACGCGGAAAAAATAAATCAATCTGACCTACGCCAAATAACGAAATTATTGAGTCAGAGTATACACCGACTCAAATTATAAATTTTAGAATCCGTTTAGATACATATTCCAGGGAAAATGTCTTTCTCGTGCGGATACCGCGTAGTGCCGCGCGATGCCTTCGGCCGTAAGCCAACTGCTCCTGGCGCATTGCTTGCACCGGGACGCTCTTCGGAGGGTATCGAGTGGTCTCGCTGGGCGCACCACGGCGCATTGCCGCGCGATGCCTTCGGCCGTAGTGTAAACTGCTCCTGGCGCATTGCTTGCACCGGGACGCTCTTCGGAGGGTATCGAGTGGTCTCACTGGGCGCATTGCCGCGCAATGCCTTCGGCCGTAGGACAAACTGCTCCTGGCGCATTGCTTGCACCGGGACGCTCTTCGGAGGGTATCGAGTGGTCTCGCTGGGCGCACCACGGCGCATTGCCGCGCGATGCCTTCGGCCGTAGTGTAAACTGCTCCTGGCGCATTGCTTGCACCGGGACGCTCTTCGGAGGGTATCGAGTGGTCTCACTGGGCGCATTGCCGCGCAATGCCTTCGGCCGTAGGACAAACTGCTCCTGGCGCATTGCTTGCACCGGGACGCTCTTCGGAGGGTATCGAGTGGTCTCACTGGGCGCATTGCCGCGCAATGCCTTCGGCCGTAGGACAAACTGCTCCTGGCGCATTGCTTGCACCAGGACGCTCTTCGGAGGGTTTCGAGAGGTCTCGCTGGGCGCATTGCCGCGCAATGCCTTCGGCCGTAGGACAAACTGCTCCTGGCGCATTGCTTGCACCGGGACGCTCTTCGGAGGGTATCGAGAGGTCTCGCTGGGCGCACCAGGGCGCATTGCCGCGCAATGCCTTCGGCCGTAGTGCAAACTGCTCCTGGCGCATTGCTTGCACCGGGACGCTCTTCGGAGGGTATCGAGAGGTCTCGATGGGCGCATTGCCGCGCATTGCCTTCGGCCGTAGGACAAACTGCTCCTGGCGCATTGCTTGCACCGGGACGCTCTTCGGAGGGTATCGAGAGGTCTCGCTGGGCGCAGCAGGGCGCATTGCCGCGCAATGCCTTCGGCCGTAGTGCAAACTGCTCCTGGCGCATTGCTTGCACCGGGACGCTCTTCGGAGGGTATCGAGAGGTCTCGCTGGGCGCATTGCCGCGCAATGCCTTCGGCCGTAGGACAAACTGCTCCTGGCGCATTGCTTGCACCGTGACGCTCTTCGGAGGGTATCGAGAGGTCTCGCTGGGCGCACCAGGGCGCATTGCCGCGCAATGCCTTCGGCCGTAGTGCAAACTGCTCCTGGCGCATTGCTTGCACCGGGACGCTCTTCGGAGGGTATCGAGAGGTCTCGCTGGGCGCACCAGGGCGCATTGCCGCGCAATGCCTTCGGCCGTAGTGCAAACTGCTCCTGGCGCATTGTTTGCACCGGGACGCTCTTCGGAGGGTATCGAGTGGTCTCGCTGGGCGCATTGCCGCGCAATGCCTTCGGCCGTAGGACAAACTGCTCCTGGCGCATTGCTTGCACCGTGACGCTCTTCGGAGGGTATCGAGAGGTCTCGCTGGGCGCATTGCCGCGCAATGCCTTCGGCCGTAGGACAAACTGCTCCTGGCGCATTGCTTGCACCGGGACGCTCTTCGGAGGGTATCGAGAGGTCTCGCTGGGCGCAGCAGGGCGCATTGCCGCGCAATGCCTTCGGCCGTAGTGCAAACTGCTCCTGGCGCATTGTTTGCACCGGGACGCTCTTCGGAGGGTATCGAGTGGTCTCGCTGGGCGCATTGCCGCGCAATGCCTTCGGCCGTAGGACAAACTGCTCCTGGCGCATTGCTTGCACCGGGACGCTCTTCGGAGGGTATCGAGTGGTCTCGCTGGGCGCATTGACGCGCAATGCCTTCGGCCGTAGGACAAACTGCTCCTGGCGCATTGCTTGCACCGGGACGCTCTTCGGAGGGTATCGAGTGGTCTCGCTGGGCGCATTGACGCGCAATGCCTTCGGCCGTAGGACAAACTGCTCCTGGCGCATTGCTTGCACCGGGACGCTCTTCGGAGGGTATCGAGTGATCTCGCTGGGCGCACCTATTATGAAGTCCCTCCTGGCGCATCGCTTTCGTTCGCTACAGGAGCGCGGCTTCTCGCGTTGCGCCCCGCGTACATTGTATCAGCACACGTCGTGGTCGCGGCCGAACGCAAGTCCCTCCTGGCGCATCGCTTTCGTTCGCTACAGGAGCGCGGCTTCTCGCGTTGCGCCCCGCGTACATTGTATCAGCACACGTCGTGGTCGCGGCCCGAACGCAAGTCCCTCCTGGCGCATCGCTTTCGTTCGCTACAGGAGCGCGGCTTCTCGCGTTGCGCCCCGCGTACATTGTAGCAGCACACGTCGTGGTCGCGGCCCGAACGCAAGTCCCTCCTGGCGCATCGCTTTCGTTCGCTACAGGAGCGCGGCTTCTCGCGTTGCGCCCCGCTT
>CAXASG010000079.1:30000-31157 GCA_963971525.1 Cephus spinipes
AGGGACAGAGAGAAAGAGAAGAGAAAGAGAGAGAAAGAAAGAAAGAAAGAAGGAAAGAAAGAAAGAAAGAAATAAAGAAAGAAAGAAAGAAAGAAAGAAAGAAAGAAAGAACGAAAGAAAGAAAGAAAGAAAGAAAGAAAGAAAGAAAGAAAGAAAGAAAGAAAGAAGGGACATAGGGGCAGAGAGACATATGGACAGAGGGACAGAGAGACAGAGAGAAAGGAAGAAGGGGCAGAGGGACATAGAGACATAGGGCCTGAGGGACAGAGAGACAGAGAGAAATAGAAAGAGAAAGAGAGAGAAAGAAAGAAAGAATGAAAGAAAGAAGGGACAGAGGGATAGAGAGAAAGAGAAAGAGAAAGAGAGAGAAAGAAAGAAAGAAAGAAAGAAAGAAAGAAAGAAGGGACAGAGGGACAGAGAGACAGAGAGACAGAGAGAAAGAAAAAGAGAGAGAAAGAAAGAAAGAAAGAAAGAAAGAAAGAAAGAAAGAAAGAAAGAAAGAAAGAAAGAAAGAAAGAAAGAAAGAAAGATAGAATAGAAAGAAAGAAAGAAAGAAAGAAAGAAAGAAAGAAAGAAAGAAAGAAAGAAAGAAAGAAAGAAAGAAAGCAAGAAAGAAAGAAAGAAAGAAAGAAAGAAAAAAAAAAGAAAGAAAGAAATAAAGAAAGAAGGAAAGAAAGAAAGAAATAAAGAAAGAAAGAAAGAAAGAAAGAAAGAACGAAAGAAAGAAAGAAAGAAAGAAAGAAAGAAAGAAAGAAAGAAAGAAAGAAAGAAGGGACAGAGGGGCAGAGAGACAGAGAGACAGAGAGAAAGAGATAGAGAAAGAGAGAGAAAGAAAGAAAGAAAGAAAGAAGGGACAGAGGGACAGTGAGAAAGAGAAAGAGAGAAAGAGATAGAGAAAGAGAGAGAAAGAAAGAAAGAACGAAAGAAAGAAAGAAAGAAGAAAGAAATAAAGAAGAAGGAAAGAAGAAATAAAGAAAGAAAGAAAGAAAGAAAGAAGGACAGAGGGACATAGAGAAAGAGAAAGAGAGAAGAGATAGAGAAAGAGAGAGAAAGAAAGAAAGAACGAAAGAAAGAAAGAAAGAAAGAAGAATAAAGAAAGAAGGAAGAAGAAGAAATAAAGAAAGAAAGGAATAAAGAAAGAGAAGAAAGAAAGAACG
>CAXASG010000080.1:7500-12134 GCA_963971525.1 Cephus spinipes
CTTTCTCTTTCTCTTTCTCTCTGTCTCTCTGTCCCTCTGTCCCTTCTTTCTTTCTTTCTTTCTTTCTTTCTTTCTTTCTTTCGTTCTTTCTTTCGTTCTTTCTTTCTTTCTTTCTTTCTTTCTTTCTTTCTTTCTTTCTCTCTCTTTCTCTTTCTCTTTCTCTCTGTCCCTCTGTCCCTTCTTTCTTTCTTTCTTTCTTTCTTTCTCTCTCTTTCTCTTTCTCTTTCTCTCTGTCTCTCTGTCCCTCTGTCCCTACGTCTCTCTGCCCCTCTGTCCCTTCTTTCTTTCTTTCTTTCTTTCTTTCTTTCTTTCTTTCTTTCTTTCTTTCGTTCTTTCTTTCTTTCTTTCTTTCTTTCTTTCTTTCTTTCTCTTTCTCTTTCTCTCTGTCCCTCTGTCCCTTCTTTCTTTCTTTCTTTCTTTCCTTCTTTCTTTCTTTCTTTCTTTCTTTCTTTCTTTCTTTCTTTCTCTCTCTTTCTCTTTCTCTTTCTCTCTATCCCTCTGTCCCTTCTTTCTTTCTTTCTTTCTTTCTTTCTCTCTCTTTCTCTTTCTCTTTCTCTCTGTCTCTCTGTCCCTCAGGCCCTATGTCTCTATGTCCCTCTGCCCCTTCTTCCTTTCTCTCTGTCTCTCTGTCCCTCTGTCCCTATGTCTCTCTGCCCCTATGTCCCTTCTTTCTTTCTTTCTTTCTTTCTTTCTATCTTTCTTTCTTTCTTTCTTTCTTTCGTTCTTTCTTTCTTTCTTTCTTTCTTTCTTTCTTTCTTTCTGTATTTCTTTCTTTCTTTCTTTCTTTCTTTCTTTATTTCTTTCTCTCTCTTTCTCTTTCTCTTTCTCTCTGTCCCTATGTCTCTCTGCCCCTCTGTCCCTTCTTTCATTCTTTCTTTCTTTCTTCTTTCTTTCTTTCTTTCTTTATTTATTTCTTTCTTTCTTTCTCTTTCTCTCTGTCCCTCTGTCCCTTCTTTCTTTCTTTCTTTCTTTCCTTCTTTCTTTCTTTCTTTCTTTCTTTCTTTCTTTCTTTCTTTCTTTCTCTCTCTTTCTCTTTCTCTTTCTCTCTATCCCTCTCTCCCTTCTTTCTTTCTTTCTTTCTTTCTTTTTCTCTCTTTCTCTTTCTCTTTCTCTCTGTCTCTCTGTCCCTCAGGCCCTATGTCTCTATGTCCCTCTGCCCCTTCTTCCTTTCTCTCTGTCTCTCTGTCCCTCTGTCCCTATGTCTCTCTGCCCCTATGTCCCTTCTTTCTTTCTTTCTTCTTTCTTTCTTTCTTTCTTTCTTTCTTTCGTTCTTTCTTTCTTTCTTCTTTCTTTCTTTCTTCTTTCTTTCTTTCTTTATTTCTTTCTTTCTTTCTTTCTTTCCTTCTTTCTTTCTTTCTTTCTCTCTCTTTCTCTTTCTCTCTCTCTCTGTCCCTCTGTCCCTCTTTCTTTCTTTCTTTCTTTCTTTCTTTCTTTCTCTCTCTTTCTCATTCTCTTTCTCTCTGTCTCTCTGTCTCTCTGTCCCTCTGTCCCTATGTCTCTCTGCCCCTCTGTCCCTTCTTTCTTTCTTTCTTTCTTTCTTTCTTTCTTTCTTTCTTTCTTTCTTTCTTTCTTTCTCTTTCTCTTCTCTCTGTCTCTCTGTCCCTCTGGCCCTATGTCTCTATGTCCCTCTGCCCCTTCTTCCTTTCCTTCTTTCTTGCTTTCTTTCTTTCTTTCTTTCTTTCTTTCTTTATTTATTTCTGTCTTTCTTTCTTTCTTTCTTTCTTTCTCTCTCTCTCTTTCTCTTTCTCTTTCTCTCTGTCTCTCTGTCCATCAGGCCCTATGTCTCTATGTCCCTCTGCCCCTTCTTCCTTTCTTTCTTTCTTGCTTTCTTTCTTTCTTTCTTTCTTTCTTTCTTTCTTCTTTCGTTCTTTCTTTCTTTCTTTCTTTCTTTCTTTCTTTCTTTATTTCTTTCTTTCTTTCTTTCTTTCTTTCTTTCTTTCTTTATTTCTTTCTTTCTTTCTTTCTTTCTTTCGTTCTTTCTTTCTTTCTTTCTTTCTCTCTCTTTCTCTTTCTCTCTGTCCCTCTGTCCCTTCTTTCTTTCTTTCTTTCCTTCTTTCTTTCTTTCTTTCTTTCTTTCTTTCTTTCTTTCTTTCTTTCTTTCTCTCTCTTCTCTTTCTCTTTCTCTCTGTCCCTCTGTCCCTTCTTTCTTTCTTTCTTTCTTTCTTTCTTTCTCTCTCTTTCTCTTTCTCTTTCTCTCTGTCTCTCTGTCCCTCTGTCCCTTCTTTCTTTCTTTCTTTCTTTCTTTCTTTCTTTCTTTCGTTCTTTCTTTCGTTCTTTCTTTCTTTCTTTCTTTCTTTCTTTCTTTCTTTCTTTCTCTCTCTTTCTCTTTCTCTTTCTCTCTGCCCCTCTGTCCCTTCTTTCTTTCTTTCTTTCTTTCTTTCTTTCTTTCTTTCTTTCTTTCTTCTTTCTTTCGTTCTTTCTTTCTTTCTTTCTTTCTCTTTCTCTTTCTCTCTGTCCCTCTGTCCCTTCTTTCTTTCTTTCTTTCTTTCCTTCTTTCTTTCTTTCTTTCTTTCTTTCTTTCTTTCTCTCTCTTTCTCTTTCTCTTTCTCTCTATCCCTCTGTCCTTCTTTCTTTCTTTCTTTCTTTCTTTCTCTCTCTTTCTCTTTCTCTTTCTCTCTGTCTCTCTGTCCCTCAGGCCCTATGTCTCTATGTCCCTCTGCCCCTTCTTCCTTTCTCTCTGTCTCTCTGTCCCTCTGTCCTATGTCTCTCTGCCCCTATGTCCTTCTTTCTTTCTTTCTTTCTTTCTTTCTTTCTTTCGTTCTTTCTTTCTTTCTTTCTTTCTTTCTTTCTTTCTTTCTTTCTTTCTTTCTTTCTTTCCTTCTTTCTTTCTTTCTTTCTCTCTCTTTCTCTTTCTCTTTCTCTCTGTCCCTCTGTCCCTTCTTTCTTTCTTTCTTTCTTTCTTTCTTTCTCTCTCTTTCTCTTTCTCTTTCTCTCTGTCTCTCTGTCTCTCTGTCCCTCTGTCCCTATGTCTCCCTGCCCCTCTGTCCCTTCTTTCTTTCTTTCTTTCTTTCTTTCTTTCTTTCTTTCTTTCTTTCTTTCGTTCTTTCTTTCTTTCTTTCTTTCTTTCTTTCTTTCTTTCTGTATTTCTTTCTTTCTTTCTTTCTTTCTTTCTTTATTTCTTTCTCTCTCTTTCTCTTTCTCTTTCTCTCTGTCCCTATGTCTCTCTGCCCCTCTGTCCCTTCTTTCATTCTTTCTTTCTTTCTTTCTTTCTTTCTTTCTTTCTTTATTTATTTCTTTCTTTCTTTCTCTTTCTCTCTGTCCCTCTGTCCCTTCTTTCTTTCTTTCTTTCTTTCCTTCTTTCTTTCTTTCTTTCTTTCTTTCTTTCTTTCTTTCTTTCTTTCTCTCTCTTTCTCTTTCTCTTTCTCTCTATCCCTCTCTCCCTTCTTTCTTTCTTTCTTTCTTTCTTTCTCTCTCTTCTCTTTCTCTTTCTCTCTGTCTCTCTGTCCCTCAGGCCCTATGTCTCTATGTCCCTCTGCCCCTTCTTCCTTTCTCTCTGTCTCTCTGTCCCTCTGTCCCTATGTCTCTCTGCCCCTATGTCCCTTCTTTCTTTCTTTCTTCTTTCTTTCTTTCTTTCTTTCTTTCTTTCGTTCTTTCTTTCTTTCTTTCTTTCTTTCTTTCTTTCTTTCTTTCTTTATTTCTTTCTTTCTTTCTTTCTTTCCTTCTTTCTTTCTTTCTTTCTCTCTCTTTCTCTTTCTCTCTCTCTCTGTCCCTCTGTCCCTTCTTTCTTTCTTTCTTTCTTTCTTTCTTTCTTTCTCTCTCTTTCTCATTCTCTTTCTCTCTGTCTCTCTGTCTCTCTGTCCCTCTGTCCCTATGTCTCTCTGCCCCTCTGTCCCTTCTTTCTTTCTTTCTTTCTTTCTTTCTTTCTTTCTTTCTTTCTTTCGGTCTTTCTTTCTTTCTTTCTTTCTTTCTTTCTTTCTTTCTTTCTGTATTTCTTTCTTTCTTTCTTTCTTTCTTTCTTTATTTCTTTCTCTCTCTTTCTCTTTCTCTTTCTCTCTGTCCCTATGTCTCTCTGCCCCTCTGTCCCTTCATTCTTTCTTTCTTTCTTTCTTTCTTTCTTTCTTTCTTTCTTTCTTTCTTTCTTTCTTTCTTTCTTTCTTTCTTTCTCTCTCTTTCTCTTTCTCTTTCTCTCTATCCCTCTGTCCCTTCTTTCTTTCTTTCTTTCTTTCTTCTCTCTCTTTCTCTTTCTCTTTCTCTCTGTCTCTCTGTCCCTCTGGCCCTATGTCTCTATGTCCCTCTGCCCCTTCTTCCTTTCCTTCTTTCTTGCTTTCTTTCTTTCTTTCTTTCTTTCTTTCTTTATTTATTTCTGTCTTTCTTTCTTTCTTTCTTTCTTTCTCTCTCTCTCTTTCTCTTTCTCTTTCTCTCTGTCTCTCTGTCCATCAGGCCCTATGTCTCTATGTCCCTCTGCCCCTTCTTCCTTTCTTTCTTTCTTTCTTTCTTTCTTTCTTTCTTTCTTTCTTTCTTTCTTTCTTTCTTTCTTTCTATCTTTCTTTCTTTCTTTCTTTCTTTCTTTCTTTCTTTCTTTCTTTCTTTCTTTCTTTCTTTCTTTCTTTCTATCTTTCTTTCTTTCTTTCTTTCTTTCTTTCTTTCTTTCTTTCTTTCTTTCTTTCTTTCTTTCTTTCTTTCTTTCTTTCTTT
>CAXASG010000081.1:0-44778 GCA_963971525.1 Cephus spinipes
TACGGCAATGGGAAAAATAGACGGAGTACTGTATAAGTTGTTATACGTGCTATAATCGTAATACGAAATACGTAAAGGTACATTTCGAAAGTGCTTGTGAAACGATTTTCATGAAAGTCTCTATTGTCTCGAAATAACATAAATTAAAGTAAGTTTGCGTATTAAGGAAATTATTTACAGATGAAAAGCGTTAGTTTATTTTCTAGGATCAGGTCCTAGAATTTAAGGTTTTGACTTTGCAGCAGAAATATAGGTTTACCGTGCAATGAGAAATCATCTAAGAGATACAAGTACTCTAAGGGACAGCATCTTAGCACAAATGCAGTTCGCGTCTACTCAGCGTAAATGTCTTACTTTGCTTACTCTGCAGAATTCTCAGGACTGAGGAATATTAACGATCTTGGAGAGTGAAAGATCGTTCGAAATTTCAGGGCACGTAAACATTTACGTCGTTGATATTATTGCAGGTTCGCAATGTGAATAAAAATTCAGTATTTCTCATAGTGCCTATTCCGATGCACTGTTACGTATAGCTACTAGCTATGCTAAGGATCGTGGCGGTAGAATCTATTTCAATGTTACACTGTATAGATAAGGGATGACATAAAAATACAGGCGAAATAACATTGAGAACCTTTACTACACTGAAAAGTTATATTTGACAAACCAAGGATCAATCCATGACAAAATATTTTTTTTACAAATCAATGAAATATATACTATAGTAAAAATATATTTCAAGGAAAATTTGAGGAAAAACCCTGTATGGCTTGCTTAGACCATCATTGGTTTAGATATGTCGAAAATGGAACGTTTTGTTATCACAAAAGATAGCGCGGATGCAAAACAAATTTGAAGCATCGTATATATCGTATATATACTATAAATGTTTCTGTGATTAATATCTTCATTGCAATTATTACAGTTAAATGGGCCATGTAGGCTTTAGACGTTATCGACTCTCGAATCGATATCACAGGGGACTGCGTTAGCCAAAGAAACAACCTGCACTCCAATAACGTCACTAGCTTTGTCCAATGAAGAGCTGACAAAGTTTTGTACGTATCTGCTGCAGCAAAACTTTTATATACAACCAATATACAACAACCCAGGGAGAAAATTTTCCGTGGGAATTTCGAATGTGATGTTGGAGTATATTTATAATGTTCGTTAATAGAATGGGTTTCTTTGATTTCTGGGATGAAAGGAACCGTGAAGAATTAAGCTAAGGACTACTGTGGCGGTTGATGGGAGGAAAGTAGAGACTAAAAAAAAATGGTGAGGTGATACATGAATTGATGTGAAGAATTACAGTAGGTACTGTAGAACGGAGCAGTGTAAAATATTTTGCCTGTTACCGGAATCCTTGGAATTGTCTCGCGTGCTTTGCCGAAATCGGGTGAAATATTTTATACCCTAGTAGGTATAGAGCGATCTTTGTCTCGTGTACACGCCGCAAAAGGTTTTTGTGGAACCAACCCTCGAAAAGTGGCTTTTGAAACGAGTGAGGAAACATAAGCGTAGTAGGGAATACTGATAAGAAATTCTTAGGTTAATTTTTAGAGGTTCTAAATTTAGGATGCGAATTAAGAGTTAAAAAGGAGAGTTCAATTAGAATCGTGAAAAAATTATGATATTACGCTACCAAACATCCCAGCTACCCTCTCTTAACTTCATCTGCTACAGGGGTTAGTAATTATCCATATTTTAATGTAGGTAACCTTCAAGGGTAAGATTGACGAGTTTCAAATGATATAAATAGCAAGTGGGGGACATTTTTACACAGAGTATAACTATAAATTTGTTTCACCGATAATGCACATGATGATTTTGCCTCAAAACTAACTATACATTGATACATTTCTTTCTTGCACGTAATATCCAATAGAATTATAAATAAAGATTGTAAATATATTTGAAATTTTTTAATTAAAATTTTGTTCACATATAGAAAGTTGCACAAGATTGCTGGGCATTATATAACTAATTTTACGAGTTTGAAAATATAGTAAAATGTTCATAAACATAATGGAATTTAGTTTGACCTTTATCGCTATAAAAGCTTCAATGGCGGTTGCATTTAATTGACCAATATCGACGGTGCTTGGGTGATAAAACTGCGTGATAAGTGGAGAACTGTGTCAAATTCTCTTGAATATCTAATATCCTCCGTGAACCATCCCTGACTAAAAAATAACATGCGATATGTCTATGTATAATAAATTTGAAAATAAACCAGGCCAATATATTTTAATTATTCAGTTGAAACATCACGAATTATCATTCGTGAATATCATGCATATTTTTACAGTGCTTGATGAGTCACAAGAATCTGACCGTTACATTCCTTTTATTAATCCATGGTCACATATGCCTGAAATGTAAAGTATATGAAATATATCAGACCTAAGCATTATATTAAGATTCCTTGGTGAGCTATAAATATAATACGTTTTAGATTGCCTTATTTCATATCATATCGCTCTAACTCCACATGGTCCGTCCATGAATAAAATACATTTTGTATGGGCCACCTTCATATGAGATTCAATGTAAAATAGTCCCCTAGACTTAACCCTTACAGACCTTTAGCCATAAGTCTGTCCCATGTGGATAGTAGAATAAAGGGACAAATTTCACCTACAGTTCCGTAAGGGTTATCGTGACTCGTGGATTGATCGCGCACTGTTTTAATTCAATTCTTTTCCTATATAAATCCTGATACTCATACTCACTACGTAAGTACATTATCGCTGGTATACATAGACGAAAAATTGTAAGAAGGTTTTATCGCGGCACGTTGATGGAATTCTTTGAAAAAGTGAAAAGAGCCTCTCCATTGTAATACGTATCTATACTACCTACTCAACGGCATTCTATTGTAATTTGTATTTCAGGCTATTGAACTTTTTTTCATGCGAATCAGCATCCATCAAACTCTCACATTATTGCGGGTAGCTACGTTCAATTGCAAAAAGGTTGATTCTTTGCTGGAGCCGTATGACAAACCGTGGGCGTACATAGTAGGTCATTTCATTCTTACATTCTTAGGTATAAATAACATACATATACGTACGAATGTAAAGGAGTATGCGAATTGTATATACAATTGTCCTTTCCTGATACAGTCTTGATAAAATGCATTGAAAACTTCACTCGTCAATGCAGGGAGATGGATGCTCACAATTATTTTTAATTTAATTTCATGATACGATCGCAACAGTGCAAATCGAGTGAAAGACACTGGAGAGCAGCGGACATCGTTTGCCAAATGACGTCTATATTTCTTAAAATAACACAGCATGATACCGTAATATCAATAATCGTATAAAGTAGGATCGTTGTGGCAGCGTGATAAATTAAAGAAAAGCATGTCCCCAGATTAAATCTTATATATAAAAATCTCGTGTCACGGTGTTGGTCGCCGAACTCCTCCGAAACGGCTCGACCGATTTTCATGAAATTTGGTATGTATATTTGGTAGGTATGAGAATCGGTCGTAAAGTATATTTCATACCGCTAGGTGATTAGGGTGTCCGTATCCAGAAAAATGTTTTGTATTTTTTTTGTATTCTTTTTTATTTGGCATCAGAAAATATCTATAACTCCAAATTTTCATACTCCTACCCCCAACCTTCCATTTCTTAGTACGCGATAATCTTATCCCCCAAAAAACACTTACGTGTAAAAAACTACGCCAAGTACAGGAGTGCTGTGTATTCCTGTAATAAAAAGTATTGATATCAGATTATTGAGGCCAAATACATAAGTCACTACATGTTTGCCTATTATATGATCTAGCACTGGCCCATCATTTTAATTGTAATTTCAAAATTTGCTATAACGTTTTCACTACTCTTTTACATTACTACTGTTTCTCGTAGTTGATTATGAATTATTGGTTATTTAATAATTAATAAAACTTTAGCTGATTCCTTATCGAATACTACTTGGCGGGTCCGTGCCAGAAATTCCAAAGTACTTACTTTGAACGTACTAATAGAATCCTAAAATTATATGTTTGTTATTAAGATTTTACCATGATTATTATTAACGAGTTATCGTTAATAAGCTCTATATAGAAAGTTTACATTGGTTTTGAGATTAATAACTGGCATAATGAACGCAAATTTATATCAAGAAATGCATGGACCCGCCAAGTAGTACTCGATAAGGAATCAGCTAAAGTTTTATTATTTATTAAATAATCATTAATTCATACTCAACTACGAGAAACAGTAGTAATGTAAAAGAGTAGTGAAAACGTTATAGGAAATTTTGAAAATACAATTAATATGATGGGCCAGTGCTAGATCATATAATAGGCAAACATGTAGTGACTTATGTACTTGGGCTCAATAATCTGATATCAATACTTTTTATTACAGGAATACACAGCACTCCTGTACTTGGCGTAGTTTTTTTACACGTAAGTGTTTTTTGGGGGATATCACAAGTTTGTGTTGTTCAACGGGACATAGCAGTATTAAGCACTGAAATCTATATTGTCACGGATATAAAATGTAAATGCATTATGATGTTGCTAATCAGAAAAATATATTGCGGTGTCGAAAATGTTTAATGGCACATAAATTTAATTTGTAAGACCCTTTTTCTAGAAAAGCATCAAGACATGAACAAATTTTTAAAGAAAATGTAATCTTCAATGCATATAAGCGTCATTAATGGTGTCCAGCTTGTTGAAACCGTGTGGTAAACGTAAGAGAGGAGACTGTGCTGCATTATTTCAGCTTGTACCTCAGGCCGTGCGAACATCAAAGAGGATACTATAGTTTGAGCGAAGCGCCAAAGCTTGCTGCACACATTTCTGGACTTCTACGTCCGACACCTAGATACAAGAAACTACGGAGCGGAACACCTGGACACCCTGAACTTCCACATCCGGCACCTAGATACAGAAAACTACGAAGCGGAATACCTGGACACCCTGGACTTCCCCATCCGACACCTAGATACAGAGAACTACGAAGCGGAATACCTGGACACCCTGGACTTCCACATCCGACACCTAGATACAGAAAACTACGAAACGGAATACCTGGAAACCCTGGACTTCCACATCCAACACCTGGACACAGGAAACTACGGAGCGGAACCCCTGAACAACCTGAACATCCACGTCTGACACCTAGATGCAGGAAACTACGGAGCGGAATGCCTGGACACCCTGGACTTCTACGTCCGACACCTAGATACAGAAAACTACGAAGCAGAACAGTTGGACAAACTGTCACCTAAAATACGAGGAACTATGCCGAAACACACATATACAATTATACATACACCCATGTACGCGCGCTGCACATGAATGCTATTAAAAACTGAATAATTCTATACTGTTGTGAAAGCAGCCTTATACTAACTGGAAATTCGGTATGAACGGTAGCTTCACGTATAAAATGTATTTGATTGTGTTGTGTATTCGTAAATTACTAACACCATACAGAGTACAAATAGGTAAAGAAGGCACAGCAGTCAGTACCGTGTGTCGTGTCAAAAATGCGATGGACGTGCGAAGACGACGACGACGACGATGACGACGACGACGGAACTGAAATAAAATCATCTCGCTCGCCATCTCAATACGCCCTGATCTCGTATACTAATCGTATTGAACGTGGGGGCAATCAATTCAGGACCCTCAATTCCTATAGTGAATGTATCAATAACTTTTTCTCATGTATAGCGGTTAATAAGATATTTCGTTCCAAACACAGAGATATGTAAAAACACCAAACACAGAACATATGTATTGTAACGTATTTCTTTTCGTGACCCGACACCGATAGCAAAACTTAAGAGAACGAACTATCTTCGAGAACCAACCTACGTTACCTTCGGCCGTCCACCCGCCGTTCGTGCATCCGCAAGCCAGGCGGGCGCCAGTCAATTCTTTTTTCACCGGGAACTGACGAGCCGGTATAAACTGGGAGTTGGGGTGGAACAGGCCCAACTCCACCAAGAACGAGAGCTCTGACGGAACCTATCAGACGAGGCGATAGCTTAACGGATCCTTTCGATTTTTGGGGACGCGTGAAATCGAGAAACGCAACCGTAGGTGCTGATCTTTGGGGTCGCGTAAAATCAGCAAACGCAACTGGACACACGAACGGGAGCAGACGGTTACGGAAATGCACGGCCGCTCAGGCTGCTAGGTTTGAGGTAGAGAGGGTCGGAGTAAGAGTCCGGCAAATAGTGCGAGTGATAGAGAGCGACGAACCGAGAACGTATCAGAACGAATCTAAACTATCTATCGAGATCCCTTCACCAATTAATAAATTGGAAGACTCACCGGAGCTGGTACAGCTAATCCGGGGAGGTCGAGAACTGCATCCAAAGGACACTCTGGTGAGCACTGCACTAAGGCACAGCACTACACCTCCGTAACACTCACAGGAATTCATAGAATTCCTGGATATCGCGAGAACAACGCGAGAACTATACGATCCGAGAACTTGCTATACCGGAGCGAAACACGGCAAGAAAAACTATCAACAGATAGCACGGGAGCACGAGCCAGCCCGTGACACCTCGGTCGGTGCCCCGAGACAGACTGCTTTGACAATAGCCAAATCCGAGAACTAATCATTCTGATTGGTCGAGAGCCTTTTAACCGATAACACTTCTATCTCCTTCGAATCGTCCCTTTAAACCAAATCGAGAGCGTTCCTTAACGAATCGGTACGTAATTCTGGAGATCCTCCACGGCCGCTTCCCCAGGGCATCGGGCGACAGCTGGGCTCCACATCCTTAACTCGGGCAGGAGGTTCCTCTCCTGCCCTTAACCGTATCACAACTATCTCCGCCCGCTCTACAGCCCTTTGCCCATCTCCAGCGGGGCGCCGGTATTTCATCCGGGCATCTGCCGGTCCGTGGAGACGTCTCCGTCGGGTACTCTCCTCTGCCGGGCAACTCGGTACGTCGAGACTATCTCCCCACGGCAGATTCGAGCACCTCGACCGCCACTAAACAATAACGAAATCTTCCGAGAGCCTTGACATATCTATGCGAATCAATCCGAGAGCGTAGCTTCTGAGCAGGGTGGCGATCCGAAGAGAACCAGAAATCGAGAACGTTATCTGTATCGGTAACCGGAGCCGCCTTGGGACCGTGATTCGAAAAATCACGTCACAGTATCAAGAGACTCGGTCGAGTCTCGCGCCAAGTACAGGCAACCGGCTGTACAGGGCGCAGCTCGCCGAGACTCTTTACTTGAGTCAACTCTTATACCTGTGTTTGGAACGAAATATCTTATTAACCGCTATACATGCGAAAAAGTTATTGATACATTCACTATAGGAATTGAGGGTCCTGAATTGATTGCCACCACGTTCAATACGATTAGTATACGAGATCAGGGCGTATTGAGATGGCGAGCGAGATGATTTTATTTCAGTTCCGTCGTCGTCGTCGTCGTCGTCGTCGTCGTCTTCGCACGTCCATCGCATTTTTTACACGACAGATGGCGCTGACTGCTGTGCCTTCTTTACCTATTTGTACTCTGCATGGTGTTAGTAATTTACGAATACACAACACAATCAAATACATTTTATACGTGAAGCTACCGTTCATACCGAATTTCCAGTTAGTATAAGGCTGCTTTCACAACAGTATAGAATTATTCAGTTTTTAATAGCATTCATGTGCAGCGCGCGTATATGGGTGTATGTATATGTGTGCTTCGGCATAGTTCCTCGTATTGTAGGTGACAGTTTTTAGAGATACAGGATGACCAGGTGTTCCGCTTCGTAGTTTTCTGTATCTAGGTGTCGGACGTAGAAGTCCAGGGTGTCCAGGTATTCCGCTTCGTAGTTTTCTGTATCTAGGTGTCCGATGTGGAAGTCCAGGGTTTCCAGGTATTCCGCTTCGTAGTTTTCTGTATCTAGGTGTCGGATGTGGAAGTCCAGGGTGTCCTGGTATTCCGCTTCGTAGTTTTCTGTATCTAGGTGTCGGATGTGGAAGTTCAGGGTGTCCAGTTATTCCGCTCCGTAATTTCTTGTATCTAATTACTGGATGTGGAAGTCCAGGGTGTCCAGGTATTCCGCTTCGTAGTTTTCTGTATCTAGGTGTCGGATGTGGAAGTCCAGGGTGTCCAGGTATTCCGCTCCGTAGTTTTCTGTATCTAGGTGTCGGATGTGGAAGTCCAGGGTGTCCAGGTATTCCGCTTCGTAGTTTTCTGTATCTAGGTGTCCGATGTGGAAGTCCAGGGTTTCCAGGTATTCCGCTTCGTAGTTTTCTGTATCTAGGTGTCGGATGTGGAAGTCCAGGGTGTCCAGGTATTCCGCTTCGTAGTTTTCTGTATCTAGGTGTCGGATGTGGAAGTCCAGGGTGTCCAGGTATTCCGCTCCGTAGTTTTCTGTATCTAGGTGTCGGATGTGGAAGTCCAGGGTGTCCAGGTATTCCGCTTCGTAGTTTTCTGTATCTAGGTGTCGGATGTGGAAGTTCAGGGTGTCCAGTTATTCCGCTCCGTAATTTCTTGTATCTAGGTACTGGATGTGGAAGTCCAGGGTGTCCAGGTATTCCGCTTCGTAGTTCTTTGTATCTAGGTGTCGGATGTGGAAGTCCAGGGTGTCCAGGTATTCCGCTTCGTAGTTCTTTGTATCTAGGTGTCGGATGTGGAAGTCCAGGGTGTCCAGGTGTTCCGCTCCGTAGTTTCTTGTATCTAGGTGTCGGACGTAGAAGTCCAGAAAAGTGTGCAACAATTTTTGGCGCTTCGCTCAAACTATAGTATCCTCTTTGATGTTCGCACGGCCTGAGGTACAAGGCCTGAAATAATGCAGCACACTCTCCTCTCTTACGTTTACCACACGGCTTCAACAAGCTGGACACCATGAACGACGCTTATATGCATTGAAGATTACATTTTCTTTAAAAATTTGTACATGTCTTTATGCATTTCTGGAAAAAGGGACTTACAAATTAAATTTATGTGCCATTAAACATTTTCGACACCGCAATATATTTTTCTGATTAGCAACATCATAATGCATTTACATTTTATATCTGTGACAATATAGATTTCAGTGCTTAATACTGCTATGTCCCGTTGAACAACAAAAACTTGTGATATCCCCCAAAAAACACTTACGTGTAAAAAACTACGCCAAGTACAGGAGTGCTGTGTATTCCTCTAATAAAAAGTATTGATATCAGATTATTGAGGCCAAGTACATAAGTCACTACATGTTTGCCTATTATATGATCTAGCACTGGCCCATCATTTTAATTGTATTTTCAAAATTTCCTATAACGTTTTCACTACTCTTTTACATTACTACTGTTTCTCGTAGTTGATTATGAATTAATGATTATTTAATAATTAATAAAACTTTAGCTGATTCCTTATCGAGTACTACTTGGCGGGTCCGTGCCAGAAATTCCAAAGTACTTACTTTGAACGTGCTAATAGTATCCTAAAATTATATGTTTGTTATTAAGATTTTACCGTGATTATTATTAACGAGTTATCGTTAATAAGCTCTATATAGAAAGTTGACATTGGTTTTGAGATTAATAACTGGCATAATGAACGCAAATTTATATCAAGAAATGTATGGACCCGCCAAGTAGTACTCGATAAGGAATCAGCTAAAGTTTTATTAATTATTAAATAATCATTAATTCATAATCAACTACGAGAAACAGTAGTAATGTAAAAGAGTAGTGAAAACGTTATAGGAAATTTTGAAAATACAATTAAAATGATGGGCCAGTGCTAGATCATATAATAGGCAAACATGTAGTGACTTATGTACTTGGCCTCAATAATCTGATATCAATACTTTTTATTAGAGGAATACACAGCACTCCTGTACTTGGCGTAGTTTTTTACACGTAAGTGTTTTTTGGGGGATATATAAGAGTTGACTCAAGTAAAGAGTCTCGGCGAGTTGTGCCCTGTACAGCCGGTTGCCTGTACTTGGCGCGAGACTCGACCGAGTCTCTTGATACGAGATTTTAGTATTTTTTTATGAAATAATTTAACCGTCGTTCGTATTTCAAACAGAACGAAATTATTTATGTCGTTGAATGATAGATGCCGCTACGTCCGCCTCATCCAACTTTCATCCACGCATGCGTCACGCACGCGCGTCATTTTGAAATTTTGATTTATAAGCAATATATATGTATTTTATGACTGTAAAAAGGTTGGTAAAATACTGAAAGTACAAATGTTACGTGCCGTGCCTTTGTAAGTTAATCTCGCATACAAATAGATACGATACACTATGCAACAGAGGAGTCACGCGATTTCCGAGATGCCGACTGCAGCAAATTGGGAGGAAGCTAGCTTCCGGTCTTATCGCACCAAGAACGTGCCTAAAACGTGTGAACCGAAAATTCAAGGATTCACGCGAGCGGGTAAAAACCGCTGAATTAGTAAGATTTGCCCCTACCTGTCCATCTACTTTCAGCAGAAAGTAGGATGGATCAGGGAAGGCAAATCAGTTTCCAGATACACACCAGAGCGCATAGTTCGGGCTGGAATAGCTCCTCACAAATTGCATCGCGCGGCGGCTATCATTCTCACGGGAGTTCCGCGTACTATTTATCTATCGCCGTTGTAAGTCGATAAGTCGTATCGAGCCCTACGAGTTGCACGCGTAGCGTATCAGTCAATGTGAGTTTAGATATTAGTATTCTGATTTTTGCCACGAACAATACTGTCGTGTAGATTAAGTGATTACCAAAGTGCAAGATCTCGAGTGTCAATAGAAGAATAGCGAACATCCAGGGAACGTGGGCGTCTAACGTTGCACGCCGCATGAACGTATGAGAGTACGTAAGAGTGAGTGTGGGCACGGCATTACGAGGTCATTGTAAACATAGCTGTAAGACCATCTGGCACTTTTGTATTTCTATCTAATAACTAGCACATAAGCAAATTTAGGGTTGTAACAATACATTCAAATCATCTCATTGGGATTATTGCATCTTTGATTTAAATTGACCATACACCAATTCCTCCACCTAACGGCAATCCAAAGGACCGGGCCTGTATAGGACGGCAATCGAGAACTTACCCAGAACAAAAATAAATATAAACTTCCACGCGTAGCATGGGAGATTAACTTTGCTAAACGTGTAATAACGCCCTGCACGTCACACAAATACATTATCGATATACCGTTTTTCATCAGTAAGTACAATAATTTTTGTCTATTTGTGTGTGTATACAGTGAACAATTTTAATTTATAAAAAAGGTTGGTAAAATACTAAAAGAATAAATCCATTATCGGTATACGGTTTTTCATAAGTAATTAAAACAATTTTGTATATTTGTGTGTGTGAGTATTACAGTGAACAATGCCAGGAAGACGGAAGGGGGCGAATTTAGGAAGAAGAGGGAATAGAACAACAAATAGGAGAAATAATAGAGCAGAAAGAACAAACGAACAAATCCAAGAAGATAACGAAAATATGCGTGTGAACATGTCGCAATTGCGTGCATCTCAATCACAAGAGGCACGAGATGAAAGAAATCAACAACGAAAATTGGAACGGAGACAAGCGCGACGGTTCGTAGTTAACACACGCAGAGCAAATGACCTACAACGCCAACAAGTACATCGAGCATTTACATCCGCTTCGTTCCTTCGTCTCGCATTCGAGTACCAGCCAGATATTGAATATTCCGCTCATCCGAAAGTCGTGATTGGTGGCATGGGAAAAAGTAGGAAAATGAAAACAATGAATATGTCCATTATGTTAATGAAATACATTGAATTGAGAAAATGAATGGTTGGTGTTTTTTTGTTTTTTATCGGCGGTCATCGTCTACAGCGCTCAATTCCTCTTTTTTTCATAGATCCCATCCCCAAACACTTACAATACATTCGTTATATTTTATTTAACAACCGACATATTCACTAGAAATAATTTATATGGCAGAACAACGTTCGCGGGATCAGCTTGTAATTTTGTGATAATGAGATTGGTTATGTTAAACGGTAAAAAAATTGTGAAAAAAAAAAGAACAGGCTGTTGATAATGTTACTTCACGTAATATATGCAATATTGATACTTTACGTTGTTCCTGGACTGTAGTGGCATATATGTTATATAGTTTTTACTATTAAGTAAAAACTTAAATAAATGACAGCTTTTAGAAAATTGAAATTTTAGTATCCAAGAATTTTACATGTTCATGTATGATATAGTACTGACAATCTAAATCCTAGAATGTCAATTATACCGACTACGTGCAAGGTACACGCTTTTATTGATTTTTTAAACTTTCATTGTGCATGAATATTCATAGGGATATTGACTAGTGCTAGAGAATGGAAAGCATTGACTGCCATCAAGAAGATGTAAAAAAAGTTTCGTTTTACGAGAGGTCTGATAGTCACGTGGCAGACTATGGAAATAAATGACAAAACGGTATAGATTTTTTTTCACTATGAAACATGATGGGCTTGGATATCACTTGACTGTAAAGTAATGGATAAATGGATAAATTAATCAAGTATCAAACATGAGTTCAGACGTACGTAAGTCAGAGCGATGTCTTATCCGAGTAAGAGATGCCAACTGCACTTGTAATAATTCACCATAATGATATCAGCTGAAGAGGACCTCCAGAGGTCCTTCTTTAGGATGCTTAGAGTCACGAAAAGTTTTCCCGTTTAGCGTAAGGCTACGTAGACGATAATATCTCTGCTACATGTTGGCAGCAGTAACTAAACGCTAGAAAATGTATACATTACATATGCATGCATGCGCGTATCCTTGGTAAGAGAGCTAACTGCGCGGCGTATCCATTGAACAGGAAACTTTAAAGGTCTGCAAACTATTGTGGATTTTTACACTTCGTAGGTAGTTGCGAACAATTATACCAGAACCTGTTGACGGAAATATAATGCGCTATTCAAAGAATAACCGAGGTCTGCATTTGTTCAACAGTTTACTATTTGCACGCCACCCACGCGATGATTGGTGCATTTCGTTGTATGTATGTTATATATGCAAAGGCGAAAGTGGAAGAACGAATGATGTGGCCTGTTGCTCTTCGTTCTCTTATTCAGTACCTATTTCTGCTCGTGAAAGGGGTATCGCTCGTGCTATATACCGGGTGATAAATTAATCCATTGTACACGTCGCTTTACGTATATCTATAAAAATTGACGACCCTGTCTATTCAATTTTGTATTTATCAAAATGAAAATATATCATATCGTTATGTTTCTTAAATGATCGTAATGCCTTTTTATTGGAATATTGAGACATTAAGTTAAGGAGAGACTTTTTTACAGCTATGAAAAATATAGTTTATTTATGACTCTGTTTATCTTCTTAAGGAAAGCTTTGATATCTTTTACTCGTTATAAACGTGAAATTTCTTTTGTATAGAAAATTCCTCGATCGTCATAAACTGTCGCGAGAAAATATTCTGCCTTTGATTTTCCCCCAGGATTCAAAACACCCTCCTGTGATCTTATCGATATTGTTAATCGAGACGTTTCGCAGTGACTGTTCTATAGAGGTGAATTTCTGAGACACTCGTATCAAGTTAAAATGTCTAACCAGTTTAAGTATTTAAGCATCATTCTCGATCAATCCGGACAAAAGTAGTACAGTACTATACCTTTATGACCATATACAGTATAATTAATCCGTGCATAGATAATGACCATTCTTGCAGAGAAGGTCAAGAGGGTTACACTGGAAATTCGACTATTGTGTGTATAAAATTCACCCACCCATCATCAACTGTGTTCATCATCATTCCCATAAGAAATGCATACTGACTGGATATATAATAAATATATATATACATACATAATAAATAAATAAATTCCTTAATTTACCTGACAGAAAACATCAATATTATGATTAGAAACATGGATGACAGCACCGAAATCTGGGCTGAGATGTTAATGGCAGAATCTTACTTTGAATTTAAGCAGCAATTCTTAGATCACTTATAGGGTTTAGAACAGCAATCTAGCTTGAAACTGCAATTCATGAATGGTAAATATCGTGCCCAGAGTGGAATTACCATCACAGATTACGTCAGGGGTCTTATTCCTGTTCTGGAACCACCTATGAAAACAGAAGAAATTATTTGGTATTTTTCTAGAAAGTTTGACAGGCAACTTAAAATGTTTTTGACACACTTACCTCCAAAGAGCTTGAACGAATTACTAGAATTCGTCGAGAAGACTAAACGGCAACGTAAGGCTACTCAGTCTAACAATTATTACATGGAACCGCCTATCCAAAGCAAACCACAAACCCCTAGAATTTTAACTAGTGAGAATAGTCCGAAATTTTACTCACGAAGACCTCCTATTAGCGTTTCTACCAACAGGGTTCCATTGTCGGAACAAGCCATACGACCAGCCACGGCTGCGAGGAATAATCCTGGTGTGGCTAAAAATTATAACAATAATTACCAAACGAACGGTAGGAATAACTTAGTGAGACTTCAGCGCATACTAATCCTAATATAACTACTTCTCAGGTTAATGCAAAGCATATCCAACTATTGGAAAGTGAGCTTACTGAATGAGATCCAACTCAGATTAAATAATCAAGTAACCCCACTGAGTGTTTGGTTTCGGTGGATCCAGAGGAAATTGCAATGCCAGCGGAAAACTCCCAAGCTCTCGAAGGCTACCCCACTTGGACGAGAGCTGTTAACATTATGGTGGAGTGAGCCAGAAGAAGCAAATACTTCTGATGATACTAAAGAAGGAAACAAAATAAATAGGGTTAACTTTCGCGTTAAGGTAACAATAGATAATACTATTGTATTGGCCTTACTAGATACAGGTTCCGAAATATCTTGTATTTCCACAAGTTGCCTGGAGCGTATCTCCAAAACTTGTAGAAAACAGATCCCAGTGCTTCCTTGCGGTTCCATAGTCTCGATTAATGCTATTGGTGCAAGAAAAGCAATTAACACTAAGCAAGTTTTGTGAGAAGTCGATATAGCAAAACAAATATTCAGTACTAGCCTGATCGTAGTGCCAAATGTAGTAACTGATTTATTTTAGGAACAGACTGGCTAGGAAAGCACCAGGTTTCACTTAATTTACATGATCGTTGTGTCTATTTAACTTCTGGAGAACTAATAATTCCTTTTTATCAGGGGCGAGACAGTTTCAACCAAGATCTAAAAGAAGATGATATTGTAAACAACTCTGAGGATAAAAATATTGACTTGAAGGTTCCTATGACAAACGGAGAGCCAACAGTGGCTATTGAGAGTAATATTCACAAAGAAAAAACTGATAAAAACATAAATGTAGTCTCACCTGTCAATTGCACGCGGGGAACCCTACCTCACTTAAATAGCCAGCCTCCGGTAATGGTTGTTGACAGTATTAAAAATAGAACAAAAATATGAGCTAATGATAAACCAAGTTGTAATAACACACGTGATACTAAAATCAATATAAATAACGCTAAAAAAGGAAAATGTTGCTGTTCATCTGTCAATTCCAGGGACCGCAACCGTAACCGAAACCGAAACCGGAACCGAAAACCGATAAAAACCGAAAAAAATTAGGAACCGAAACCGTAACCTTTAACCGAAATTTCGAAATTGTTATATTCCGCACCGTAACCGGTATTCGAAATAATTGAAATTAAAAACCGAAACCAAAACTGTTAACCGAAATGTAATATTTCGAGAAAAAAAAATTTTAAACGGATAATGGTCTAGTTTACACCGTACAGTATTTAGACAGAATTAACCAATCTCGTTCGTTTATTCTGTTTTAAACCTTGCACGTCATTGGTTAGACTTCTCTATAATTCTGTATGAGGTAAATTAGACTAATGGTATAACCATGGGCTATGCTTCCAATGTTTAATACCAGTGTAAATTTACATACTCACTTTTTTTTCTATTACCTGATGAACTGAATGATAATCACGTCATGGAAACATCTGGAGTTCGATACTCTGCCGTGTACTTCCAATTTTTATTTAATATTTTTCTCTATTCTTTGTTTCAATTCAATACACATATACAACAGAAAATATATTTTAAGTAGAATAAAAAAAGTCATGGAAAGGGGAATCGAACTGGAGTACTTTACATCATGAAACTATCATTCTACCCACTGAGCTATAAAGGATAAATTAGTTAATTGTTACCAAAAACTATCTCTCGTTAAAACCGAAACCGAAACCGAAATATATTAAGTTTAAAAACCGAAACTGAAAACCGTAAACGAAAAATTATGAATTAGAAACCGAAAACCGAAACCTAAAACCGGAATTCAAGCTTTTACCATTCCGAAAACCGTAACCGAACCGTTATTTCTTTCGGTTGCGGTCCCTGGTCAATTCAGCTAAATTTAGCGGACAGATATTTCAGCCTTCGTTAGGAACTTCACGCGCTCACCCAGAGATGTCGCCACTTTTGACCGCTAGCGTGCCAATCGATATGGCGACTCTCCAATGCGGAGAAATATCAGAAAAAGAAAAGGAAGAATTATTAGTTGTTTTAAAACGCAATTTAGAGATTTTTAATGATGTACCGGCATGTACAAGCAAAGTTCAACACAAAATTCTACTTACTGAAAATAGCCCGTTTTATATACATCAATATCCAATAGCAGATGCTCTGCGAGCTCCTCAAGAAAAACGTATAATTCACTTGGAATGACAATCATACCTTAGCTTTTGAGAAATTAAAACAGCTGCTGAATACCAGTAAGACCCTGCATCATCCAGATGGCTCCCTGAAACGTCTAGGCACAGCTTCCATCTGGATTGCTGTTAGCTCCGAAGAGACGTCCTCAGAACCGCTTCAACCTGGAAGTGGTGAGCTCTTTATTCTTCCACTAGGCGCAGACGGTCTACTGTTGCTCACCGTGAGACCAGGCGCAGTTTCCATCCGGTTTGCTTTTAGCTCCTAGAGGTCCGCACGAGGACAGCCACCACCCCTGGTGACTGAAAGGCTTCCAAACAGTATTTCCAACCGCTCCTGTGGACAAGAGTTCTGTAGCATCAAAATTCCCCTTCCACGTCTACCGGATCTTCAAGAGGAGAGAAGGAGCCAAATTTTCAATTTAATTAGTCTTTTATAGACCCACCTGGAAGAACTTCGCGTTAGTACCGTCGTCGTTCCTCCCGATCTAGCTTAACACGGTCAACTAGATCTACCCTAGGCTGAATTCGAAAACCCAGCGTAGCTGGGTATAATAGACAATATAACTATATTGTCTATTAATTATTTTATGTAGTATAATAATGGGGATGAGTCTTATTAAATTATTCTCTAATATTATTCAAATAACTATTCACAAATGGGAAGATATAGCAATTAAAGTTCTTAATATTAATATAAAGTAAAAAATTAATATAATAAATAATTTTATTTATAGTATTATTTTATTATTAACAATAATTTTATGTATTTAAATTGAAATTATTAATGAAAAAAAAACTTTATTTTCATTAATTATTCTATCAAAATAATCCTTTTATCAGGCATCTCATTATATTATTATAATTTTTTAATTTTTATATTTTAGTGTAAGACGCACAAAAATATTTCATATATTTAGTAATATTTGAATTCTGTTAAATATAAATAATTAATAATTAAAATATTGTAAAAAGATTATTAGAGATTTTAATAAATAATTATTAAATTAATTAAATGATTTTATATAAAGTGTAGATATGGTAAAAGCAGAATTTATAGAACAGCAAATGTTTTTAGATAAAATGAATTTAGAAGAAGAAAATGTTTTTACAGATAAAATTTTTTTACCGATAAGCAGAATCGATAGAACAACAAAATGTTTTGTAGATAAAATGAAACTAGAAGGAAAACAAATTTTTACAGAAAAGTAGGATTTATAAAAGAGCAAATGTTTCTAGATAAAATGAATTTAGAAGAAGAAAATGATTTTGCAGATAAAGTGGGATTAAAATAAAAAAATGTTTTTCCAGATATATTTTTTTTACAGATAAGCAGAGTCGATAGAACAACAAAATGTTTTGTAGATAAAATGGAACTAAAAGAAGAAAATGTTTTTACAGACAAAATATATTTACAGATAAGTAGAATTTATAGAATAGCAAATGTTTTGAAATAAAATGAGTTTAGAAGAAGAAAATGATTTTGCAGATAAAGTGGGATTAAAATAAAAAATGACTGCTGATACAATTTTTTTACAGATAAGCAGAGTCGATAGAACAACAAAATGTTTTGTAGATAAAATAAAACTAAAAGAAGAAAATATTTTTACAGATAAGTAAAATTAATAGAACAGCAAATGATTTATAGATAAAATTTAATTAGAAGAATAAAATGTTTTTACTGACAAAATACTTTTACAGATAAGTAGAATTGATAGAACAACAAAATGTTTGTAGATAAAATGTTTGTAGAAAAAAATTTGGCGATAAAGTTGCATTTGCGGGTTATTACAATTACAACTCAATAATTTTAATTTAAAGTTAAAATAAAATAACTTACGTCATGAAACAGATTAGCGATATGATGTCTAACTGTTGACTTCGAATTTGGAATCGGCGACTAAAGACTTAGAACGATTTCAAGAATTTGAAGTTGAGTATGGAATTTGAACTTAGAAATTTTTCCTAGAGAATGATTTGCTTTGTCATCTGACTGAACCTTTTTCCTTTACTTCCGACTTCTGACTTGACTCTATGACTGTTGACCCGAAACAGCTGCTGGATCGAACTGATCTTCCTTTTTAATTGACCTATGACTCACTGTTAGACCTTGATGACTAGGTGGGGGTTCTCCCCTAATTTTTGACCTTACATTCGTCTTTTGTAACCTCTTCTTTATACTATAGTTTTTCGGGTCACACACATAGCGCGTGATCACTGGTTTGTTTATACTATGATTTCTATAAGACGCACATATCTTATTTGTCGCAGAGGTGCTAAGGCTAGCTGTTGACGTGTTTTCTTAAGGTAGTGACAGATTGGCATTATTCTTTGAAAATTAATGTTTAGACGATTGGTTGCCATGAGTGATTGAGATGAAACTAGCATAATGCGTCGCACCAGACGAAATGTAGGTTAAAACATGAAATGTGACTGAAGGTTCTCATCCGGACGTAACAATATCAGAGATTGCTCACCGTGAGACCAGGCGCAGTTTCCATCCGGTTTGCTGTTAGCTCCTAGAGGTCCGCACGAGGACAGCCACCACCCCTGGTGACTGAAAGGCTTCCAAACAGTATTTCCAACCGCTCCTGTGGACAAGAGTTCTGTAGCATCAAAATTCCCCTTCCACGTCTACCGGATCTTCAAGAGGAGAGAAGGAGCCAAATTTTCAATTTAATTAGTCTTTTATAGACCCACCTGGAAGAACTTCGCGTTAGTACCGTCGTCGTTCCTCCCGATCTAGCTTAACACGGTCAACTAGATCTACCCTAGGCTGAATTCGAAAACCCAGCGTAGCTGGGTATAATAGACAATATAACTATATTGTCTATTAATTATTTTATGTAGTATAATAATGGGGATGAGTCTTATTAAATTATTCTCTAATATTATTCAAATAACTATTCACAAATGGGAAGATATAGCAATTAAAGTTCTTAATATTAATATAAAGTAAAAAATTAATATAATAAATAATTTTATTTATAGTATTATTTTATTATTAACAATAATTTTATGTATTTAAATTGAAATTATTAATGAAAAAAAAACTTTATTTTCATTAATTATTCTATCAAAATAATCCTTTTATCAGGCATCTCATTATATTATTATAATTTTTTAATTTTTATATTTTAGTGTAAGACGCACAAAAATATTTCATATATTTAGTAATATTTGAATTCTGTTAAATATAAATAATTAATAATTAAAATATTGTAAAAAGATTATTAGAGATTTTAATAAATAATTATTAAATTAATTAAATGATTTTATATAAAGTGTAGATATGGTAAAAGCAGAATTTATAGAACAGCAAATGTTTTTAGATAAAATGAATTTAGAAGAAGAAAATGTTTTTACAGATAAAATTTTTTTACCGATAAGCAGAATCGATAGAACAACAAAATGTTTTGTAGATAAAATGAAACTAGAAGGAAAACAAATTTTTACAGAAAAGTAGGATTTATAAAAGAGCAAATGTTTCTAGATAAAATGAATTTAGAAGAAGAAAATGATTTTGCAGATAAAGTGGGATTAAAATAAAAAAATGTTTTTCCAGATATATTTTTTTTACAGATAAGCAGAGTCGATAGAACAACAAAATGTTTTGTAGATAAAATGGAACTAAAAGAAGAAAATGTTTTTACAGACAAAATATATTTACAGATAAGTAGAATTTATAGAATAGCAAATGTTTTGAAATAAAATGAGTTTAGAAGAAGAAAATGATTTTGCAGATAAAGTGGGATTAAAATAAAAAATGACTGCTGATACAATTTTTTTACAGATAAGCAGAGTCGATAGAACAACAAAATGTTTTGTAGATAAAATAAAACTAAAAGAAGAAAATATTTTTACAGATAAGTAAAATTAATAGAACAGCAAATGATTTATAGATAAAATTTAATTAGAAGAATAAAATGTTTTTACTGACAAAATACTTTTACAGATAAGTAGAATTGATAGAACAACAAAATGTTTGTAGATAAAATGTTTGTAGAAAAAAATTTGGCGATAAAGTTGCATTTGCGGGTTATTACAATTACAACTCAATAATTTTAATTTAAAGTTAAAATAAAATAACTTACGTCATGAAACAGATTAGCGATATGATGTCTAACTGTTGACTTCGAATTTGGAATCGGCGACTAAAGACTTAGAACGATTTCAAGAATTTGAAGTTGAGTATGGAATTTGAACTTAGAAATTTTTCCTAGAGAATGATTTGCTTTGTCATCTGACTGAACCTTTTTCCTTTACTTCCGACTTCTGACTTGACTCTATGACTGTTGACCCGAAACAGCTGCTGGATCGAACTGATCTTCCTTTTTAATTGACCTATGACTCACTGTTAGACCTTGATGACTAGGTGGGGGTTCTCCCCTAATTTTTGACCTTACATTCGTCTTTTGTAACCTCTTCTTTATACTATAGTTTTTCGGGTCACACACATAGCGCGTGATCACTGGTTTGTTTATACTATGATTTCTATAAGACGCACATATCTTATTTGTCGCAGAGGTGCTAAGGCTAGCTGTTGACGTGTTTTCTTAAGGTAGTGACAGATTGGCATTATTCTTTGAAAATTAATGTTTAGACGATTGGTTGCCATGAGTGATTGAGATGAAACTAGCATAATGCGTCGCACCAGACGAAATGTAGGTTAAAACATGAAATGTGACTGAAGGTTCTCATCCGGACGTAACAATATCAGAGATTGCTCACCGTGAGACCAGGCGCAGTTTCCATCCGGTTTGCTGTTAGCTCCTAGAGGTCCGCACGAGGACAGCCACCACCCCTGGTGACTGAAAGGCTTCCAAACAGTATTTCCAACCGCTCCTGTGGACAAGAGTTCTGTAGCATCAAAATTCCCCTTCCACGTCTACCGGATCTTCAAGAGGAGAGAAGGAGCCAAATTTTCAATTTAATTAGTCTTTTATAGACCCACCTGGAAGAACTTCGCGTTAGTACCGTCGTCGTTCCTCCCGATCTAGCTTAACACGGTCAACTAGATCTACCCTAGGCTGAATTCGAAAACCCAGCGTAGCTGGGTATAATAGACAATATAACTATATTGTCTATTAATTATTTTATGTAGTATAATAATGGGGATGAGTCTTATTAAATTATTCTCTAATATTATTCAAATAACTATTCACAAATGGGAAGATATAGCAATTAAAGTTCTTAATATTAATATAAAGTAAAAAATTAATATAATAAATAATTTTATTTATAGTATTATTTTATTATTAACAATAATTTTATGTATTTAAATTGAAATTATTAATGAAAAAAAAACTTTATTTTCATTAATTATTCTATCAAAATAATCCTTTTATCAGGCATCTCATTATATTATTATAATTTTTTAATTTTTATATTTTAGTGTAAGACGCACAAAAATATTTCATATATTTAGTAATATTTGAATTCTGTTAAATATAAATAATTAATAATTAAAATATTGTAAAAAGATTATTAGAGATTTTAATAAATAATTATTAAATTAATTAAATGATTTTATATAAAGTGTAGATATGGTAAAAGCAGAATTTATAGAACAGCAAATGTTTTTAGATAAAATGAATTTAGAAGAAGAAAATGTTTTTACAGATAAAATTTTTTTACCGATAAGCAGAATCGATAGAACAACAAAATGTTTTGTAGATAAAATGAAACTAGAAGGAAAACAAATTTTTACAGAAAAGTAGGATTTATAAAAGAGCAAATGTTTCTAGATAAAATGAATTTAGAAGAAGAAAATGATTTTGCAGATAAAGTGGGATTAAAATAAAAAAATGTTTTTCCAGATATATTTTTTTTACAGATAAGCAGAGTCGATAGAACAACAAAATGTTTTGTAGATAAAATGGAACTAAAAGAAGAAAATGTTTTTACAGACAAAATATATTTACAGATAAGTAGAATTTATAGAATAGCAAATGTTTTGAAATAAAATGAGTTTAGAAGAAGAAAATGATTTTGCAGATAAAGTGGGATTAAAATAAAAAATGACTGCTGATACAATTTTTTTACAGATAAGCAGAGTCGATAGAACAACAAAATGTTTTGTAGATAAAATAAAACTAAAAGAAGAAAATATTTTTACAGATAAGTAAAATTAATAGAACAGCAAATGATTTATAGATAAAATTTAATTAGAAGAATAAAATGTTTTTACTGACAAAATACTTTTACAGATAAGTAGAATTGATAGAACAACAAAATGTTTGTAGATAAAATGTTTGTAGAAAAAAATTTGGCGATAAAGTTGCATTTGCGGGTTATTACAATTACAACTCAATAATTTTAATTTAAAGTTAAAATAAAATAACTTACGTCATGAAACAGATTAGCGATATGATGTCTAACTGTTGACTTCGAATTTGGAATCGGCGACTAAAGACTTAGAACGATTTCAAGAATTAGAAGTTGAGTATGGAATTTGAACTTAGAAATTTTTCCTAGAGAATGATTTGCTTTGTCATCTGACTGAACCTTTTTCCTTTACTTCCGACTTCTGACTTGACTCTATGACTGTTGACCCGAAACAGCTGCTGGATCGAACTGATCTTCCTTTTTAATTGACCTATGACTCACTGTTAGACCTTGATGACTAGGTGGGGGTTCTCCCCTAATTTTTGACCTTACATTCGTCTTTTGTAACCTCTTCTTTATACTATAGTTTTTCGGGTCACACACATAGCGCGTGATCACTGGTTTGTTTATACTATGATTTCTATAAGACGCACATATCTTATTTGTCGCAGAGGTGCTAAGGCTAGCTGTTGACGTGTTTTCTTAAGGTAGTGACAGATTGGCATTATTCTTTGAAAATTAATGTTTAGACGATTGGTTGCCATGAGTGATTGAGATGAAACTAGCATAATGCGTCGCACCAGACGAAATGTAGGTTAAAACATGAAATGTGACTGAAGGTTCTCATCCGGACGTAACAATATCAGAGATTGCTCACCGTGAGACCAGGCGCAGTTTCCATCCGGTTTGCTGTTAGCTCCTAGAGGTCCGCACGAGGACAGCCACCACCCCTGGTGACTGAAAGGCTTCCAAACAGTATTTCCAACCGCTCCTGTGGACAAGAGTTCTGTAGCATCAAAATTCCCCTTCCACGTCTACCGGATCTTCAAGAGGAGAGAAGGAGCCAAATTTTCAATTTAATTAGTCTTTTATAGACCCACCTGGAAGAACTTCGCGTTAGTACCGTCGTCGTTCCTCCCGATCTAGCTTAACACGGTCAACTAGATCTACCCTAGGCTGAATTCGAAAACCCAGCGTAGCTGGGTATAATAGACAATATAACTATATTGTCTATTAATTATTTTATGTAGTATAATAATGGGGATGAGTCTTATTAAATTATTCTCTAATATTATTCAAATAACTATTCACAAATGGGAAGATATAGCAATTAAAGTTCTTAATATTAATATAAAGTAAAAAATTAATATAATAAATAATTTTATTTATAGTGTTACGTAGGCCGTAGAGGCCAGCGAGGCCTTAAATTTGATAACAAAAATTTAGAAGTAACCAAAGAAAAGGAACGACCGGAGGTAACGTGAATAATATTTGAGTGAATTCCGGGCGGTAAGAATACACTCAATGGTGGGTTCGCTGCTCGTTTAAGGTGTTGAAACACGCCTTGCTATTCGAACATGGATAGATGTTTCAATCTTCCTACTGTCAATTGTTCCTTCGTAGGTTCTGATTCGTCGTCGCTATAGGTCTCTTCAAACAGACTTTGGAGGTCGAAGTTCCGCGAGGGGGATGATTCTTTGTTAGCCTCTTCGGTTTCCTTTTCTTCCAGTATTGTCTCGGTCAATAGGGAAGGTAACATGCTTCTATTTCCAGTTTCTTCATGACACGTATCGTTGTCTGTATCTAGCGAGCTAGTGGATGACTCGTTGTAATTCACAGTTGGGCGTGGTCTTGTTTTTATTCGTTTCCCAATTGTACTGTCTTCCAGGCTGATTTTCCTTTGATGTGGCAATGGCTTATATGGCCGGTCTCCTTCCTTAGGTTTTATTGGATAGGAGAGCACTGTTGGATTGCGGGATAGTGCGTCTGCATTTAGGTTGGTTTTACCCGACTTGTATGTGACAGTGTATTCGTAATCAGCTAATTTAAGTCTCCACCGCATCAGTCGTGAACTAGGGTCCTTGACGGAGTGTAGCCAGACTAGAGGACGATGATCTGTTACCAAAGTGAACTTGTGACCGTATAGATAGGGTCGGAAGTATGCTACAGCGTAGATGATAGCAAGACACTCCTTTTCAGTTGTCGAGTAGTTGGTTTCTGCAGAGTTCAGAAGTCTTGACGTGTATGCTATTGGCAGGTCTTGACCAATTTTTCCTTGTCTCAGAATAGCTCCGATGGCATAGTCAGAAGCATCAGTTGTTACAATGAAGGGCTCATTGAAATTTGGGTATTGGAGTATGGGTTCTTGGCACAGCATATCTCTCAAGGTTTCAAAACCAGCTTGTTGTTCTGGTCCCCAATGAAAGGTGACTTCTTTCTTCAGTACGCTTGTTAGAGGTTTAGCTATCTTAGAGAAATTTGCAATGAACCTTCGATAGTATCCTGCTAAACCCAGAAACTGTTTAATGTTCTTCTGATTTTTGGGTATGGGGAAATTTTTTACTGCTATCAGTTTTTTTGGGTCAGGCCGAACTCCTTCTTCCGAAAGTATGTGGCCTAAATAAGTGACTTCCTTACGTAGGAACTCGCATTTATCCGGTTGAAGTGTTAATCCATGTTCCTTCAGTCGTTGGAGCATAGCTCGGACCTTCTGTCCATGTTCTTCAAGGGATGATGCGAAAATGACGATATCATCTAGGTACACAAATAGCTCTGTTCCTTGTAGTCCAGTTAGAACTTGCTCCATTAACCTCTGGAATGTTGCTGGTGCGTTTTTGAGGCCAAAGGGCATTCGGATGTATTCGTAGTGCCCATTGGGTGTTGTAAATGCCGTTTTTGTTCTGTCCTTGGGATCCATTCCTATCTGGTGGAATCCACTGGCTAGATCGAATACAGAGAAATATTTAGCGCTACCGACTTGGTCTAGTATCTCCGTGATGCAAGGTAGTGGATAACTATCTCCAATCGTTTTTTCGTTAAGCGCTCTGAAGTCGATCACCATTCTCCACCTTGGGTTCCCTTGTGAATCGGCCTTTTTGGGGACAATCCACAGAGATGAATTGTATGGTGATGTGGATGATTGAATGACGTCATTTTCAAGCAAGTTGGTAATTTGACGTTTGATTTCCTTTTGATGAATTGGCGGGTACCGATACTGTTTAGTATGGGTCGGTGTTTCATCTATAGTAGGTATTGTATGAACGACTGTTTTTGAAATTCCTAGTTTGTCACCGGTAAGGTGAAATTGATCCGGAAAGTCGTTGATAATCTCAGCTACGTGTTCTTGTTCTACCTTATTAAGGCAGGATTCTACTTTGAAACTTTGAAAAAATCGAATTTTTTTTTATTACATTTTTCGAAAGTAACTATATTCAAGAATATTCTCTCAAAATTTTAAATCGATTCAAGCAGTCTAACTGTACTTTTCCGCCCCTCAAACGTAACTACCGGAGCGCGCTAATTTGACGCGCTGACTCGCCCACTTACCCGGTTTGATCACTATATAACCCATATTTTTGGAAGGAAAAAACACGTGGAATCGACATTGTAGTGTTAGTTCAGAGCAGCAGTCGTGTTTCGAAGCCTGAAAGTAAAACATCTCCTAGTGTCATTTTTAAAAATTATTTTCTATTCGCGATGGATACAAAGAAAACGTATCGTCAAAATCACCCTGTTCATAGGTGTCCAGGATCAAAATTGAGAAAACGTCGCTTTCACGGAAACAGACACAGCGATGAAGGAAGTACAGTTTACGCGAGTACATCGGCAGCAAAACTGAAAAAATCGAACGATAAGAGTTTTGATGTGAAAGTAACGAATAATGGGGCTTATAGCATTATTCAATTTTTTAGTGTATTTTCGATGCTATCACAGACGGTAGAGTGTAATGTATGTAAAGATAAAATTTCGTTTTCGAAGTATGGACAACGTGGCCTTGGTTTCAAAGTGTGTGTCAGTTGTAAGTGTGGAGATAGGTACATCAACTCCTGCCCGATGATCGGTTCTGGATATGAAATTAATCGTCGAACTGTGTTCGTGTTTCGTTTGCTTGGCGTTGGAGTTAAAGGCATAAATTTATTTTGTGGACTGATGGAACTGAGCGCAAGCTTCAATATTAGAGTATATTATGAAATAGTGGAGAACATCAAAGTCGCCGTGAAAAGTGTATTCGAATTAGTTCAAAGCAAAGCGATCAAAGAAGAAAAGGAGTTGAATGCCGAGAAAGGAAATAGTGCAGATCTGACGGTTTCTGGAGACGGTTCTTAGGTAAAAAGAGGCTTTACTTCTCTCGTTGGCATCGTTTCCCTGATTGGAAAGTACAGCAACAAAATTTTGGACGTTGTTGTGATGTCTAGTTTTTGCAGAGCATGTGATTATTGGAAAAAAAAACAGACGAGATTGGTTTTGCTGCATGATATGCTGAACACAAGTATGATTGTAGTGCAAATCACGAAGGGAGTGCCGGCAAAATGGAGGTTCAAGGTGTCGTCAAAACGTTTTTTCATAATACGTGCATGAAAAACGCCCTTTTTCGCGCATGAGAAACGAATGGAAAATCGAATTTTTCTCTGCAGCGGGAGAAAAATTTTTGCTTCCTCATAGAGGAAGCTATGTGACGGTGAAAAATTTTCATGTCGAGATTATTATGCCACCATGCTTAGAATGTTCCAAAACGTCGAGAAAACGCGTTTGGAGAAAATGTCTGGATGTATGTGTGTGTGTGTGTATGTGTGTAATGGCCTCTCGAAATTCAAACGTGTATAACTCGAGAACGGTTTCAGCTACAGCCCCCCAATTTTGCAGGTATGTGCAGCTGTATAATCCCTTCATTGACTATAATTTTTGTCATGATTCAAGCTGTGGCTCAAAACTTATCATTTACAAAATTCCAAAAAAGGACGTTCGCACTCTAGCGATCGCAAATTTTGTGATAATCGTCTAAATAGTTCTTGACAAAGAGATATGTATCCAAGGTTGGTTGGTATTGCATTTGGACCGAATCGATCGAGAAGTTTTGTTTTTATGATATTTTGAATTTTTCGAAAAATCAAATTTATTAATATAATTTCCGTCAACTTTGACCGATTGATCTCCAATTTTCCAAAAGTATGAAACATCGTTTAGCCGTGATGTGTTTTAAATTTGGCGGAGATTGGAAAAACGGATCTGATTATACATATATTCAAGTTTTTGAATTTCTGCCGATTCAGAAATATTTGACTTACAATGCTATGGTCGATTCATTTCAATAATCGATTAAGGTTGTTGGCTATAAGATTTGGTGGAAATCCACTGATGCGTTCGAGTTTGGGGAGACATTGAAATCTTATACACCTCTCTAATTAATTCGATTATATGGAAGGCAAATGAGAAACGTGAACTATTTAACTTAATTTTACACGGACATGTGCCGAGTTTTCTAGAATGTCTCATTACTTTCATGCCAACTCAATATTAAATCCTAAAATTAAAATAAAAATCGTCGTATAAAACCACCACGATACAACTACCTTAATCTATCGTCTTTGGAATCAGGTTGCTAGGCATTTAATTCAATTGTTATCAACACAACATTGACACTTTCCGCTTTTGACAGCAGCATCAGCTGGATGTTAAGCTTCTGTCAAGACAGAAGTTGACAAATTTATATAATTATTGAAATAGGATTTGAAGAAAGCAATATAATTTAAGAAATATCTTGAAGAAAAAATAAGGTATTGTGTACATTTTGTTCATGTGTTTAAGATAAAATTTATATCTTGCTTTGCTTATTATTTGATAATTGATTTGCGGATTAAAAAAAGGGTACTTTATACATGCTTCATTTATCGTAGATAAAATCGTAATTGTTAGGTGTGCAATTACTTTTAATATTAAATTGACAATATTACGTTTTGTCATTAGCAGCATTTTAGTATTGTTCCACGTTGAAAATAAAACCTGGATTCTTCCGTCTCCATTTAAATTAAGCTACTGTATCTTCCGTCTCCTTCCGTCTCAAATTGAGCTACTGTGGAAACGAAAATTTCGAAAATTGGAAATTGTGTTGAAAACTACGTAAGACGAGAATATTTTGAATTTATCCTCGAAAATATTGGTTCGTACTTTTTTTTATTTAAAAGATAAGGATTCCGATATATTCAATAACATCATGCCAAAATTGAAAAAGAATAGTACATTGAAAACGGTTCGATTAGCAAAAAATAGAATGCGTCTTTTGCGGTCTGATAATTCACATAATAGTGCAAAAAAATTAAAAAATGTAGATACTATTAAACGAAAAGAATGTGCAGAATTGGTTGCACAAATGCGACAAAATAAAGATTATGCGGAATATGAAAAAATTCAAAATATTAATCGCATGAAAAAAATAAGACAAGATGGATTTTATAGACAGAAAGAAAATAAAAAAAATGTACAACGAATTACACAGGCACGGCAAAATATTGTATACAAAAAACTAGAAAGAGATAGAAATTTAGAGAGAATGACAATCAAACGTCAAGATATTTCGTATAAAAAAGTAGAAAGAGAAATGAATGTCCAAAGGATGAAAGTCATACGCCACGAATCTTCCTACAGAAAATTTGAAAATGAAATAAATTTAAAAAATATGAGAGTTAGAAGACACAGTACTATTTATCGGATAAATGAACAAATTAAAAATAGAGTTAAATGTAGTATTAGACGCAAAGATCATAAGCGCAGATCAATGGATTATAAGCGAAATAGAATTATTAAAATGATTTCTCGTAAAAATTATAAGTATATCAATGAAGAAAATTCAAAAAACATGAAAATGAAGAGATTATTACGACTCGATGACTTTTTCAGGTTTAGAGAAAATTACAGTAATTTGGTTAATCGAAAGGTCAATAGTAAAAAAAAAAAAATGTGCTGAATATTATCAAAATTTATTAATGGTGAATTTTTTCAAAAATCGCAAGGAAGGACCTAATACAGTATGCTTATGTTGTGACAATTTATTTTTCATGAAATCGGTAGAACGTTTGAACAAAGATATTATACGGAAAAAGTTTGCCGATACAGAGAAAAATATTTATGAATTTATTAATAAAATATTTAATAATTCATCGCAGTACGCATGTAAAACGTGTAAAAAATATATAATGCTAGGACAAGTTCCAAAAACTGCATCAAATGCAGAATTGAGATTCCCATCTGTGCCAAAAATCGTATCAGACTTGTCAGAGGTTGAGGAACGAATGGTATCTCCGTATATTCCGTTCATGCAGATAAAAGCATTGCAGCCATACGCCATTAACCCTCAATTGTCATTAAAAGGTAGTGTAGTTAATATCCCGGTCGAAGTTAATGAGATGATCAGCGTTTTGCCGCGATCTTTCGATAAAATGTCAACTGTTCAAGTAAAATTAAAAAGACACATTGAACACAAATCTCATTATATGTTTGAAACAATAAAGCCAGGAAAAATTTGTGAAGCATTAAAATATCTACGGCAAACAACATTGTACACAAAATACAATGTGAACGTTGATCATACTTTTTTTGAACGATATGAAAACGATGCCAATCTAGAATTAGAATTTATCGTAGATAATGATGACAAAATTTTTAATTATACTAAATCTGGAGATACTACGAAAATCCAAATGAACGACAAGTCTGATTCTGAAGATTCAGATTATATTGAAGAAAATGACGAAATTTTGATAATTGACAGAAACAAAGAGGCGTCACTGAATAGTTTCATAATAGCTCCTGGACAGGATAAAAATCCCATACCGTGGCATTTAACTGAGAATATAGATGAATTATGCTTTCCAACAATTTTTGGGGGAGAAGTTTTAGATAAGAAAAACAAATTGACGTATTCGGAACGGATTAAATTTGAATCTAGAAATAAAGATAGAAGATCGTGTACACCTACACGAATTTTATTTATGGCAAAGCAGAAATTAGAGAAGTCGGTGATATCAAATATAAATATTTGTTTGAGGCGAGTGAGGAAAAACGATAATATGACTGCTGAGAAAATCAAAGATTGTAATTTGTTAAACGATTGTATTCGCCATGATGATGGATTTAGATTTTTAAAACAAATTAGATCGTCACCATCATACTGGGAAAACAAAAAAAAACATTTACTTGGCATGATCAGGCAATGCGGGGTGCCAACTTTATTTATTACTCTATCTGCATGCGAGCAAAAAAATCCGAATTTATTGCAAATTTTGTACAACCTATGTCATGATAAAAAAATTAGCATTTCCGAAGCAATAAATTTAGACGTCGCGGAGAAAACTAAATTAATAAGAGACGATCCTGTGACGTGCGTCAGATATACAGAAGAAAGATTTAAGCAGATTAAGTCTATATTAGAGGATGACCATGGTCCATTTGGCAAAAATGTTGTTATCGATTACTTTGAAAGGAGGGAATTTCAAGCTCGAGGTTCGGTTCATACACACAATCTTGTGTACTGCAAAAATGCACCAATATATGATGAGGAAAGCACAGACGGGAATGAAAAATTGATAGAATGGATAGATAAAAACATTTCATGTGAATACGACTGTAAAAATCCATTGATCCGCTTGCAAACACATAAACACAAACCGACATGTTATAAAGGACGAAAAAATAAATCAGTATGTCGTTTCAATATTCCAATGTATGTGATGAGACAAACAATGATACTCAAACCATTAGATGAAAATGAGCGGACTCCAGATGACAAAGCGTATCGGAAAAAGATAAAAGAGATGATGCAGGAATTCTTTGATAAAAATCTTCTCATATCGTTCGAAGATATGTTGGAACGGTTAGGTATGAGGGAAAATGATTATATCCGCACAATTAGGAGCACGTTATCAAGAACTAAGATATTTTTAAAAAGAAAAAGTAATGAAGTTGCCATTAACGCGTACAACAAAATTATTTTAATTCTTCTTGAATCGAATATGGATATTCAATTCGTCTTGGACCCATATAGTTGTGTTTCGTATATGATAAATTATGTCACAAAAGTAGATGCAGGATTATCGCGATTACTACGAGAAGCAGCGAAGGATTTACAGAATGGCAATTCGAATATAAGGGAAAAATTTAGAAAAATCGCTAATGTATTTATAAACGGCAACACATTATCCGCACAAGAAGCCGTATATCATGTCCTTGGGCTGCCACTTTCATTGTGTAGTAGAAAGGTTATATATATTAACACTGCTCCTCAAAAAGAACGGGTACGTATGTTAAAAAATCGAGGTGATTTAGAAAAACTCAGTAATGATTCCACCGATATATATTACAAAAATATAATTGAGAAATATGAAAATCGAAATGGTAAATTAGTGGATATTTGTCTCGCTGATTTCGCTGCGAATTACGATCCACAATGGCCTACACTTAGGAATGAAATTGATGATGAATGTGATGGAGACCGTGAGTTTAGGCAAAGGACAAAAACTAAAATTATCAGATTTCGACGCTACAAATTACAAGAAGATCGTTATAATTACTTTAGGGAACAGGTTTTGCTTTTTTATCCTTTCGTAAACGAAACTCAGGATGTTGAAACTACAGATTGTGAATCCCTTTATACGGAAAATATTAATACAATCGAAGTTAATCGTAGTAAATTCTTTGTAATCGGTGATGTAGAAATTGATAACGCACTTGTTGAAGCTCAAAATGATCAGAAAGATATGGAGGATGAGGAGGTAGATTCATTTATCAAAACGAAAATACCAAAATATCAAGAAATTGATATATTTGGTCAAACGGGTATAGAAGATTATTCAAATAAAAATAAAAGAAAAATTACCAGTCCCCCAAAAGTCACAAACGATGAACTTATGAGTAGACTTCGAAGATTAAATGATAAACAAAGAGAAATTGTAATGCACGTTTTGAATTGCTTTAAAATTGGAAAATTACCTATTAAATTGTATATAAGTGGATCAGCGGGTGTAGGAAAAAGTACTGTTATCAACGCAATTTACCAGTTATTATTAGATCGTTTTGACAATACACCTGGCATAAAAAATGATTCAACCAAAATATTATTATGCGCACCTTCGGGAAAGGCGGCTTTTTTAATAGGAGGGGTTACATTGCACACTGCATTTGCGTTGCCAGTAACACATTTCTGTGGTCAAATGCTACAACTATCAGCGGACGTAGCGAATACCATCAGAGAAAATTTATTTGAACTCAAATTGTTAATTATTGATGAAATCTCAATGGTAGGAAGTACAATGTTAAGCCGTGTAGATACGCGATTAAGACAACTGATGGGCTGTGATGAGATCTTTGGCGGAGTTTCAGTTATAGTGGTTGGTGATTTGTATCAATTACCGCCAGTCATGGATACCTCGATATATCTTGCATCAAAATCTTGCATGTTAAGTATTTTTTCAGAAAATGTTTTATGGAATGAATTTCAATTTTTTGAGTTGACGGAAATAATGCGTCAAAAGGAAGACGAAAAATCCATAATCGCTCTTAATAACCTTGCTAGGGGAACAATGTCTCAAGATGATATTACTCTCATCCGATCACGGGAAACAACCGAAGAGCACGTGCCCATCGACGCAATCAGATTATATTCGGAGAATAGTTCGGTTGATCGTTATAACTCATTTAGAATTAAATTAAAAGATGGTACCGCATATGAATCAAAAGCAAAAGATTCTGTTTTGGGCAAAGTCAATAGTAAAACGAGAAATAAATTGTTAACATCATTGAAAAATAAAAAAAAAACAGAATGTGGTGGTTTGGCTTTTAAAGTTACTTTGAAAATTGGCATAAATTATATGATAACGTCAAACATAGATGTACAAGATGGCCTAGTTAACGGTGCTTGTGGTACTTTAAAGCAAATAACATTCGGACCAGGGACAACAGAACCAGTAAAATTATGGATAGATTTTAACCATGAAACTGTTGGCATCAAACAACGAAGACCATTTCTAAATTACATGAATGAAAATTTAATTGGAATAAATTTAGTTCCGATATCACCGATTTCTATCGTGATACATAGCAATGACAGATTAGGATATCAAACCATAAGGCAACAATTTCCCGTTACACCCGCTGAAGCATTAACGATACATAAGAGTCAAGGGCAAACATATAAAAAACTGTGTATGGATTTCACACAAAATTTACGAATGACTAGATCAATGCTGTATGTGGCCCTGAGTAGAGTCACAAAATTATCAGAACTGTATATTCTCGGTAAATTTAAACCTCCAAATAAACCATCTGAAGATAATCCACTAGAGCTAGAACTTAAACGCTTAAGAGAAAAAAGATCTCTAGAATTATCGTACTCGAAATCAATAGATGGAAGTAGATTAAAAGTTATTTATCAAAATGTTCGATCGTTACATAAAAATATTATTAATATAAATTGCGACAGATGGTATAGACAAGCAGATTTAATTATTTTTGCGGAATCACATTCAATTTCAACTGATAACTTCGTGATTTATAATTTTGATATTATTTTTCGGTCCGATAATTACGACAAACGTTTACCGAAGGGATTAATATGTTTTGTCAGAAAACAAATGCATGGCTATATAAAAAAACATATAAGGAAAGACGAAAAAATTAAAGGACAGCACCATCATATTGACTTGATACACATTATCGTTAATGATGTTGAAATCATAACCGGGTACAAATCTCCATTAGTCAGCCGAACTATGTTTGCCCATGAAATAGATAATATTTTGGTCGGAGCATTAGGGATTGAAAAAATTATCATAGGTGATTTCAATTTAGATTCATATAATACAGGACAATTCTTTGAGAAATATTTAAACGGATTAAACTTCAAACGTGCTATCCCCCCCGAAATTTCAACTACAAATTTCAATACGCAAATAGACGTAATATTCGTGTCAAAAGAAATGTTAAATTATAACGCAGGAGTATATGAAACATATTTTTCTGATCATAAACCGATATTTATTGGATTGGACCTGGACGGGAGCAAACCTAAATTAAATCATATAGACTGTAAGATAGAGTTCGAAAACAATAATCCTGCACCGAAAGATCAGCATGATAGAAAAAAAGAGTCAGATCAATACATGGATACAGATATTATTGAATCAATTGATAACGAAGCCAAAGAGTGTTCCATAATTACCGACATAACAGAAATTAGTAGTGGCAGCCCATACCCACCACATGACAAAAATACAATAGGGAAAGTAGATTTTGAAGCGGAACATCAGCAAACATTAGAAGAGAATGTTTTAGAGAAAGATTCGTGGCTTGACGATAGACCGTTAAATAAAATTTTAGAAATCATAGGGAATAATACCGCTTTTACACCAATAGATGTACTATTCTTACAAGGTTTACATTGGGTTGATCCAATTTTTACAGAAGATATTCAGATTATAGGAGGAAATAACACAGCACATTGGCACTGTATCTATTACGACGGTATAAGCTTGCATATTTATGATAGCTTATACTATGAAAAACATTCATACAAGGATCTTGCAATGGATGAACGGAAGTATATTAAACGGCGATATCCAAATCTTATGATAAATAATATTGTATTTGAAAAAGTTACGAAACAACCAGACTCGAACTCGTGTGGTTTGTTTGCAGCAGCATTCGCTATCTCTATAGCTTTAGGACAAAACCCAGCTAGCATACAATATTCAACTGACGTAGACCAAATGCGAAAACATTTTATGACAATTATAAATCAAAATGCGTTACTACCATTCCCCGTGCAAGGGGCTCACATTGAATGAAGCACCACAAGTTGTGAGAGGCAAGGGGACTCACATTATATAAACAAGCTGCAAGTTGAAACTTGCAATTTGCTTCCTTCGAGTAGTAAGTATTGTACGAAATCCCTATATGAGGAAGCCAAGAATTTAACTTTTGCAATTTGTTTCCTCTGAAGCATCGGTAGTAAAAAATGTGTGAAAAATTCGGTTAAAATGCTTCCTAATATAGGGAGTTCGTACAATACTTACTACTCGAAGGAAGCAAATTGCAAGTTTCAACTTGCAGCTTGTTTGCTAGATTATGGCAAACGTTTTAAGAATTCTAATATGAATAAATAACGGTATACATAATTTTTTAACGATATATAATGAAACATTATTCGGCACTTTATGTAAATGCTATTCTATGCACCTTCAAAAAAAGATATTTATATGCATCTCGAGGTAGTTGTCATACGGCGATCTTATCCAAAAGTTAAGTCTCGTGCACTGTTGAAAAGTATGACAGGAGTCTTTATGAATGTTCAAAATGTTTGTCATTAATTATTAACACTCTACACTGTTTTCATATTAGGAAAAATTTCATCCTTTTCACGAGCCTATTTCTAACATTAGACGATAAGTAATTTTTTATTTTTTTAATAAAAAGTCGATATAATTCCATTACTCTTCTATTGCTTGATAACTTTTTTTTATTAAGGTCTTCATTTTTGTTCGGACACTAGAGTTTAAATTATGATATTAGCATTTGCTTAATATTACAATTGGACATGGAGGCAAAGCCTCCTAATAATGGCGCTCGAGAGGGTGTACTTTTTGCCAGTTCTATATGCGCCATACGCCAAATCTTTACAGCGCGCATGAAAAGTGTATCCGTCCAATACTTCTAATTTCTCCAACCAGATGTCATGGTCACCAATGTCCGAGCCTAATCAAGAGACTCGGTCGAGTCTCGCGCCAAGTACAGGCAACCGGCTGTACAGGGCACAGCTCGCCGAGACTCTTTACTTGAGTCAACTCTTATACCTGTGTTTGGAACGAAATATCTTATTAACCGCTATACATGAGAAAAAGTTATTGATACATTCACTATAGGAATTGAGGGTCCTGAATTGATTGCCCTTACGTTCAGTACGATTAGTATACGAGATCAGGGCGTATTGAGATGGCGAGCGAGATGATTTTATTTCAGTTCCGTCGTCGTCGTCATCGTCGTCGTCGTCGTCGTCGTCGTCGTCGGTTATTAAATATTATATATTAAATATGGGCCAGTGCTAGATCATATAATAGGCAAACATGTAGTGACTTATGTACTTGGCCTCAATAATCTGATATCAATACTTTTTATTAGAGGAATACACAGCACTCCTGTACTTGGCGTAGTTTTTTACAAGTAAGTGTTTTTTGGGGGTAAACGTTATTTATGGAAGGTGCTGATTATGATCGTAATTATATTAGCCTTGAAAGAGTCAATTTTTTTTTAATGTCACTGACGAATAGAGAGCACTTTGTTTAATCTACAGCTAAAATTGAAAAAAAAACTCTTAAGAAACTTAATTCGACGAGACAACTACTATAAGTATGAGGTATGGACATATTTAGTTTCAACATTTGCATAGCCATATAGATAATGCTTGATGCTTCTGAAATAATCAATTTTCTGTAAAGTCCGACTTGTTAATTAATCTGTTAAAAATATGCGGTAAAATTAGAAATATTGATATAAATTGTGACGTGATTTTTCGAATCACGGTCCCAAGGCGGCTCCGGTTACCGATACAGATAACGTTCTCGATTTCAGGTTCCCTCCGGGTCGCCACCCTGCTCAGAAGCTACGCTCTCGGGTTGATTCGTATAGTTATGTCAAGGCTCTCGTAAGATTTGGTTACGGTTTAGTGAAGGTCGAGGTGCTCGAATCTGCCGTGGGGAGATAGTCTCGACATACCGAGTTGCCCGGCAGAGGAGAGTGCCCGACGGAGACGTCTCCACGGACCGGCAGAAGCTCAGGTGGAAGACCGGCGCCCCGCTGGAGATGGGCAAAGGGCTGTAGAGCGGGCGGAGATAGTTTTGATACGGTTAAGGGCAGGAGAGGAACCTCCTGCCCGAGTTAAGGATGTGTTGCCCAGCTGTCGCCCGATGCCCTGGGGAAGCGGCCGTGGAGGATCTCCAGAAATTACGTACCGATTCGTTAAGGAACGCTCTCGATTTGGTTTAAAGGGACGACTCGAAGGAGATAGAAGAGTTATCGGTTAAAAGGCTCTCGACTAATCAGAATGATTAGTTCTCGGATTTGACTATTGTCAAAGCAGTCTGTCTCGGGGCACCGACCGAGGTGTCACGGGCTGGCTCGTGCTCCCGTGCTATCTGTTGATAGTTTTTCTTGCTGTGTTGCGCTACGGTATAGCAAGTTCTCGAATCGTATAGTTCTCGCATTGTTCTCGCGATATCCAGGCTGTTAAGGGTTAAATAATAGTTGAAGCCCTTTTGAAGTGTAGATTTGTTCTAGCAGAGTGTGGTTGACTAAGTACAATTTCGGTGAGGTTTATGTAATAGCAAATAGAGAATTGAAGTTGCCCTTTTACACTATGAGAATATTTCTCAGCCACGTATAGATCACGACTGTAACCGGAAACGGGGCGCTGTTGAAAACTATATCTAGCTAGGTACGGTTAGTACATGCGTAGGTGTGATGAGTCGATAACGTAGACAGCTTATCATCATCGGATAAGTCGCATATTCCAACACAGACAATTCTATGAATTCCTGGGAGTGTTCCGAAGGTGTAGTGCTGTGCCTTAGTGCAGTGCTCACCAGAGTGTCCTTTGGATACAGTTCTCGGCCTCCACGGATTAGCTGCCCCAGCTCCGGTGAGGACTCCCAATTTATTAATTGGTGACGGAATCTCAGTAGATATTTAAGATTCGTTCTGATACGTTCTCGGTTCGTCGCTCTCTGTCTCTCGCACTATTTGCCGGACTCTTACTCCGACCCTCTCTACCTCAAACCTAGCAGACTGAGCGGCCGTGCATTTCCGTAACCATCCGCTCCCGTTCGTGTATCCAGTTGCGTTTGCTGATTTTACGCGACCCCAAAGATCAGCACCTACGGTTGCGTTTCTCGATTTCCCGCGTGCCCAAAAGTCGAAAGGATCCGTTAAGCTATCGCCTCGTCTGATAGGTTCCGTCAGAGCTCTCGTTTTGGTGGAGTTGGGCCTGTTCCACCCCAACTCCCAGCTTATACTGGCTCGTCAGTTCCCGGTGGAAAAAGAATTGGCTGGCGCCCGCCTGGCTTGCGGATGCACGAACCACTGGTGGACGGCCGAAGGTAACGTAGGTTGATTCTCGAAGATAGTTCGTTCTCGGATGTTTTGCTACCGGTGTCGGGTCAAGAAAAAGAATTACGTTACAAAATAAACTGGTGAAGTTGTCATGGTTTCACCTTTAGATTTAATATTCGTGGCCTAACGCTCATGAAGCTTTTTCATAAAATTCAATATGAAAATTAAAGAAAATGCTGTACAGACAAAGGGGAATATACGAGTTGTTTACACAAAATTAGTATGGTAAACTTGATACCCCAGCAAGCACCCATAGTGTCCGTGATTTGTTAATTAAAAATCTTCTTAAATCTCTTTACAGTAGATCTAACCATAAAGACAATTTCTCATTCGGATAGAAGATGTTGATCACTGTATGTTAACAGCGTACACAAAAACAGGTATTTTAATTTTTTAAATATCTTAAAACCAGAAATGAGCGATAGCGTGAACATTCGTTGACAGTGTTACAATGTTACCTTTGGATATTGATCTCAGAGACAACAACGTTGTATCCACACTTTGGAAACTGTAATAAATGGCAACAGTAGATGTAATTACATTTTTTAAAACTAATAGTCAGATCCAACGTGATGAGAACTTGAGACTATTTGACTTATGCACGTACAAGAATTTTGCACCAGAAATGGCTCATCCCTAAAATGAGCAGACCATTACGCGTGCACGCCGCTTAGCGTATTTTGTGAATACGTATGTCTTTCTCCCTGAGTAGCACTTATATTCATTTTTATGTATAATTTTGCTAAATGATCTTATAGGTGCTTATCCAGGAATGGCAAAAAAAAAAAGATTTAGCTCTTTGAGTACTGCTACCGTGGCTACTATGAACACAACAACGCGTACTGTGTGAAGACTGCAGCGAAAGTGTTAACATTTACTTACTACAGTCTTTACAGCAGAAAAATATTTACTATTAAATAATGTCAAAGAGAAATAAGAAAAGATAGAGTCAGTATAATTATGAAAATCTTATACAAAAGTCTGTAAAATTAGAGGAATGCTTAGCAAACGCATGCTTATTGATTGTACATTAGGATAATACATACCAATCTTTGACGTGTAGCCATAGAAATTAATGAAAGCATAGATACGAAGACAGTTGGGCACACGTAGAGAAAGAATAACCAGGCAGGTCTGGCATACCAGCTCATAACTTTTCCGAACTCAGTTAAGATCAGACCAATTAATGTGACCGTGAACATTGATGCAAGCCATGAACCAATTAGTGTGGCCATGCATATCATTAATTGTTTCACGTACATTGAGCTTTTAACCTCTGGATAACAAATAGATACAAGTCAATTAAAGTGATGCAGACATTGTAATTGTTGAAACTAAATCATTCTAATTCGTACATACAAGTTGGTCCACATAAGGGGGTTTCACTTTTTAATCTTTTTAATTGAGGCTCATATTTAACGAATCTTGTTCATAAATTTCCTCAGTTTCTAAGGCAACTACCAGACAGTTAAAGATTTTTTTAAATGCCTCTAAACAAATACACATCAAAAAGCAGATTTTAGGTGGGCCAGGAATCACTAGTATTCTGAATTCTATAATTCACAAGCGTTTCAAGTTTCACGAAATTGTCGCTTTGAAGCATTGAACGCTATCGTTTTTCCATATTCGGACAGTTCAGTAATTAAAATATAAAAGTACATAAATTTACCATAACATATCGTTACCAATATCACTGAACAAACACACCATACTCTCTCATCTTCAGAAAATAAATTTAGGGCACATATCATTTTGAATCCAGAAGTAGTAAATATATGGAAGTTTAACTGAGTTTATGTAACAGGTTTGATCTCCTAAAGCTCAGCCCATCAGCCCAATTGATTCAGCATTGTTTAGCACATATTTATTGCTTGTTATAGCAAATGCATGAGAGACGAATTCCCGGCGTGGCAGTGGAAAAAAGTGAAGAAGTCCAACAACACACCGAAAATTGATATTGAAATTTTCCTCCCTGTCTTCCTTCCCTTCCTTGATGAAAATAGTATAATGACGAGGGATATTTTACGCAAATAATAAATAATTACTTTCGGTGCGATGTAATAAAAACTCGGTGTTAAATTCACGTAATTTGGCACTTTTACGAATCTAAATAAAAAAAAATTGTTCAATTTACTTTCATTATTAAAAACATTGCGATTTAATTTACAATCATTTGATATGTAGTCGGCTTAAACTTATGTTTAGAACTTCGTAGGTTATGTAAAAGTACTCTTTACACTTGACAATAATTCTAATACTTGCAAACATGCAGATTGCATTTCTTTAGAGGAATTAAGATAGAGAATTAATACAAAATCTTGAGTTTCATGTTCTTTCGCTTAAAATATATTCGTATTTTTATTTCACAATGTATAGTCATTTCGATGCATAAATCTTCCAAGATCCATATATATAATTATATGTAAAACACTATTTATAAATTTATGCAGTTTATATTAATTGAGAAATCTAGTAAAAGTAAGCAGAGATTACTTGGCTGTACAATTTTTTGTTTTTAAAATTGCTTTGCATTTATCTTTGACACTATATGACACTAAATCATGTCTAGCATGTATGAGAAGTTAGTCACCTTAGGTAGCCCATCTTGTATAAAATCTATCTGAGTCATTATATATATACATTTTTTTAATAAGAATGCAATATCTAAATTACTAATGAACTCAATGTCAAATGAATTGGAGAATACGTGACATTTATGTTTTTTTAATTGACTGAAAATCTTACCTCTGCGAGCAGTTGCTGCATTCAAGTAAATAGAGTAGACTCCTATACAAATGCTAATAAAATTAACAATGCTTGCCATGTATTGTGGCCAACGGATAACAAATGCGCCCAAGAAGTCGAAGAATACAAGATTTCCACCAGAAAATTCAACTAGTGAATCAGATAAATAATGGCTTCACGTAATTCCATGAGCTAAAGCTAAGATGTTATCACCAGTGCGCTGTAATGACCCCAATGGTATTTGATCAACAGTGTCAAACCTTGTATGATACACGTAGCCATTCGTCGACCAGGCAAAATCAAGACCTAAATTACGAAAGGAGTTCTAAATTCTTGGAATACATAATAAAAGGATACATTATACCGGATGTTTCACCTAACTTGACCACCTTAAATATCTCGGTAATTATCGACGTCACAAAAAAATGTTCCAGACAAAAGTTTTGCAGTGTGGAGGGGGTCTTTAAATGTGACCAACTTTTTTTATTTCGGTGAAGGCGTTGATGCACAGTGAAAGTCACCGTCACTTTTTTAAATAGAATGGTGCACTTTTTTTCACAAAATCTGAAAGAGCATCCAATTTTACATAAAAAACATTAGAGGACTACAACCAAATGGTAATGAGATAAGAGCTGGGCAAGTTAGATAACAAGATGCATCGGCCGGGTGCCGGTATTGGAGCAACACGCATGTTTCAACGTACTGAACGCAATTCTCAATTTATAGTACCTGATTGGAAGGATCAAAACTGTTCAAACTATTCTTTTACTTCGATTTGCCAAAGTCAGGTCAAGACTGTCAACTTTTTGTAACGAAAAGTTGCATATTTGTTCTTTCAGGGTAATGAACAAATGTAATCTCAGATTTCGAATAATGGTGCTCTCTGCTTCGAATGGATGCTCTTTCAGAATTTGTGAAAAAAAGTGCACCATTCTATTTAAAAAAATGACGATGACCTTCACTGTGCATGAACGCCTCCACCGAAATAAAAAAAATTGGTCGCATTTAAAGGCCCCCTCCACACCGTACAACTTTTGTCTGGAACATTTTTTTGTGACGTCGATAATTGCCGAGATATTTAAGGTGGTCAAGTTAGGTGAAACACCCGGTATATGGGAACAATCCCTTACGGAAATGTACTATTGAACTCGCACTAGTTATTATTAAGATTTAACAGTAACTATTCATTGTCAATAGTGCGTAATGTTGAAAAACCGTAGTAACTATTGGGAAGATTACCATTCAATAGTAGTTACTAATGGTGTGCAATAGTAACTACTTTTATTGATAATACTAACTACTATTAGCGTTTCATAGATAGTGTTATTCAGGTAGTTATTATGTGGCTCAGTTATTATTAAACTTTAATAGTGATTAATGTTAGAAAATAAACAAAGTGTTTGGGTGTAGTTATTACTTGGCTCAAATTGTTTTGAGCGTTTAAAACACTCATTACTCGAATCTCTTAGTTTGCTGACTGTCTTATTATTCTAATTCGAGTCTATGAAAACCTACAGGCAGAACTTGGAGGTTTAATATTAATTGTAAGTTTGACCCTTTCAGGAGCACATTTATTGAAGGGGGATCTATTGCCATTCTCAGCAATACTTTATGTTTTACGGGTCGCTGATTACGATTTTGATGTGAAATATGTATTTTGACAGCTGTCAGCTATTAATCCAACTGCCAACTCATTAAATATACAATTTTTTATGAAGGCAACTATTATAATTCATGTTTTAGAAGGCCCTGATCATGAATTTGATTTAATAAATATATTTTCGGTGTTTTACAGCTGTCGAAAGGTATTTTTAATATTGAAATTATAATCAGCGATCTCGAAAACATATAAATAGGTCATATCATATCATAACCTGCAAAATTTCATGTGAACCATTTTTTTATTAGGTTTTTAATTATCATTTATTTATAACTAATTGTTAATAAACAACAAATTGCGAAATTTAGTAAAAATGGTTACAGGAGCACCTCAGTGATATAAAACAATTAAATTTACCCATGCAAAGTGCAAAGAATAGAAAATATTGGAATTGTAATGAAAAAAGGTGATACATATACAGTGAAACATCGTTAAGGTGACTCGTCAAAAACGTAAACATCTCGATTATGTTGACTCAGGAGGGAATCCCACCACTGCGCGGTTCCCCTCTTGCGATTATTGTGATTGGCTGATGCGCGTCACTATACAATTGCATTCTCCCTCCCTCATTACTCGGGGCAGCTGCTTGAGAATTAGGTGGAGGCGCGGGAGTCAACATAAACGAAAGGTGTCGCGTAAACTTAAACGCGAGTAACCTTTTCTAAGAGTCAACTTAAACGAGGTTTCAGTGTATGTAAACTGCGGGACATTAATGGCGTCCTTGGGTAGAGCTAGCAGGAAGCGTGAGTGGGGCAGCCGGCAGTGGCGACTGGTGGCGAACAAGCCAGGTTGATGCGTAGAGAGGATAGCGTATTCCCCTCGCTTGGGACGCCATTTATGTCCGGAGTCCAGGCATCCCGTATAAGAGTGTCTCATAGAATTTCAACATGAGTCCGCATAAGCCCCTCTCACTCGCAGTTAGTGGAGTCCCAGAGATAGCCTGCACTGCGCATAAGAGTGTCTCACTTGAGTCTAACACGAGTCGCCCATAAGGCCACCATTGGCAGCGAGTGAAAGGTTCTTATGGGCGACTCGCGCTAGACGCAATTGAGACGCTCTTATACTCAGTGCAGGCTATCTCTGGGACTCCACTAACTGCGAGTGAGAGGGGCTTATGCGGACTCATGTTGAAATTCTGTGAGACACTCTTATACGGAACGTCTGGACTCGGGACATAAATGGCGCCCCGAGCGAGGGGAGTAGGCTACCCCCCTCTACGCGTCGGCCTGATTTCCTTGCCACCAGTCGCCACTGCCGGTCGCCCCACTCACGCTTCCTACTAGCTCAACCCAACGACGGCATTAATATCCCGCAGCGTACAACCGCCCCTGAAAGGGTTAACAAGTGCTTCTAATACTGATTAAGAGCCGTTGATTTTACAAAATTTTTTAACTCCAATTTAGACCTTATTGTTTCATAATTCTAAAGAATAGTTAAAGTTTTTAAGTTTGAACAAAACTTGTCAAGTACGCGGCAAGACTCGGTT
>CAXASG010000082.1:0-87237 GCA_963971525.1 Cephus spinipes
TCTCTCTCTCTCTCTCTATCTCTCTCTCTCTATCTCTCTCTCTCTCTCTCTCTCTCTCTCTCTCTATCTCTCTCTCTCTATCTCTCTCTCTCTATCTCGTACGTTATAAGAAGAGGGGACTACACCTTACAGGGGCTGGGGGACAACACCATCAACTTCGTAGATGACATCCCATGCGAGAAACGCGTGGACTATCTCGAAGCCCTGTGGAAACAAATCCAAAAATTTCACTGCAATGAACCACCCAAGAGGAGTTGGGAAAAATACATTGCTATTGAGCGGTTAAAGGCGAGATCATGCCGGACCCGAAACCGCATTCGTAAGAAAGGCAGAAGAAGAGCCGAAAAATTAAAGGAGCGACATAATCGCCCAAAGTTTCAAGGAAACGATAGGGCACTATTTAAAGGTTGTAATGTTTCAGATCCTGGTATTGCGAAATTCTTCGCTCACTACGAAGGCCTAGACAAAATCCTTAACCAGATTGCAGAGGCCACATACATCATTGGTGATCCAGATACGAGAAGGGAACGTGGCAGGTTTCATAGTAACAATATGAAACACTATAAAACATCCACGAAGACCATTCCAACGCCGAAAGAGATGATAGAAAGGCCATTACAGCAAGGAGAACAGCCACCGACCAGAATCGTTACACGCTCAGCCGGATGGCGATTAAGAATCAGCGAAATCCCCTTAAGGAGGTTTTAGACGCAGAAAAATAATTTATAAATTAGCATAAGGATAAACTGTGGTAAATAGAATTAGGAAAATAATTTGTTGATGTGAACATTCACCAAAGTGCATGACACAACAACAAGTTATTTTGGGGGACAGTTGTAACGTTACAAAACGATCAACCTCTCAGTGCGGCGGCACTGAGAGCGCACACGTTACAATGGGACGACCGGGACACGCGGCTAGTATAAACACGCGCCGGCAGATGGAAAACATATCCCGAAAGTACAAATTCGGGAAGATAGTCCCAAGACAATCCGATAGGTGGTTAGCGCTTCCCGCTAACAACTATCGGATTACAATTCATGAAATACGGCATTTGAAGCTTACCAAGTTAGTCAAAAACATCAGTTAAAAAGTAAGTTAGAAACTTAACTAATTAAAGAGGTAACCAGTAAGTGTCAGTAAGCTCGATCTATGCCCGATGGGACAGAGCATATTATTATCCATCCGTATCATCGTATAATCTTGTCGACGGCTACAGCAAATTAGCGTTCGCTATTTCGCCTAGACCGACTCGTAGGGAAAATCTGTCACGGTTCTGAGGAGATCACCGAGATCTTCCGCAGAAACTTTAGGTCAAGCTATTTTGTATCTTTCATCCGCGCCTTAGGTAGTTGCGTCGTACATAGTGCCATATCCCTTAGGTAGGCAAAGCGCCACTAGGATTATCGAACCAACACCGGCAGATCCTCTGAACCTTACATACAGGTCAGAGAGAGACAGGGATAGAAAAACAAACATAGGCCGATTCCTAGACTATACGATTCCCTACAATACCGACCAACGATTACAACGGAGAAATTAATATCGATTACTACGGAATAATTACCTATTGTCAAACCTTTATACCTCTTATCGATTAATTTAATAAAATTTTATTATTTTATTTTACTTTACCCACCTGTGTCGCCTACATTCTTAAAGCCGCCAGCCCCGAGCATTTACCTACCTCCCATTTCGTACACTCATAAGGAGCATACGAAATTGCACTCTCGTAAAACTTTACAGTATCTAGGTGTCGGACGTGGAAGTTCAGGGTGTCCAGGTGTTCCGCTCCGTAGTTTTCTGTATCTAGGTGTCGGATGTGGAAGTTCAGGGTGTCCAGGTGTTCCGCTCCGTAGTTTCTTGTATCTAGGTGTCGGACGTAGAAGTCCAGAAAAGTGTGCAACAAGCTTTGGTGCTTCGCTCAAACTATAGTATCCTCTTTGATGTTCCCACGGCCTGAGGTACAAGGCCTGAAATAATCCAGCACACTCTCCTCTCTTACGTTTACGACACGGCTTCAACAAGCTGGACACCATTAACGACGCTTATATGCATTGAAGATTACATTTTCTTTAAAAATTTGTATATGTCTTTATGCATTTCTAGAAAAAGGTACTTACAAATTAAATTTATATGCCATTAAACATTCTCCACACCGCAATATATTTTTCTGATTAGCAACATCATAATGCATTTACATTTTATATCTGTGACAATATAGATTTCAGTGCTTAAAACTTCTATGTCCAGTTGAACAACAAAAACTTGTGATATCCCCCAAAAAACACTTACGTGTAAAAAACTATGCCAAGTACAGGTGTGCTGTGTATTCCTCTAATAAAAAGTATTGATATCAGATTATTGAGGCCAAGTACATAAGTCACTACATGTTTGCCTATTATATGATCTAGCACTGGCCCATCATTTTAATTGTATTTTCAAAATTTCCTATAACGTTTTCACTACTCTTTTACATTACTACTGTTTCTCGTAGTTGATTATGAATTAATGGTTATTTAATAATTAATAAAACTTTAGCTGATTCCTTATCGAGTACTACTTGGCGGGTCCGTGCCAGAAATTCCAAAGTACTTACTTTGAACGTACTAATAGTATCCTACAATTATATGTTTGTTATTAAGATTTTACCCTGATTATTATTAACGAGTTATCGTTAATAAGCTCTATATAGAAAGTTGACATTGGTTTTGAGTTTAATGACTGGCATTATGAATGCAAATTTATATCAAGAATTGCACGGACCCGCCAAGTAGTACTCGATAAGGAATCAGCTAAAAATTTATTAATTATTAAATAACCATTAATTCATAATCAACTACGAGAAACAGTAGTAATGTAAAAGAGTAGTGAAAACGTTATAGGAAATTTTGAAAATACAATTAAAATGATGGGCCAGTGCTAGATCATATAATAGGCAAACATGTAGTGACTTATGTACTTGGCCTCAATAATCTGATATCAATACTTTTTATTAGAGGAATACACAGCACACCTGTACTTGGCATAGTTTTTTACACGTAAGTGTTTTTTGAGGGATTCCATTGACTGGTACTATGTCGGATTATTCCATCATTCAACATTTGCTGTACTTGTTTATTGATTTCCGTCTTTTGACTTTCTGGTAGCCTATAAGGTCTAATATTAATGGGTGCTGTCCCTGGGGTGATCTCGATTTCATGCGCTGTTGCATTAGTGCATCCCAACTGGTCGCCTTCTAGATAGAAGACGTCGTGATATTTTTCGCATACTTCGATCAATTTTCTCTGTTCTTCTTCATTTAGGTTTTCTGTCCTTAAATTTTCACGTAATTTAGCCATTCTGCCGGCTAGGGGAATAGGTGTGATTTTAAACATTGATGTTCCCTTCTGGTAATCGGTCTCTATGGACTCATGTTGCAATTCTTGAACTGTTACAGTAGGAGTGTCAAGTTTTACCGCTCGCTCGGTCGTATTTAGGACGCTGACTAACCATTCTTAAGATTCTGGTTGAGTAATAGAACCGCCTAATATTACGCCAGGTATTAATTCAGTTCTGTCAATAATTCATTCTTTTTGCTTCCTCACAGAGGAAGCTATGTGACGGTGGAAAATTTTCCTGTCGAGATTTTCATGTCACAATGTTCAAAATGTGCCAAAACGTCGAGAAAACACGTTTGGACAAAATGCCCGCGCGCGCGCGTGTGTGTGTGTGTGTGTGTGTGTGTGCGAGAACGGTTTTAGCTACAGCCCCCCAATTTTGCGGGCATATGCAGCTCTATAATCCCTTTATTGACTATTTTCGTCATGATTCAAGCTGTGGCTCAAAATTTCCAAAAAAAGGACGTTCGCACTCTAGCGATCGCAAATTTTGTGATGATCGTCTAAATAGTTCTTGACAAAGAGATATGTATCCAAGGTTGGTTGGTATTGCAGTTGGACCGAATCGACCGAGAAGTTTGGATTTTATGATATTTTGAATTTTTCGAAAAATTATTATAAATTTATCAATATAACTCCCGTCAACTTTCACTGATTGAGCTCCAATTTTACAAAAGTATAGAACATCGTTTAGCCGTGATATGTCAAATTTTTCGGAGATTGGTAAAACGGATCTGATTATACATATCTTCAAGTTTTTGAATTTCAGCCGATTCAAAAATATTAGGCCCGAAGAGATCATGCAAGAGATTTATCTTTACATGCGTTCTCTACAGTGTGAAGCACCCCAAGTTCTGAGAGGCATGGGGACTCACGTTAAACAAGCTGCAGGTTGAAACTTGCAAGTTGCTTCCTCCGAATCGTGGGTAGTAGATGAAAATTCATCTATGAGGAAGCCAAAGATTAAAAAAATGAAAATGCTTCCTCATATAAGGACTTCGTGCACTACTTACGATTCGGAGGAAGCAAATTGCAACTTTCAACTTGCAGGTTGTTTAACGTGAGTCCCCATGCCTGTTTTTAATTTGTTCATTTATCCGATAAATGGTACTATGTCTTCTAACTCTCATATTTTTTAAATTTATTTCATTTTCAAATTTTCTGTAGGAAGATTCGTGGCGTATGACTTTCATCCTTTATACATTCATCTCTCTTTTTACTTTTTTATACGAAATATCTTGACGTTTGATTGTCATTCTCTCTAATTATATTTTAGGTGTCGAAAGGTGTTGACCATATGCAGCCTTGTTAATGAAAATAGATACTTTGATTGCAACGTTTCAACTCATGGTGCGGGGCATCTTCAGGCAGAAACTAAAATTGCCGCTGGTTAAATGAGGACATAGTCCTTGGTGGATGAGAAAAAGAAGATCCTGCTTTTAAAATGCCTTTCAGTGTTCGGTCTCATGGCCGTCTTCCATTCTTCATGTGTATTTGTCTTCATCTTTTAATAGTTTGGTGGTTCCATTATGGATCCATTATTGATCACTGAAAAGGCATTTTAAAATCAGGATCTTCTTTTTCTCATCCACCAAGGACTATGTCCTCATTTAACCAGCGGCAATTTTAGTTTCTGCCTGAAGATGACCCGCACCATGGGTTGAAACGTTGCAATCAAAGTATCTATTTTCATTAACAAGGCTGCATATGGTCAACACCTTTCGACACCTAAAATATAATTTGACATCCAGCCGACATTTCAACAAAAACAATTCTCTCTAATATATTGCTGAATATTATGAAAATTTATTAATGGTGAATTTTTTCAAAAATCGCAAGGAAGGACCTAATACAGTATGTGTATGTTGTGAAAATTTATTTTTCATGAAATCGGTAAAACGTTTGAACAAAGATATAATACGGAATAAGTTTGCCGATACAGAGACTAATATTGATGAATTTATTAATAAAATATTTAATAATTCATCGCAATAATTCACACCTCTTCAGGAAATGCTATGGATTTTCTGTGCATGTTTCGGAGGTGTAGTACAGTGCCCTATACCCGTGTTGATAGTCCGTCCTTATTTCAAGGGTGAAGGGCGCCTTGATGAAGGCTTCCGTCAATCTCCAAGACGTCCTTGTTTCATAGTCACACTGCAGCTCTTCCTTCCGGAAGAACGGTATATTTTAAGGACATGTAATTGCTTATAGTGGTAGGACTGGCCGCCACCTCGGCCCCTCTTTGTCAATTCGAGCGGTAATTGTTTCAAAGAGTTTGAAATAGGAATCGCGTAGTCCATACTATAAGTCAAGCCAAAATACACCTTTGCTGCCTGGGTTAGCTGCTAACGCCGGCCGCTTGTGGCGCTAGACATATCAAACGAAACAGCCAATCACAGTGCAGAAGATTTCCTCAAGGAAGCTCGAGACCTCCTTTGGAATAAGGAGGCCGAGTGTCCTGTGGATACAGTTTTCAGCCTTCACAGATTAGCTGCACCAGCTCTGGTAAGCTCAACGTAGCAGCCTGAGCGGCAGTGCATTTCTGTAACCATCTGCTCCCGTCCGTGCATCCAGTTGCGTTTGCTGATTTTACGCGACCCCAAAGATTAGCACCTACGGTTGCGTTTCTCGATTTTACGCGTCCTCAAACATCGACATGATCCGTTAAGTTATCGTATTTTCTGATAGATTCCGTCAGAGCTCTAGTTTTGGCGGAGTTGGGCCTTTTCCACCTAAACTCCCAGGTCATACCGGCTTTTCAGCTCCCGGTGACAACAAAATTGGCGGTGCCCACCTAGCTTGCGGATGTATGTGCGAAGGGTGTGCGCCCGAAGGTAACGCAGGTTAGTTCTCGGATTTTATGCTATCAGTGTCGAGTTAAGAAAATGCGTTAAAACCTTTATTCTACATTGTCTGAGTTGTTTTATTATCTTCTGGGGTATGTCCACAATAAGGTTCTATTGTATACCTATTAACTGGATATAGCAATGCTGTTAAATTGCTTAAAACATTTTTAACCCTTCGTAGACACACTACAATTTGCGTACTTCCCTAGACACACATGGGTCTGTGGTGTCTTACCGTTTTTTACCATACTTAGACTTGTTTAAAAAATCTGAAAAAATTCAGGAGAGTAGTTTGAGGTCTAAAGAAAGAGAGCAATGCATTGGGTGGTGGATAAACATTAATGTTTATTATTGGGAAAATGGCAATCGATACAAAACGCGAGAAATTCATGAATTCACTTAAAAAATCATAACTTTTTATTAAATAAATTTAACACTAGATTACCCAAGGAAGTCATTTTGACTGCTTTTTAATTTCAATTAGAAAAACAATGATGTATATAATGACACAATTTCTTAGAACTTTGTGACTTTTTCTACAACATATAAATGTGTTTATTAATAATTGTAGTTACCTCCTCCCTCCTTCATTTCCGGTATATATATATATATATATATATATATATATATATATTGAGACGTTTCGTGATCTTTTAGTATTCGGAATCACGAGACTTTTTGAAGGGTTTGTGCACTGGGCAGGCGTCTTTAGAAACAATTTAGACACTGGAGGTTTTAAAATAATAAAATAATGATATATTGTCCTATAAGTTACAGACTAGATCTCCTTAATCTTCTAATTTGCATTTTCTCACACATACACCCACTTATAGATGTCTCTAGCTTACTAGTAGTACCATAGGCGACAAGGAGTGTTTTTGTTTACTTTACTCTTTCGATTAGCCTTTTGGATAGGAAAGAGAGAGCTGGAACCACAATACAGCAGAGTGCACAATGCGCCCGAAGACCGTGGTCCAGTTGAAGGTTCGGATGATAATGATTCGGGACCCACAGGTGATCACGATGATCCCCGTTCGCCGAGCCAGTTATCTTTGGGTGGGGATGAGAGTGCTATCACCACAATACAGCAGAGTGCACAATGCGTCCGAAGACTGTGGCGAAGCTGAGGTCTGGAGAGTGAGGATTCAGGACCCACAGATGGTCACAATGACCCCCGTTCGCTGAATTAATCACTGTAAGGAAGGGCTAGCTGGTGTCACAATACAGCAGAGTGCACAATGCGTCCGAAGACTGTGACACCACGGGTGGTGCGCTCAGTAAGGATTCGGAACCCACAGATGATCACGATGACCTCCGTTCGCCGAACGATTTACCTAAGCGAAGCTGAGAGAAGGAGCTGGGGCCGCAATACAGCAGAGTGCACAATGCGTCCGAAGACTGCGGTCCAGCGGAGGATAAGAGTTTGTAAAGATCAGAACCCACAGATAGTCACAATGACCTCCGTTCGCTGTATCTCCACTTTGGAAGGTTTTCGGGTGATTTGGATTTTGGAGATTGCAGGCTTTTTAATCCTTGAATTTTTAAATAACTCCTACTGCTTCTTGTCGTCTAGTGGTTTACAGGTATCTAGTCGATTCGTCTAGAGAGATACCACTGGATCGAATGAAACGAAAGAATCGAATGAATCCCTGTCGAGGAAGCCGCTGCTTATATCCTCGATAGGCATACGTTAAAACTAGTGGGGATAACGATTTTTATCCACCCGAGGTGTTAACGTCGCTTTCTGGATTTAATCTTTTGATTTACGATTATTTGATTATTTAATTTGACTAATTGGATTAACGGTTTCTTCAAGTAATCGTTTACTGGTATTTCTATTGTGTTCCGTGCGTACCGGCTTATAGCGCCTGGGCACTTGTTTGTTTTGATTTCAGTCTGGCTACTGTATTCCGGATTCTAGGAATGTTAAATGTAATAATTTCTAATATTATTTCCTCCTGGTTGTCGCTATGACTAGTTTCAAGGGAATTATGCAATATTAGAGAATTAAAGGTCCTATATTCCCTTTCCTTTATCGGCGTCGCTGTGAGAGGTCGATAGGATTCTTGAGGAATGTTAGGATTTTAGGAGTTCTCTCAGATACTGTTATGCACATCCACAGTGCGCTATGCACTCTTATGTGGGGCTCTTGACGTATCCATCATCGAGCATGGGTGATTGGATAGGAAAAAGGATGAAGGATAGGGGGGTATAAGGCCGGAACGTTACAATATATATGTATGTCGGAGAAAGGCTCCATCTTCGAACTTTCGACGAACTCGCGGTCACACAGAGCTCTTCTCTTAAATCAAAACTAAAAACTGACTCCCCCGTCAATCTATCCACCTTATATCCTGAAGGTCCCCACCCCTATCATTAGATTGGGTGTTTACATCCCACGACCGCGAGCACACCCGGTGTCCGTCAGGTAGCACCCCAAACCATATAGGGTCGGATCGCAAACACTCTTACCGAATAACAATAATAACAACAATAATAACACGCTACACTCCGACATGTATATGTTATACCTATATTGCCCAAAAGCAGTCATTTTGACTGCTTGGGAAATTTTAAATAATCAAAGGACTCTTATTATTGAATTGAGTAAATTTCTTATATGACCAGTTCGGCTCTGTATTGAAATAACAGTTTTCATTTTTTTTTTCGATTATCGTCACATGGTAACATACAAGTACATAATAAATTGTCGATTTGGGCGTATACTTGATAAGTCGCAGTTACTCAATAAGCTAAAGTAGTACTTGTCATTCGAATCTTTATGCAGTGATACTTGTTCTAACAAGTTGTTTATTTTATTTCTTTTGCGCCCTAAATTCATGAAAGAAATGTCGAATAGAAGTATATAACTGTAAATAATATAAAAAATATTAAATATTAATTTTAAACAAATTTCTTTACACATTAGTTATTGTTTCACAATGCAGTCATTTTGACTGCTTTGGGCAATATAGGTATATACAAAGTTTCGGTCTTTCTAGTATTAAAAAAGTAGTAATACACAATACGTTTCTTGAGATGTGGTAGATTAAGAAAAAAAATATAGCATTATGAAATTTTTCAAAAAGTATAATTATTTGAACAATTGAAAAAGTGCAATTTTTCGAGTGAAAATTGGTAGGATTTTGGTTCGAAAATTATGGTAATCAAAATTTAAAATGTTTTTATGTTATTTATTAATATTTTAACATATTCTTATTATAATAATTGGAATAATTAAATTAAAAAATTATGAAATGCATTCTTTACACATATAAATCTAATTTTACAATTTGAAAAAAAATGTTTATAACAATTTTTTTTACATGTCTAATTTATATATAAAATATGTACTTACTTTTGGAATTCGAATAATGCACTTTAACAAAATTTTTTTTCACACTTTTATCTACTTCTTCCTTTTGTCTACTTCCGTAGACACACATGGGTCTGTCGTGTCCGCTGAAAATTTTAATTGCTTGGTGACTCACCATGAATTGAAGACCAAGGACGCCGTTTGGTAACTGAGTTCCCCTCCCAAGTACAATTTTTTACGTGGGGGTAAGAACCCAAAATAAGGACTAACCGTTGAGAACTATCGATCTCTAAAAACGGCCGGACACCACAGACCCATGTGTGTCTACGACGGGTTACGATCCTATTTCTGACTATGTAGATCAATATTAAAAACAGTGTGGACTTCAAGCCGGCGTTGAATTGCTGTTATTTCGAAAACCAAATTTTGTATACAGAGTGTATCACCAGGAATGCACGTTTGAGATTTGCGGTGAAACGGTGCACAATTTTGAAAATCTGATGTCACAACCATTGAATATTTTTTGATTGCGCATCGAATGGGCATATTATTATTGTTTGCTCAACTTCCGGTCGCAAATAAAAAAAATTATCTTCGCCATTTCAAATGATATTGAAACAAGTTAAATGCAAAAGTTGTAGAGCAAGAAAAAATAATAGAGATGAAAAAAAAATTCGGACGGATTGCACACATAATGAGAGAGATATTTGCGTCCGAATTTTTCTCATTTTTTGACAAATTTCTGATACTGGAGGAACGCCTTAGCTTCGTGCAGCAGCTTCACGCCGAACTCACGATTCGCAATTGTTTTGAGGTAAGCGTTCAGTCAGACGCAAACCCGTACAAGGTGGCTAAAACATACTACAATGCTATCTTTCATTACAAGTTAGAAGCCAAACTATTCCTGCTGTAGATTTCCGTGATCCTGGAAGTGGATTTTCGAGCCTGCGTGTTCCTCGTCGTAGATTTTGGAGTCCTCGTGTTCCTCGTCGTAGATTTTGGAGTCTACGTGTTCCTCGTCGTAGATTTCGGAGTCCTCGTGTTCGTCGTCGTAGATTTTGGAGTCTACGTGTTCCTCGTCGTAGATTTTGGAGTCTACGTGTTCCTCGTCGTAGATTTTGGAGTCCTCGTGTTCTACGTTCGTGTTCCAAAATCTACGACGAGGAACACGTAGACTCCAAAATCTACGACGAGGAACACGAGGACTCCAAAATCTACGACGACGAACACGAGGACTCCAAAATCTACGACGAGGAACACGTAGACTCCAAAATCTACAACGACGAACACGAGGACTCCAAAATCTACGACGAGGAACACGTAGACTCCAAAATCTACGACGAGGAACACGAGGACTCCAAAATCTACGACGAGGAACACGCAGGCTCGAAAATCCACTTCCAGGATCACGGAAATCTACAGCAGGAATAGTTTGGCTTCTAACTTGTAATGAAAGATAGCATTGTAGTATGTTTTAGCCACCTTGTACGGGTTTGCGTCTGACTGAACGCTTACCTCAAAACAATTGCGAATCGTGAGTTCGGCGTGAAGCTGCTGCACGAAGCTAAGGCGTTCCTCCAGTATCTGAAATTTGTCAAAAAATGAGAAAAATTCTGACGCAAATATCTCTCTTATTATGTGTGCAATCCGTCCGAATTTTTTTTTCATCTCTATTATTTTTTCTTGCTCTACAACTTTTGCATTTAACTTGTTTCAATATCATTTGAAATGGCGAAGATAATTTTTTTTATTTGCGACCGGAAGTTGAGCGAACAATAATAATATGCCCATTCGATGCGCAATCAAAAAATATTCAATGGTTGTGACATCAGATTTTCAAAATTGTGCACCGTTTCACCGCAAATCTCAAACGTGCATTCCTGGTGATACACTCTGTAGTATATGTATGTATAACAAAAACGAAGAAAGGAATAATTTACTGTATATTTTCTTTCCATAGGGTAGCATCGTAATACTTGAAGTTTATCCAGATGGTGCAGCAGGAAAAGATGGTCGATTAAAACCTGGTGATCAAATAATCGAAATGTGCCACGAGAGCTTCAAAACCATAGAATACGCAACGGCTCGCGAACTCATTCTGAAAATATCCGGAACGGTATGTATAATATTATGATATATGTTGTAATATGGCGTTTCGATGTACGTCTGAAAATGATCATAATTAGTGACTATTTAGCTACATTGCGGCGATCTAGGCTTTGGACTGTTAACTTATAAATTTGTATTATTATCCTCATGGGAACGTTCTTTTTTAAGTTTTGTCATTTTTAAACAGATATGAAAGAATCTAGTCAAAATTTGATTACTACGAAGCACGAGAGAGCTAACTATGAATCGGGTTAAGCGTTGTCGAGGAGAAGCCACATCACCATCGTAGCTTAAAATCGTCCACTGAGGTCGCAGACGAGGGTGAGATTCCCGAATCACGAAAATAACACTACTGTTACCCGTATCAGCAAACAATGCTAGAGTTTATTTCATTGGGATCGTTGAGACAATTGAAGATCGCAATCTTTCGGCCTAAGCCGACATAACTTCGAATATAATTGGGCTAGGGGATATAGGTGTCGCAGTTTGCCTCTCAGAAAGCTTGCCGATTTTCGAAATTTATAACGTCACTAGTGGTATGGCCGCTTTTGATTTGTGTCATTCGTCTAATTTTGTATCCAGTATCGTATTAAAATTACTTGAGGAACCTAGTGTCCAAGAAGCTGTATTCCTGTAGATATCTGGAGCAACTAAGAAGACAGTGACTGACGTTTTCGTTTGTGGCCAAGTTATCGTAACGCGACATAGATTGAGATTCGGAATTGATCTGCAACACGTCGACTCACGCATTCCCGATCAATTCTGGGTCCAAGAATGGTTAAATCAGTGGTAATCTAGAGATGTAGTTCTCTTATTATTTCACCTTTAGCGTTTTGCGTTACCGCCTGTACAGCGTATTTCACCAAAAGTGCACACCTCGATTATTTCCGTTACTATTGAAGATACGGGAAAAAGTTTCAGATAAAAGTTGTATGGTTTCAAGGGGGTAGATTTTTCATCCAAATGTTTTTTTTTTATATTCATTTGTTTTCGAGATACAGAACATTACATTTTTTTTAAATGGAATATTATTTTCTGTTGGTATAAGAAAATGCGAACCCTAAAGGCCATTCTACAATGAAACGGGACACGAGACACGGAACACGTAACATGGCGCGGTATTCAATTGTATTTCTGCAAAGTTCCATTAGATCCTTCAATTAAGACGAAGAAAATCGTATTTAAAACCGAACGTTTACTAAATCTCAACGATTTTGGCTACGTCTCGGACATAGCAACGATACGGAAGACGGTTGCTAGGGTCATTACGTATTTTACGGATACGGAGCGTGATGAGTAGCATCGAGAATGCCGCATTCCGTGCACAGTAACAGCTTATGTGAAAAAACAATTGGTCCCTCCAATATTTTCATACGTAAAATGTCATTACCTGTCACCGGTCATTACCAACTCTATAGACGAGGTCATTATCAATATCGTTAGAGAAATACAATTTCTCTACGATAAAAGTCATCATGACTTTAAAAATGAAGTAATGATTTACTTATCTAAATGAATAAACGCATATACAACTTTTTAAAATATTTATATATTAACAGATAATGACAGGCGACAGGTAATGACATTTCACGTATGAAAATATTGGCAGGGGAATTGTATTTTTTACGTAAGCCGTTACGGTGCGTGTAGCGGCTTGCGTGCATCCCAGTCACCGTCTTCCGTATTGTTACGATATACGAGACGTAGCCAAAATCGTAGAGATTTAGTAAACGCTCAGTTTTAAAAACGGTTTTCCCCTTCTTAATTGAAGGATCCAAGGGAATTTTGCAGAAATACAATTGAATACCGCGCCGTGTTACGTGTTCCGTGTCTCGTGTCCCGTTACTTTGTAGAATGGCCTTAAATGCTCTAGCGGTGTAAGCGAAAACTGTTCAATAAATTGTATTGTACTCCTAGTTCTAATTTGTGTTCTGAAACGTAATGTCTTGGAACGATACAAGGATTTTGTTCTGCAAAACATTATAAATAATGGAACAAAATAACATCATCTTAAGAACATTTCAATTACGTTCCAAATCACAAAATTTTGGACATTAGAAGCACATCAGTCCATTCACAAAGAAAATCACTTTCATGTAATTTCGGTCCATGCATTTGATTTTTATTCTGTTCCGTTCTATATTTCGCTCACAATATTAATTTTGAAATACATAAGTTTTTGGATCGATATTGAGTATTTTCGGTCTTAGAACCGTTCTAGAAAAACGAAATTAAATAAAATGGATTTCTGGTCGTTTTGGTTACATACCGAGTCTTGATATATCAATAACGTTCTCAAAACTGTTCATGCTATTTACCCAGTAGAAGATATCCCCCAAAAAACACTTACGTGTAAAAAACTACGCCAAGTACAGGAGTGCTGTGTATTCCTCTAATAAAAAGTATTGATATCAGATTATTGAGGTCAAGTACATAAGTCACTACATGTTTGCCTATTATATGATCTAGCACTGGCCCATCATTTTAATTGTATTTTCAAAATTTCCTATAACGTTTTCACTACTCTTTTACATTACCACTGTTTCTCGTAGTTGATTATGAATTAATGATTATTTAATAATTAATAAAACTTTAGCTGATTCCTTATCGAGTACTACTTTGTTACGTCCGACGCAACGCAGCCCCATCGCCCCCCCCTCTCAGCACCCCTCAGTACCCCTTTAGCAAAGGTCAGAGATCACGATAGATGTAACCGATCCTCCACGAACATGGGTTAATCATTATAAACCATAGATTACGTATATATATATATTAATAATTCAGGGATATCATTTTATATTATACTTTACACGATACCTCATACTCTCACATACTTCCATAAATCACACCAACACCGCAACATTGCAGGTGGATGAGCAGGAAGAAAGAGAGAGCACAGGAGAACGAAGAACGAGAACGGCACGCGCAACAATGTTGAGCAGGATACCTAGAATTGAGGTGCTTAAAGAGCATTTTACCACAGTACCGCGAATACCGCACACAGCAGAACTCCTACCCATCACCTTCGCACCCTCCTCACCACCAAGATAATCCTGACCATGCACTAATCCAACGAAGAATCCGCAATCGATGACCTATAATCAAAATTCGATCGAACAACAGGGTTCAATCGCCCCGATCATGCCGCAATACCTATCCAAATTCCCCTGACATTGCATTCAGTCCCCTCCAAACTCAAAATCTTCCTCATGAATTCCAATACCGATCACCGGCAGTTACTAATCAATCCTCTGGTAGAGCAGTATCCCTTCTGGAGTCTTGAGCCGATTGTCCGCGCCAGTTAAGTGTTGTGCCGATCAGATACCTTAGGGCCTATTTTGATCTAGCTTGCCTTAGGGCCCAAGCGAAAAGTGCATCACCTCAGTGCCGGGCGTCCACGCGAAAAGAACTCATTTCTTGGCATATTGTAACGCATTCGTCTAGGCGAGTGTCCACCTTAGGGCTGGACCAAGAATCTCCTGTTCAACCACATCAATTTCACTATTCACGAGTACCGAGCTCTCTCTCTCTCTCTCTGCTCACCCACCGGTAAGTAACTCACACTCTTACACCTTAACATATATATCTTTGTAATTCAAAAAGCTGACGATCACACCTACAATAGTATTCAGATCTCATCTAGTTAGTAGATTAATGTACACTCACTACCATATATAACTGTGACAGTTACTTGTACTCCCGCTTATCATTTCATTATATTGAGTTAATCTACATTTTTCTTCTCTTGATTTCAAACCCTTAAATCTATTACCCAGTAGCTTCAACCAGACTCACGTAGAAGGAGTGAGTTTTCCGAATCAACATACCTAATATCTAGTTGTGATCCTCACCTTAACTATCGACCAAGGGACATAAACGCAAATAGGCGTGCTTTAGCACCTTAAAGTGGCAAGAACCCAATACCTTTTACGTGATCTTTGATCGCAACACCTATGCTAGCTCCCTGATGCTCCTGCAAACGGTCGCTCACGCATAGGACGTAACAAATTTGGTGGCAGCGGTGGGATACTTGCCGTCAACTATTACCTTTCTGCCACTTGGTCGTACAACGAAATAAACCCTATAGTATAATTGTAAGATAATTAAGCGAGCCTTCGAGTTCCGTAAATTGCATCAGAAATCGAAACGTAGTTATGGCACTACATGAAACCACAGTAGGCGCCAACCAAAGTATGGCTGACGCCATGAATTCGATGATAGAATACTTTTCCGTGCAAAATGCAGTTCGATATGTACCATTTTTCGATGGGAGAAACATCCCACTTAAAGATTTTGTTTTGGATATTGAAAACGGAGGGGCCTTATTGCCCGACGCTTGTGAAACTTACTACCTACGCGGAATTTTAGCGAAACTCAAAGGCCCAGCACGAGTAAGCACGGAAGGGAAGACCTTCCATACAATTAAAGATCTTGTCAGCCACCTGCGCGAATGCTTTGCACCCAGCAAAGACTATATGGACTACCATGCAGATATCATAGCTGCCCGAATGTACCGCAATGAAAGTGTACGCGAGTATTATGCGCGCATAGCACAGCTTGTTCGACGTTGCCTTAAGACCGCCGAAGAGGAGTTAGGAAAAACGAGCGCAGAAGCTCTCCGTACAGCTATAGAAAAATTGGCGATCACTAGCTTTCGAAAAGGGCTTCCAGACGAATTAAGATACGCCGTGGCACTAAGATCTCCAGAAACTCTGGACGAAGCCTTCCAGTATATAGTAAACCTCGAACGTAATCTAGACAAAGACGAACAGACGTACGCTTACGGACGACCCTCGCGTAGAACACGCTTTGAAGACGAACTTCCGGCACGAGCCTCATACAGGTCGCCCGAGCGCAAATATGGGGACCCGTACTACAATAACAGAGATAGTACCCGATACTCGGAAGAGCCGTCTTATCGCCGGTACACGAGTCCGGAACGCGATACGGAGCGCGCTGTGTCCCCGAGATACAGCATTTTAAAAAGAGACCATACTACTCAGCAGTCATACCGGCCAGACAAGGAGCGTGCACCTCCGTACAGTGAACCCCAATCGCGGAACGCACGTGACCTAGAACCAAGCGGTAGACCAAATTACGAACGAAAACTTTACGATCCAGATGAAAGACGAGACACCCGCTATACAGATAACAGACCTTCGTACGCACCTAGGAGCGAACGTTATCGCTCCGATAGGTCCCCGACTTCGCAAAGAAACCCCATTGCATCCATCGATATGGAGCATTTAAACTTGAACGAGGCACGTCGCGTGGACGCAGCGACGGGCCCAAAGACGACCAAGCGCCCAGACCAAACCGTAAAATTCGTGGAAGCAGCTCAATTCCCCCGGACGGTACTTCAACGTACGAGGCACCCTTCATCTCTGTCCGAGGACGTGAGTTACGAAAGGGATCAGGAAGATTCCTGGTGGACACCGGATCAACAGTAAACATCGTATTACTCTCAGCATTACACCCCAGAGCTCCGATTGACACAGAGGAATCAATTTGCATAATTGGAGTCGGGAACGCTAAAACCTATACCTTAGGCACAACCGTAGTACACGCTTTCGGAACACCAGTCAAATTCCACGTTGTCGATGCCGAAGCACCATTCTATGGAGACGGAATACTCGGGGTAGAATTTCTAAAACAGGAAAAGGCCGAAATATCATTCCATCACGACACGTTGGTCACACAGAGCCATCCAGTACGTCCGCGACCATTCCTACGAGACATACCCGCGACAACGGACGGAGGAATCTACGCAGTCTCGCTTCTGCGAGCCCGCAGTAGAACCCCCGTACCCATACTAGTTACCTCAACAGAGATCAAAGAAGGATACCTTCCTCGACTCGAATTCGAAGAAGGCATATTCCTAGGAGATGCTGTAGTAACTAATCGCGAGGGAATTGCCGTCGCACTAGCTATTAACACCTTGGCAGAGGACGTTGAAATACATATTGGGCCACAGAATCTATACCCATATCTTTTGATAGGAGAAGACAGCGATACGTCGGAAGGAGACGACAAAGAACAAATGATAACCGAATCCCGTGAAGAGCGAATTCGGAGGGTAACAGAACAATTGCGACTAGAACACCTTAGTCCAGAAGAACATGAACACGTGATAGACATTATTAAGGATCACCCGGATCGGTTTTACCTTCCCGGAGATGAGCTACCATCTACTAGCTTCACAGAACACACTATACCCACGACGGACGACATACCTGTTTCCACTAGACAATACAGACACCCACCAATACACAAAGACGAAATAGAAAAACAAATAGGGAAATTACTGAACACTGATATCATTAAGCCCTCGACTTCCCCGTACAATTCACCCTTATGGATTGTACCCAAGAAACCGGGATCGGATGGAAGCAAACGTTGGCGCATGGTGATAGATTACCGAGAACTGAACGAAAAAACGGTCGGAGACGCCTATCCACTCCCTAACATCACGGAAATCCTAGACCAACTAGGAGGCGCAAAATACTTCTCTGTATTCGATCTAGCCAGCGGATTCCATCAGATCAAGGTCCGAGCGGAAGATAGACCAAAGACAGCATTCACCACTCCCCACGGACATTACGAATTCCTTAGAATGCCTTTCGGACTAAAGAATGCCCCAGCGACATTTCAGCGCTTGATGGACGCTGCGTTGACAGGACTTCAAGGGTCTGAGCTCTTCGTTTACCTAGACGACGTTGTAGTATACTCCGCCTCACTGACGGAACACGGTGTGAAGGTTAGAAGGCTCCTTAACAAATTGCGCGAAGCCAACCTTGCGCTACAACCGGAAAAATGTGAGTTCCTAAGAACTGAGGTAATATACCTAGGACATACCATCACTAGCGAAGGAGTCAAACCCGACCCCCGACTCATTCAAGCTACTAAGGAGTTCCCTACTCCCAAGAACGCAACGAACTGCAAGCAATTTCTAGGCCTCACTGGTTATTACAGACGATTTATACAAAATTACTCGAAACGAGCTAAACCGCTAACTGACTTGTTAAAGAAAACCGCCAAATTTGAATGGACTGACCTACAACAGAAGAGTTTTGAAGACCTACGTGACGCCATATGTCAACGACCTATACTACAGTACCCCGACTTTACACGACCATTCATCCTAACCACGGACGCGTCAGGTTACGCGCTCGGTGCAGTGCTGAGTCAAGGGCCTGTCGGACAGGATCTCCCCATAGCATACGCCTCTCGTATACTCAATGGCGCAGAATTAAATTATTCTACTACGGAGAAGGAATGTTTGGCCATGGTATATGCTGTGAAACACTTTCGACCCTACCTATACGGACGAGAATTCACGTTAGTAACAGACCACCGACCACTAGTATGGTTACACTCCGTGAAAGACCCAACATCTAGGCTGATGCGATGGAGAATGAAGCTTGCAGAATACAATTACCAGGTAGTGTACAAAACCGGCAAAACAAACTTAAATGCCGACGCCCTGTCAAGAAACCCAGTCACTGACGCCGAGGAGATCAGTATAGCACCACTGACGGGTTCAGGAAACACAAAACGCGGTAGGGGTAGACCTCCGAAAGATTCTAATAAGAACCAGGGAATTAACCCGACAACTAAGCCAGGCACTGAGTCGCGTCTCAAACGAGGTAAGGGAAGACCCAAAATCTTGCGATCTTCAGCGTCACCATCAGTCGAAACGATACCCGAACAAAGCAGTGAAGACGAGTCTTCTTCGGAAGACAACGACATTGCCAGTTCCGACCAAGAGTATCGCCCGCCGATATACCAGCGAAGAAAGAGTATGTTACCCAGCTTGACAGAAGGTATTAACACACGAAGTAGAAGTAAGAGAGCTCTCGACGCAGGTCCAAGCAGTGCTCCCCCTATTTTAAATACGGAGGAAAACTTCTCGGATTGGCAACCACCAAAAACAACCGCAAGGGAAACGGAATCACGAAAACCTGAACCGCAGCAAGAAATCGTGGAACTATCATCAAACCCCGAAGACACTGATTCGGATGACGAAAACACTGATTTGGAGGACTCTCGAGAGAAAGAACCACCAACCAGCGGCGAATCATCGAAACAACAAAATCAACCTCCGATCCACAAGAGGAGAGGTTCGATGTTACCCAGGGTACTCGAAACGGAAATGGAACGATATCGGAAACAGAACGAGGATGCATCACAACCACCAAGAAGTGCACCCCCAGGAAGTGGCAACTTCTTCCTTACGGGAGGAGAAGACGCTGACGAACTGGCCGAGAAAATAAATTCCGAGATTGAAACGCTACATAAGATTTGGAAACAAGGGCAGATCGATCAGACACCCCCACGGGCACCTAAGAAGAGAAAGGAGTCTACCAACGACATCCTTCAAGACCTCGATAACTTCTGCGTAGAGCAAAGGGGACAAATCAACGACGCAGAACAAAGTCTTCAGAGGATTAGGGAAAGTTTAACAAAGATGGGAATAGTCTCTGATGAGAGTTCGGAAGATGAAGAAAATGGAAGTGAACCAGAAAACAATACGGGCTTGCATAAGTCCTACCTACCAACACCGCTTCCGAACCTTCCACCAAAGGCACGATCGACACCTCAGGTTCAAGCCAGAGATACCACTGAACAGCGATACGAACAGGTGCTCCCGGATAAGATAAGCTCAAATAACAACAGCACGGAACCGAGGCGGGAGAGCGTCCCAACACACCCAGGTAACCGACCTGATGCCACCATGGACCTAGGAATCAACATAGACTGGCCCTCAGAGAAGGATTGGGATAAGACAATCCCTATGATAAATATCAGAAGCAGTCGCGAATGCATGACTTTCGAAAAAGATAATTACGCACATTTCATCTCAGCTGACTGTGAACTAACAACGCCTATAGGGAAGCTAATGGTAGACTTAGGCATCATAGATCTGGAAGACTTCAGAGATCGGAATCCTCAGAAAGGGCAAGTCCTGATCAGTAAAAGAGGGAAATACCGGATTTTCAGCATAGTATGTAAAATATATCATTTCGACCGGATTACGGCAGAGGATATACGCACGGGGTTGGACAACTTGCATCTGGCTTTGTTGGAAACGAACACCAAGACCTTGCGCATGTCATGCGTAGGTGACGAGCCAAGCGCTTTACCTCCTAACACACTGCGCGAATTGCTGCATAAGGCATTCCCCGACAGTGACGTCACCATCACGCTCTGCTACGGGCAAGTACAACTACCTCCGAAAGAACTGAGGAGGGAGATAATCCAAGAGTACCACGATAGCCTGGTAGGAGGACACAAGGGCGTAACCAAAACATACAAACGGATACGCGAACGCTATTATTGGCCAGAATTAAAACATGATGTCCAGGAATATGTTAGAGCCTGTAGGAGTTGTCAAGAACAAAAACTAGTTAGAGTAAAAACAAGAGAACCAATGGTCATAACGGATACACCTTTAGACGCTTTCGAGAAAATATCCATAGACACCGTAGGACCCCTCCCTATCACACCTAGTGGGAATCGTCACATACTAACAGTGCAGGATAACCTTACAAAATATTGTATAGCGGTCCCCATACCAAACGTCAGCGCAATAACAGTAGCCGACGCCCTTGCAAGGCATGTAATCGCAAACTTCGGCGCGCCTAAGATTATCCTTACCGATCGTGGAGGATGTTTTGTTAGCAAACTACTTCGCAAGGTTGCCAAAATATTTAAGATCAAGCATGTAACTACATCGGGATACCATCCCCAAACCAACGGATCATTAGAGCGAAGTCACCACGTGCTAACAGAATATCTGAAACACTATTTACATAAGTACGACGATTGGGATCAGTTGATCTCTTTTGCAATGTTCTCTTATAACACTTCCGTTCACGAAAGCACTAACTTCACGCCATACGAACTAGTATTTGGAAAATTAGCGAGGTTACCGTCATCACTACCTTCAGACGAAAAACTCGAGACATACGGAACGTATTTGACCGAACTCATTACCAAATTGAATGACCTCAGACAGATAGCCGGTCAAAATCTAGTGAACGCCAAATACCAATCCAAAGAGCGATACGGTAAAAAGGTAAATCCCCGCCGTTATCAAATAGGCGATATGGTGTATGTGCTTAAGGAACCTCGAACAAGCAAATTCGATAGTCATTATACCGGCCCATACAAGGTGGTTGACATCACCGATCATAACAATGTCATTCTAGAAACCCAGCAAGGAGACCGATTTCTAAAACATACGGATAAGGTAAAACTAGCTATCCAACGGGGCGAGAATGACGGTCCGACCCACAACCAGCTTCCAACATAAAGTTAGAGGAGGTGGTGGATGTTGCCATCATCAGCAAAAGCATAACCACACTGTGCAAATAACACGTACTTCGAAACACACATAACCAACATCGTAATTTACCCTACACCCGCGAACACTACCACGAAACTATGTTACACCATCGAAAACGGGGAAATTATCACTAATCTCCCCCGAAGATGAAGAACGCATGCCGATTCGTGAGGATCGGACATAGGAAATTGTAACGCCCACCACACCCACCTCTGACCCTGACCCGCTTCAAGAAGATGCCACTGTCTACATTCAACACCCAGGAAGGATTACCACCACCAAATCCACCCGGAGGGACGAGAGGAAGCATCACCAAAAAGGGCGATGTTCCATCTGAGGAGGGAGATGTTACGTCCGACGCAACGCAGCCCCATCGCCCCCCCCCCTCTCAGCACCCCTCAGTACCCCTTTAGCAAAGGTCAGAGATCACGATAGATGTAACCGATCCTCCACGAACATGGGTTAATCATTATAAACCATAGATTACGTATATATATATATTAATAATTCAGGGATATCATTTTATATTATACTTTACACGATACCTCATACTCTCACATACTTCCATAAATCACACCAACACCGCAACATTGCAGGTGGATGAGCAGGAAGAAAGAGAGAGCACAGGAGAACGAAGAACGAGAACGGCACGCGCAACAATGTTGAGCAGGATACCTAGAATTGAGGTGCTTAAAGAGCATTTTACCACAGTACCGCGAATACCGCACACAGCAGAACTCCTACCCATCACCTTCGCACCCTCCTCACCACCAAGATAATCCTGACCATGCACTAATCCAACGAAGAATCCGCAATCGATGACCTATAATCAAAATTCGATCGAACAACAGGGTTCAATCGCCCCGATCATGCCGCAATACCTATCCAAATTCCCCTGACATTGCATTCAGTCCCCTCCAAACTCAAAATCTTCCTCATGAATTCCAATACCGATCACCGGCAGTTACTAATCAATCCTCTGGTAGAGCAGTATCCCTTCTGGAGTCTTGAGCCGATTGTCCGCGCCAGTTAAGTGTTGTGCCGATCAGATACCTTAGGGCCTATTTTGATCTAGCTTGCCTTAGGGCCCAAGCGAAAAGTGCATCACCTCAGTGCCGGGCGTCCACGCGAAAAGAACTCATTTCTTGGCATATTGTAACGCATTCGTCTAGGCGAGTGTCCACCTTAGGGCTGGACCAAGAATCTCCTGTTCAACCACATCAATTTCACTATTCACGAGTACCGAGCTCTCTCTCTCTCTCTCTCTGCTCACCCACCGGTAAGTAACTCACACTCTTACACCTTAACATATATATCTTTGTAATTCAAAAAGCTGACGATCACACCTACAATAGTATTCAGATCTCATCTAGTTAGTAGATTAATGTACACTCACTACCATATATAACTGTGACAGTTACTTGTACTCCCGCTTATCATTTCATTATATTGAGTTAATCTACATTTTTCTTCTCTTGATTTCAAACCCTTAAATCTATTACCCAGTAGCTTCAACCAGACTCACGTAGAAGGAGTGAGTTTTCCGAATCAACATACCTAGTATCTAGTTGTGATCCTCACCTTAACTATCGACCAAGGGACATAAACGCAAATAGGCGTGCTTTAGCACCTTAAAGTGGCAAGAACCCAATACCTTTTACGTGATCTTTGATCGCAACACCTATGCTAGCTCCCTGATGCTCCTGCAAACGGTCGCTCACGCATAGGACGTAACAACTTGGCGGGTCCGTGCATTTCTTGATATAAATTTGCGTTCATTATGCTTGTCATTAAGCTCAAAATCAATGTCAACTTTCTATATAGAGCTTATTAACGATAACTCGTTAATAATAATCACAGTAAAAGCTTAATAACAAACATATAATTTTAGGATACTATTAGTACGTTCAAAGTAAGTACTTTGCAATTCCTGGCACGGACCCGCCAAGTAGTACTCGATAAGGAATCAGCTAAAGTTTTATTAATTATTAAATAATCATTAATTCATAATCAACTACGAGAAACAGTAGTAATGTAAAAGAGTAGTGAAAACGTTATAGGAAATTTTTAAAATACAATTAAAATGATGGGCCAGTGCTAGATCATATAATAGGCAAAAATGTAGTGACTTATGTACTTGGCCTCAATAATCTGATATCAATACTTTTTATTAGAGGAATACACAGCACTCCTGTACTTGGCGTAGTTTTTTACACGTAAGTGTTTTTTGGGGGATATCACAAGTTTTTGTTGCTCAACGGGACATAGAAGCTCTAAACACTGAAATCTATATTGTCACAGATATAAAATGTAAATGCATTATGATGTTGCTAATCAGAAAAATATATTGCGTTGTCGAAAATGTTTAATGCCATATAAATTTAATCTGTCAGTCCCTTTTTCTAGAAATGCATAAAGACATACAAATTTTTAAAGAAAATGTAATCTTCTATGCATATAAGCGTCATTAATGGTGTGGTAAAGCCCTGTGGTAAACATAAGAGAGGAGAGTGTGCTGGATTATTTACGTACCTCAGGCCGTGCGAACATCAGAGAGGATACTATAGTTTGAGCGAAGCACCAAAGCTTGTTGCAAACTTTTCTGGACATCTACGTCCGACACCTAGATACCAGAAACTACCGAGCGGAATACCTGGACACCCTGGACTTCCACATCCAGTACCTAGATACAAGAAACTATGGAGCGGAACACCTGGACACCCTGAACTTCCACATCCGACACCTGGACACAGGAAACTACGGAGCTGAATACCTGGACACCCTGGACTTCCACATCCGACACCTGGACACAGGAAACTACGAAGCGGAATACCTGGACACCCTGGACTTCCACATCCGACACCTGAACACAGGAAACTACGAAGCGGAATACCTGGACACCCTGGACTTCCACATCCAGTACCTAGATACAAGAAACTATGGAGCGGAACACCTGGACACCCTGAACTTCCACATCCGACTCCTGGACACAGGAAACTAAGGAGCTGAATACCTGGACACCCTGGACTTCCACATCCGACACCTAGATACAGAAAACTACGAAGCGGAATACCTGGACACCCTGGGCTTCCACATCCAGTACCTAGATACAAGAAACTATGGAGCGGAACACCTGGACACCCTGAACTTCCACATCCGACACCTGGACACAAGAAACTACGGAGCTAAATACCTGGACACCCTGGACTTCCACATCCAGTACCTAGATACAAGAACCTACGAAGCGGAATGCCTGGACATCCTGGACTTCCACATCCGACACCTGGACACAGGAAACTACGAAGCGGAATACCTGGACACCCTGGACTTCCACATCCGATACCTGGACACAGGAATCTACGAAGCGGAATACCTGGACACCCTGGACTTTCACATCCAGTACCTAGATACAAGAAACTATGGAGCGGAACACCTGGACACCCTGAACTTCCACATCCGACACCTGGACACAGGAAACTACGGAGCTGAATACCTGGACACCCTGAACTTCCACATCCGACACCTGGACACAGGAAACTACGGAGCGGAATACCTGGACACCCTGGACTTCCACATCCGACACCTAGATACAGAAAACTACGACGCGGAACACCTGGATAAACTGTCACCTAAAATACGAGGAACTATGCCGAAGCACACATATACATAAACCCATATGCGCGCTGCACATGAATGCTATTAAAAACTGAATAATTCTATACTGTTGTGAAAGCAGCCTTATACTAACTGGAAATTCGGTATGAACGGTAGCTTCACGTATAAAGTGTATTTGATTGTGTTGTGTATTCGTAAATTGCTAACACCATACAGAGTACAAATAGGTAAAGAAGGCACAGCAGTCAGCGGCATCTGTCGTGTAAAAAATGCGATGGACGTGCGAAGATGACGACGACGACGACGACGACGAGGACGACGATGACGACGACGACGGAACTGAAATAAAATCATCTCGCTCGCCACCTCAATACGCCCTTATCTCGTATACTAATCGTATTGAACGTGGGGGCAATCAATTCAGGACCCTCAATTCCTATAGTGAATGTATCAATAACTTTTTCTCATGTATAGCGGTTAATAAGATATTTCGTTCCAAACACAGGTATAAGAGTTGACTCAAGTAAAGAGTCTCGGCGAGCTGTGCCCTATACAGCCGGTTGCCTGTACTTGGCGCGAGACTCGACCGAGTCTCTTGATGGTTCGCTCAACATCCATAAGTTTTAATCATTGATTGGCCAGCTAAGTCACCCGACTTCAATTTGATTAAGAATATATGAGCAAGAATCGTAAATTCTTAAATTTCTGCTTGTGGAAGATCGAGATAAAGTTTGGGTGCACGTGCCAGAAAAACATAGGAATTATTTCGAGGTGATGGTCCATTTTCCAATAATTTGATCGATTCCATTTAAAATTGTCTCAATCCAGTGTTTTGTTTGAAATGGATTTTGGACGAGTTATTAGTACTATGATATTAAAAAGCATTTCTCAGGGCCACCAAAACCTATACGGCGGTGGATTATTCGTCGATGTTCTCTGTTATCATTAAATCGTTTTGTATTATACGATTTGAGAATCGAATTTAAGAGTGCTGGGGGGAGGTGGGTACCTTCCAGGAATCATTACGATTAGAACAACCAGTCATGATTTTACTGTATTTAGTGTGACGGGCTGGGCAGATGATGTCTGTCCAGAGTGCGCGTAAATTAGCTATCGCAATAACTACAAGGGAAGGGGAACGCGAAATGAAAGGGGACACGGGTTGGGGTAGAAAAGAATATAATTAATAACGTAAATGCCAATATAAGAAGAAAAATAGAAAAGAAAAGAAACCAGAAATTACTACACTAGAAAAATACAACACTCGAAATACGCAAGACTAAACAATAACACGCGGGGCTCACGCAGGAGCACGCGGTGTCGCAACGGATCTTTAAACGGACGAATGGACAAGGGGGGCAGGAGGGACAGGAAGGCTTACCGGCACGAAAAAATACGCGAACACAACAACTTGGGCGCCAGCTACTTATATGGCGTAGCACCATCGAGTGACCTCAGAAGGTCCTCGAAAATTTACTATAATTCGAAAAGGCACGGCTAGCGGGGGAAGAAGATCTCAGGGAGGAAGGATCCCGAACGCGACAATGGCTACTTACAAGTACCTCAAGCTTTACAATATTCAAAAACAGGCGGGGAAGAAAAAGCGCACGGGGTTTCCCAAAAATGGCGCAAACTACTCTAGAACGCACGCAATATATCACTGGCCGCAAGCGGTTGGCTGAAGGCCAGGCTGAAACTCAAAAAAAAAGGTACGCAAAAGGCCAAAAGACCGGTCCACATGGGGACGGCTCGCTAAATCCAAAAAGAGAATCTACTATATCTTGAAACGCAAAAGCAAATAGGGGGTAGGGAAAAGGAAAAAAAAAAAGAAAACGCAGTCATACAATATTCACTCCAACAGTATCCGCAACACACGTAATCCCAAACTCACGCAGTATTCCTCTCACTCACTCGCAACTCGTACGCTAGTCACACTCTCTACTTAATTGCAACCTGGCTCGAAGTGACGAACATTCCAGCTGTGTGGCTCTCGTGGGCCTCCAGAGCCTCGTTGGTTGGTTGGGCTGCTTGGCTGAGAGGGCTACGCGCTCTGGCATTGGTAGGCAGTTCCGGCATGGCAGGGCATTGGTCCTTTTCGTATTCCTCAGACTGCCGGGCCTTCCAGGGCCTCGCGGGCAGGCGGCACGGCGCTGGCTTCGCCGGCGCGCGCCGGGTAATATGACGGCCTCCAGGCCTGTCAAAATTCCTCCTGGGCACATCCGCGGTTTCAGAGGGAGAGGGCTCCACTGCTGTCACACGGGCCTCTGTACTACCCGTGTGACAGGACTACACCGGGGCAGCATATACTTCTGCATCCCACGCATCCCACGGGCGTCTCGATCAGCTGTTTCCTCACTGCCCATGCCGTCCGTGCCTTCCGCTGCCTCGGCAACGCACCATTCTCGCGTTTCATTCAGGGATGATTGTTGTCCTTGTAGATGGTCCACGGTAGCGGTCCTCGATGATGGTCCTCGAGCCAGTGCCCTACGGGGATGGAGATACGGAGGGAAGGGATCTTGACTCTAAATACAACCGACCTAAAACACTAAGTGTACACAATAAGCCATACTTCTGGTTAATATACGCAACAATCGTGCTCGGGGCCAGTGGTGCCCCCGAGCCAAGTGGCGGGGCGGAGTTTATTGTCACATTTTTGTTACATTAGATATCCTATATACTGCAACGTGGCGTCTAGAGCTGAAGCAGAGGCTACTTAGGAATGATTGAAAAATAAATAAATAGGACTCATCAGGTCCGATAGTGGGTTCGGTGGTACAGTGGTAAGTATCCGGTTTGGCAGTCCAAATATATCAGGTTCGATTCCCGATCAGAACTCCTAATTTTTCGGAAATTTCTAAACATCCAGAGCACCCTGGCATTCCTTGATAAAAATTAATTGAAACGAAGAATTAATGTAATTGATGGAAAATAAATGGGCATATATTTACCATGGAGCGATATCTATTGTTACACTACTGGCAATATGCAACGTCGGAAGGATGGTCACTATGGCCTGTTTAGGGTCTAACGTTTCGGAAAATTAATGGGGGTCGGCCAGTTACTTACACCCTATATCGTTATCGACTGTAGATAAAAATTCAAATCCCCAATTGGAAATTATTGAAAATATTTTTTTAAAAACTGCACTTCTACTTACGATGTGGTGGACTTGACCACAAATTAGGAATATACGTGATTGTTGATTAAGGATAGACGTTGGTTTAGGGATTTAAGGAGGATTGACAACCGAGAATTATACGGCAAAGTTGAGTTTGGGTAACAACAAATTCTACACAATATTACATTAAAACTTTAGTATCGGCTTATCGAAATGTAAAGGGACTCATAGTAACGTTTAAATTGTGGCGCGCGAATAATTTAGGCAGAGAAGCTAACGCGTTGGTTTTAAGGGTGGAGATTTTACTACCGGCCGAATGCCTAACTGATAGATTGCTCACTTGTTGGCTGTCCGTGGTGGTGTCAAGAAGTAGGAACTTTCATTGATACCGGTGAGTTCTGAGGTTCGATTCGCGTGGAATTTTCCCAGCACTAGTGCTGCCTGGTATCGCTATCGAATCCTTCTGATTCGAGGCCATTATCGTACTCAGGAAAATTCCGTGGTTATCGTATCCTTGCCTATTGTATCTAATACTTTTGGCAATCAGATAAGTGGTAGTAAGTTCTAATTAAGAGAGTTATATTCTGGATCCTGGAGTGTGGCCTCTGAGCTTACGTGTCGTTATCGCTTCTCGTTGTAAGACGTATCTTATTGCGTGCTTGTTTCTCTCTTGCTTTACTTTACTATTTTGTGAAACTACTCATCTGTAATTTGTTTGTTCATTATTTATTTCATTCTAGCGAATCTTAGATTTATTCACCATTGTCCTAGAAATATTATACCTATGCCTTACTATTGTCCAATTTATATGTTCGGTGATATGCCATTGCTTAGCGTTCTCTAGTGGTAGTGCTATCGTCTTACTTCTAATCTTACGGCTATTGTTCCGTTAAGGATGTACTATTAGCTGCGCCGATGTGAAACTGCTGCTAGGGCTATCGTACTATTTTTATACGGCGACTACAATTGATTGTGATCTATACTCTCACGGTTTTCGGCATACCGGTTCCGTTAATAGTATTGTCTTTACGGTTAAACGATTTTTGTTCTCACGAATTTGAGTGTTTTCTGCGATCGGGGACTTAGCTACCGAGTGGTTCACCCTTATGATTTTGTTGTTTTAAAGGCGTCGTGATAAAGAGGGCTTTGTTATATTTGGTTAGAATTCCATCTTGTTATTTTTCGCGAGTTCGTTATTTCCTGGTCAAAGACCCTCGTCCCTCCTCCTTTGCTGTATCAGTGTAAACAGGCTAAGCTAGTGCGTTGTCGACTGATTTGTTGCGAGTGCAGTTTCTAGATATCGGACTTCATGAGATAGATATTCCAAAGAGATACCTGGCGCCTAGGCCTTTCGTCAGCTATCTTCCCTACTGTTGTTCTCGCGGGAATTTTTATATTTGTGGCGGTATATTGTAGGATATAATCTCAAGATAATATAATCTCAGCAATCGGTGGAATCGAATGATATTTGATTTATTCATTGACCATGACAGCTAGGGTCCAACTAACAACTCTGTCTCCCTGTCCGCTGATCTCTCCCTTATCCGTACTCTCGCACAAACAGTCATATACAACACACACGCTCCCACACTCGCACACGCATTATTACTTATTTTCTACAATATCGGCCATCCTAGTCAGGCGTCCGTCCTCGGATGCCCTTGTTGTCTGAATCAACGTCATCGCTGCAATTGTTAATCCATGGCTTCAAATATTTAGCTGCGGTTACCGTCTCCTGGGGACCTTCATGTTCACCAACCTTGACCACAGCATAGCGATCTTTGGGTTTGACCCCGATGACTCGGTAGCGACCAAGAAATTTGATTGCTTGTTTCAATCCGGGTTTCACATATGTTCTTTTGATAGCTACTAACTCGTCTGACTTGTATTGTCTCACCTCCTTTCTCGATCGATCATAATTCTTTTGCTTCCTCATAGAGGAAGCTATGTGACGGTGAAAAATTTTCATGTCGAGATTATTATGCCACCATGCTTAGAATGTTCCAAAACGTCGAGAAAACGCGTTTGGAGAAAATGTCTGGATGTATGTGTGTGTGTGTGTATGTGTGTAATGGCCTCTCGAAATTCAAACGTGTATAACTCGAGAACGGTTTTAGCTACATCCCCCCAATTTTGCAGGTATGTGCAGCTGTATAATCCCTTCATTTACTATAATTTTTGTCATTCAAGCCGTGGCTCAAAATTTATGTCGTTTTCAAAATTCCAAAAAAAGGACGTTCGCACTCTAGCGATCGCAAATTTTGTGATAATCGTCTAAATAGTTCTTGACAAAGAGATATTTATCCAAGGTTGGTTGGTATTGCATTTGGACCGAATCGATCGAGAAGTTTTGATTTTATGATATTTTGAATTTTTCGAAAAATTAAATTTATCAATATAACTCCCGTCAACTTTGACCGATTGAGCTCCAATTTTTCAAAAGTATAGAACATCATTTAGCCGTGATGTGTCTCAAATTTGGCCGAGATCGGAAAAACGGATCTGATTATACGTATATTCAAGTTCTTGAATTTCAGCCAATTCAAAAATATTAGGCCCGAAGAGATCATGCAAGAGATTTATCCTTAGATGCGTTCTCTACAGTATGAAGCACCCCAAGTTGCGAGAGACATGGGGACTCACGTTAAACAAGCTGCAAGTTGAAACTTGCAATTTGCTTCCTCCGAATCGTAAGTAGCGTACGAAGTCCTTATATGAGGAAGCCCAGAATTTTAATTTTGCAATTTGCTTCCTCTGAATCGTGGGTAGTAGATGAAGATTCATCTATGAGGAAGCGAAAGATTAAAAAAAAATGAAAATGCTTCCTCATATAAGGACTTCGTACACTACTTACGATTCGGAGGAAGCAAATTGCAAGTTTCAACTTGCAGCTTTTTATTATCTCGTTGCACCTGAAGTATGTTTGTATGCTGTCCTTAATATGTTTTCGAAGCTTGTCCCGATTTTCTTGGAAGATAGCTGCCAATTCTCTGTCAATCATTTCCCTTATTTCCGGAAACTCCTTTAGCAGCATGTACGTTCCGAATAATAAGTTGAATGAGATGGTACCGATACATCTGCTGTGTGTTACATTCAGATAATACTGTGCCCCCCCCCCCCCCCAGATACTTGTACCAATCGCCCTCTTTCGGACCCGCCAGCTTTGTCAAAAGTGGTATCCAAGTGGGATTAACCTATTTGACCTGGGCAATTCTGTAATAATGAGGACGTACCGTATTCCTTGCTCCTTGCAGTAATCCTTAAAGTCGTGTGATGTGAACGCCGATCCCCGATCAGATATTATTTTAGGTGGGTTACCAAAGATCGCTGCCTGTTTCTTAAGTCGGTCCACTACCTCTGATGTTTTCGTTGACTTTGTCGCGTAAAGCCACACAAACTTTGCGAACCCATCCACTACTACGAAAATGTGACAGAACTGTTTCTTTGTAGATGTAGTAGAGGGCCCATCGGGCAACGCGTACGCATAAATCTCTTTTTTTTGCATTGTCATCACAAACGCTAGACAATCTGTAACGATCTTGAACGGTATATCTGAAAGATAGACCCTAAACTTCTTCAGCGATTTAATAACAGCAAGGACTTCGTGCTCGTAGCTAGTGTACCGTTCCTCCGCGGGTGTTGTCTTGCCACTGACATAGTATACCGGGTGCAGTGCGCCGTCTTCACTATTTCACTGTAGAAGAATGGCGCCGAATTCGTACATGCACGCGTCGTATGTAATTCCGTTCCCGCCTGCAGGTTGTATAAACGCAATAGTAATTTTACACTTAAGGTCTCTTTTAGTCTATTAAATGCTTCTTCTCCTTCTATTCCGAACCGAAACTCAGCATCCTTTCTTAACAACGCCGTCAAAGGTCGAGTTATCATAAAATACTGCGGTATAAATTTGTGGAAGTATCCCGTCAAGCCCAAAAAACTCTGCACCTGTTTGGTATTTTCCGGACTCGCAAAATTCATGATCGCTTTCCTCTTATTTTCCGACGGGCTGACCGATCTGTTTTGTATTACGTGGGCAAGGTACTCTACCTTGGCTTGTAAGAAATGACATTCGTCCCAGTTAATTTGCAAACTAAAGTGATCCGCGGTGTCCAGCACGGTCTTAAGAGCGTCTAACCCGGTAGCTCAATCGGCGGTAGCCGCGATTAAATCGTCTATGTAAGTAAACACAACTTTTTTGCAATCGAAAATTCCTAATACCCGTCTGGCACCATGAAAGCTGTATATTTACGACTATCCGAGTCAAGCGTGATGTGCCCATTTTTTAAATCTAATGTACTAAACACATTAGCTCCCTGCAGCAAGTCCAGCTGTTCCTCTATAAGCGGAAGCGGGTAATGATCTTTTATTACCTTTTTATTAAGCTGCCGATAATCTACGCCCAGCCTATTCGCTCCGTTTTTTTTTTTCCACTAACACTACCGGACTAGCGTATTCATATAGGGACAGCTATATAATACCGTCGCATAGCCATTCGTCAATTTGTTTGTTTACAATCTCCTTTTCCAGCGGCGACAATTGCCTAGGTCGCTGAAATACAGGTTCGTCATCTCTTAAAATTAGTTTCATTCTAACGCCAATGTCTCGCACTTCAACCGCTTTATAATCGTTAATCATGCTTGTCAGAATACGTCTAATTCCACCATCCTCGACATATGAGATATCAACTTTATGGACATCTTGAATACAATTTATCTTAAATATTTCCGGCAAGCTTGGATCAGTAACACCGTAATTTACGGGCTTCGATATAGAAATTTTGCCTTTCTTAATATTTACATTCACAGTATTTAGCAGATCCGTGCCAACCAGGAGGTCGTGCCACATTAAATCGTCCGAAACTATATGTATCGCAATACCATATGCCTCGTCGTCAATAATAATGTTTTCGCGGAATTTACCGAGAGTCCTAACACTACATGCTCCAATTAATCGCAGTTCGATTCCCTGCTCTTGTAATGGAGGGGCGTCGAGTTTCACATACTGATCCGCTCTCATTAGACTAACATCGCTGCCAGTGTCAATCAATGCAAAAACATTATGATCTGCAATTTTAATATCTTTAAAACATTTCTCGCTAGAGCAATGTACTTTGATCTCGCTGTCTCTAACTGCATTCGTTTCTGTAGTTGCCGTAATACTATCACGGCACTCTGAAGCGATGTGTCCATATTCGTTACAACGGAAACACATGGCACCTCTCCCTTTGGTCGGACACTTTACTGTAACATGACCCAGCTGATCACAGTTGAAACAGCGCCTTGCACCTTGCAACGTATTCTGTGCCCCATTTCGTCGCACCTCCTGCACTTCTGATCTTCCACTTGTAGAATTGGTCGGCTGTCCCTTGGACCCGAGCATGAACTTTTCGAATGCTTCTAGTAGCGCTGTCGTCGTGCTGAATCTTTGAATCCTTGCTTGATCCCTCAAAAATAAATCCAAAATGCCTTCAGTGATATAATCGACTAACTCAAAGTCTTCGATCAGTACGCCATTTGCCAAAATAACCTTATCATGTAAATAATCTCCGGAAGTTTTTCCTTTCTTCCACAACCGCTTTTCGAAATGTTTCCTCACGGTGACCTTGTTTAGCCGGTGAGAGAATATTTTCTTCATACTCGCAAGAAGGTCATCCTTTCTTCCTTTCAAACGCGAGCCAATCAAAACTCTCGTCGCCTCGCCGTTAAGATTGTAAGCCCTTTGGAGAAGTTGAACTTGTCGTTTCCATTTGTCAAAAACCTCGCAATTACCGTCAAAAGTACTTAGCAATTTTGAGATCGCACTCACGTTAACCCTTCAGGAATCGTTCTGCACTAGGAGCCGATTCAGCTCTGCTTCTCTGGTATCCACGTGCGCTGCAGTCTGACGAATTATCTAGATTTCGCGGCGTGCTAATTTCAGCTCACGCACTGCAAAAACTTTTTCGCGACGATACATCTCCAATTCTCGTAACAGGTTCGCATCGCCGCCCACTCGTAGCTCCAGATCGTTTTCGGACAGAGCATAACCTTTTCCATCATTCACACCGTTACCTTCCAACGGTTCGTCATGGCCATTTTGATCGTCAGCTTCAACACGCGCCCAGACACCCGTTGGATCTACCGCCACTATTCTGCTGAGTAACTCAATTTTTGTCCCACTAGTGGGTTGTTTTAGACACCTCAACTTCTCTTTCAACTCCGCCACCATGAACTCCCGAAAGTACTTTGGTACCTCATTCATTGCAATTTATTTACCGTCGTCTTTATATAATCTTCGTCTTCATCGTCGTTAATTTCCGCATGCGTCTTCGTATTTCACTTCACTCCGACCGCTGTCTATTTTAGCCAAATCATGCTCCTTTAATCCCGGACGAGCTCCTAAATTTTGTAGGATATGATCTCAAGGTAATATAATCTCAGCAATCGTTGGAATCTGGTGATACCTGATTTATTCATTTACAATAACAGCGAGTATCCAGCTAACAGTTCTGTCTCTATGTCCGTTGACCTCTCCCTCATCCGCACACTCGCACAACAGTTATACACAACTCACACGCTTCCGCACTCACACACGCATTCTTACTTACTTTCTACAATATCTTGCGACGTTACCTATTTGCCTTGTTTCGTAACTATTAGCGCCACAATACTTCAGGTCGAGTTTAGTCTGATTCCTTTTCTCATTTTATAATAAAACGAAGTCGCCTATATTGAATTTATCTATTCTAAGGTTAGTGCGTGCAAATCGCGTTTTGTCATAGTCGCTATTCCTTGCCATATTTTGTATAGCTACTATTCTAACTTCATCTACATCGACCTCGCACTCGTAATCGCCACTTAACATTAGGTTTATTGGTCTTGCGACCTTACCAGTCAGCAACTCAAAAGGGCTAAATTTTGTGACACGCTGCTGCGTAAAATTCAGGACTAACTGAACATCTCAAAGAGCGTGTGCCACGACCGATTGCCAGTATCCGTGGCAGTAAGCATATCCTTCAGTGTATGTACCTATTATATGTACGTTCGACTTGTCCATCAGTCCGTGGACTACCGGTCGTGATCAAATGTAATTGAATAGTGTGGGATTCACAAATTCACGAAATTCACGACTAGCAAAACAACGACCCTGACCTGCAATGAGATGAGTTGAGTTGGAGTATTGAACAAGGAAATACTCTCTTTGAAAGCTCGAATGCTACTTGCAGAGTTTATATTGAGCGTGTAAGATAAAAGAACGTATTTTATAAAAGCTTCTATTAAAACGAACACATACTCCTTCCTATCGTTCTTCCCACTGAGTTTACTTGTCGCGTCTATATGCAATGTATACCAGGGAATCGCTACTTTTGGTATGGGATGTAGTTCAGCTTGGATTTTCCCGGAACGAGACTTCGAAATTTTGCATGTGACACAACTGTCTACAAATTTATGAACAAAATTGTCCATATCTCCGAACGAGTGCACCTAATACACCTTTTCCAAGGACTTTTCCCAGCCCACATACATCAAAGTTGCATGCGCGTTATTAACGATTGATCATCTAAATGACCTAAGGACTATTGGCAACTCCATCAACATGTCTGTTCTCATTCAAATCCGCTATAAGTTTCGAAACTTCGAAACGTCTCTGCTGCTCCGCGTGTAACCACTTGTTGGATAACTCGATGAAGTTGACGGTTGAAGCTTGAAAGGCTTTTCCGATAGGCGAGGTAATGGATTCCTTGAGAAAAAGTCCACGAGGCACATACGGCTACGGATTTTATAAACAACGTCAAAATCGAAGGCCTGTAAAAAGGCCCACCATGGATGCACTCGAGATGTAAGATCGCACTTCTTACAGGACGATTTTAACGAATTATAATCGGTGATGACAACAAATTTACGCCCCAGTAAATGATGTCTGAAATGTTTCACTGCATTTACGATAGCGAGAGTCTCCAACTCGTATGAATGGTATTTAGACTTCGCCGCCGTAGTTCATTTGCCGAAGTACGCAACAGTGCGTGGTGCTCCTCCTCTTTTCTGCATCAATATCTAACTATACTAACAATATTAACAACTGCCGCTGAAAGACCGATGGTGCATTCCTAAGTCCGAACGGCATAGCAAAGTACTCGTATTGGCCCTCTGGTGTCACGAACGCTGTGTATTCAACCAAATCAGGGTGCACAAGGATTCAATGATAACCCGAAGCCATGTCCAAAACCATAAAGAAGTAGAATGGCGGAGGAAACTTGTCCGGCACTGTGTTGTCATTAAGCTCTCGATAATTCACGCACAGTCTATCCGAACAATCCTTCTTTTTCATCAACAGTATTGGACTTGCAAACGGAGATGAACTAGGCCGAATGATGCCAGCGCTCAACAACTGCTGGATCCTGTCATGAACGACCCTGCGTTCGTCAGTGCTCAACCGGTAAGGATGACAACAAACCATCTTATGAGGATCCCTTAATCGAATTTGTATGGGGTCAGTATCAGCGCGAGTGTTCGAAATACCAATCACAAAATAATCCCGAAAGAAATTCAAAACCTCCAGAAGTCTGGGCTTCAAATCGGAAGGAATGTCCACGTCAACATGGTCAAAATTCACCCATCACTAGCCCCAATATCACAAACTTCAACGCCTTTAACTCTGCTCACAGTCAGCCCATTCGGTCATATACAAAGCCATGCCCCGATCCAGTATCTCACGTTCAATCATAATGACATGACGCAAGCAGCGACTGGAGAACACATGAACGAGCACCTCAAAAACAATGCCATTCACTTCAACAATCGTTAAAATCTGTACAACACTACTCACGCTCGTCTGTACGATACCCATCATGATCACCACGTCATTCAAGCGTTTCCCACTAAATCTACCGACCACAATCTCTTTAATGAGCAAATACTCTGCTCCAGAGACATAATAACATGAAAACGGCTTACCCGAATGTGTTAGAGATCCAGAAGGCGCGCTTACTATTCACAAGTCCAGACGTCGCTCGGTGGACGGAGTTTCACTCTTGTCGCTTTTTTTGTTGACTGGATAATTGGATGCATAATGGTATACAGCTTTGCAGTTAAAGTACATAACCGATTGCTTCGCAGACGTCTTCGCCTGCTCGCCTGATTGTGTCCCTGTTCTGAAGTCGCGCCTCACTGGTCCCGCTTGAATTGATACTGGTCAGCCTTGTGCCTCGCTTTTCCACAGTTGAAGCACTTGGTATCACCCGATGATGTTGATGATTTTAATTTTTTCGTGTCCGGTCTGTCCTCCTCATCTTGCATGTTTTTCCACTTCAAAAACTACATAGCCTTTAGTTCTCGCTGCAAGTGGTTCCTTGTGCCAATATCCGATGTGAACGACAACCGCTGAACGCGCAGCTCAAACTGCGATATGTGAGCCTGGTCGGTAAATACCACTATCTGATCAGTCTTGAGGCTCTTCCACCGAGAACTCAAGAAAGTCGTTAAAGTGGCACCATACGCCGCCGTCTCCGGACAATCGTATCGCGTGGTAAATATCTCCTTAAACTCGCACCACGGCATGCCAGTGTACTCCATTTGCGACAACCAAACGGAAGCCTGCTCTTGCAAGACCCGGCTCAGCGCAATCATCAATAGTGCACCCCGCAACGTCGGGTCCGGAATACACATGTCAGCGGTCGCTATCCACAAACGCGCGTCCATATGCAACATTTCCGGGTCAGACTGGGGCAACTGGACACCAGTCGAAACAGTAGGCGTCTTCGTGGCTTGTACAAGCGCCAAAAAGTTGCTGTTTTCTCGTTCGCGCAGCAACCGCCACTTTTCATCCCTCATCAAGTCTTCTTGTTGTTGTGGGAGTTGTTGGGTGAATCCTACTTCTGATGTCGGGTCAACTCCACTGGTCCCGGGTATTTTCTCCCGTTCTTCCATCCTAACTGTTTGTGTAGGCGGTGGTCTCCCGAAAGGTGTGTCCGAAAAACTCGCTTATCAACGAATACGACTCTTCTTGTTTTGGTCATCGTCCTATCGTTGTCATTGCTGCTGATACACCCGCCCTCTATGGTATTACCCGCGCCACCGCTGGCATACAATCTGCTTGGTATTTACAGCGTACTACCTTTCCGATTCCACCTAAGGAGAGGCAACCATAGTCTACACCTGACGCCTCTCAAAAACAACAATGATGTGTATTCGACCGTTTACACGCTGCGACATGTGTATATCGGATGGAGATGGTCGATGAATAGCAAACGCTGATTGCAATTTTGATATGGATAACAACACGTTGCACTGAACAAAATAATGGTAAAAAGCATGAAATGTGATTGAAGGTTCTCATACGGACGTAACACTAGAAATCCGAAGGTAGCAGTTTTAAAAATATCGCGTGCAATAGTGAGTGCCGCTTTACGATAGCAGATCCTGGAAACAGCGTAATCAGGAAAGGTTCTCGCCTTTCACTCTAAGAGTCTGTCTTTGTCTTACTAATGCTGTGACAAAGATGGGCAACCAAAAAGTCTATCTCATTCACACTGGTGAGAGTCGCGCAGCCTTCTCGCTCCTTATCGGGTCCTAGCTGTCCGCGTTATAGAGCGTTAGTCTGAGAGAGAACGAGAAAGAGCGTGCGCCCGAACATGAGCAATTCCCCACCAAGCTCTCTATTACACATGAGGAGCCTTGTAGCTGTCTCGATTACACTCGTACTGTGCAATAAGGACGCACCGAGCGACGTTCTGGCGTTTCGCTTGCACTGTAGTGCTTTCTGCGTCGCACGCACACGCCAAGATACGTGAGCAGGCGCCGCCCAATCTCCTCTCTTACCTCACCGCACTGCGTCCATCGTTGACACCATTATCGAGGTCCACTGTACAGGCGGTTGCCTCTACTTGGCGCGAAATTCGACCGAGTCTCTTAATCCATCCAATTTCCCTCATCTTCATCTTTCAACTCACCTTTATGAGCTAGATACTTTCCGTTTTTCTACGCTACAGCTAAATGGAAGGTTAGACGATAATTAATGATTAAATGAACTTACCTAAATGAAGTTAAATTATGATTGTATGAGGTGTCTCTTCTGAATAGATCATAGATGTAGTACTCCTCACTTCCCACAGGTATCGCCACAAACTTTAAAGCTAAGGAAAAAATTTCCCTATACGACGCAATCCTGCGTACGTACAGCTCGTTCCGTCCGTCCCGCATGACTCGCGTCCATCTTGAATCTTCATTTTTCAAAGACACTGCCATAGGTTAACCTACGGGTATCTCATCAGAGATGCAAGGGCGGGAGAGACTCATCTATTCGGAAGAGGTGCTTCATACAATCATGATTTAACTTTACTTAGGTAAGTCCGTTTAATCATTAATTGTATTTCGCGCCTCTTCCTCTAGGTCATAGATGTAGTCTTTTAATGATAGTTATGGCAGATATGTTTATGATAAGCCATTTTATTTCTTTTTATTAAAAATTATAAAAATAAGCTTAACCATAAAGATCCAGGATCCACTTTAAGACGAGCGATAATATCCTATAAGGCTATCGACACTATTTGCAAAATCTTATCATTTTGTTTGTACTTGTGTTTCCAACACCGATTCTGCAAAATGCACGTTTTCCGTTGAAACACAACGATCATAAAATCGAGCAAATGTCTCTGAGGCTTTTGACCATCCGGCAGTTTTTCGGATTACGTCAATATTGACGCCCTAACGTTTTGCTGCCGACGTTGCCGCATGTCGAGTGCTATTTGCCGAAAAACCGTTAGTATCAATGCTACTTTTAGACATAACTAACTTTATCCATCAACTCAAAGTCTGTGTTCCAACTCTTCTATATGGTTTCTTAAAAAAAATAAACAATTTAACTTCTGATCCTCGCAATTCTTTGGTTCTCTCTAAATAAGCTAGTAGCACTGAAGCCACACAGACCTGTTTTTTTCTGAGTAAAGAACGGTAATCTTAAAACTGGCTGTGTTTTCCTCGGACCTGACGTTTTAATCGTAACGGGAATTTTTATTTCCAATACATTATTGGTTGCCCGGTAAATATTTCCCGTAGCAATAAGAGACACAGTCTGTATTAGATGTCCCGTGGATATTGCCAGCAAAATCACCAGCTTTAGAGTTAAGTTTTACAAACTAATCTTTTTGATTAGAAAAAACGTCGATAAATATCTCAAAATAATCTTGGGATCCCAGGTCGAATCGTATCTGGGTGCTCCCGGTCTCAGCTTTGCGACGCCCTTAAAGAAGTATTGAATATTATTGTTTGTCCCCAACTAGGGTCCTACAATTAGTGAAATCGCGGATCTATAGCATTAAGGTACTATATGAGGCCCTTTTTTTAATTCTTTAGTGAGATGTAATGAACCTTTTTTTCGAAGCTGCTAAACAGGTCAAATTTTTTGGCAGAGCAAAAGAGCCACCATCTTTTTAATCCACAATCATATTGGCGTAACGATGAATTTGATAACGATGCTGTTGACATATCGACTGATTCTACCGGAATCCCTCTGCTGATAAACGCTTCCCGGACAACCTGGCAGCCACCAGCGTAAGGCAATCCCACAATGAATGTGTCTCCCTGCAGGAAGATTGAATTAAATTAATATGAATAAATTAATTTGAATATAATTGGTTCGGCGTCAAGCAGAGTTAAAAATAAGGCAAACCACGGCTGAGTCTCTCAGCACAGCACGCCTACTATCCCACGAGATTTCTCACTCTCAATTTTTCTCAGCATTCTCAAAGTAACAGAGAAGAGTGGAAAAGCGTAAAAAAGTTAACGTCTCCACTTGAGAGTGAAAGCATCGATCGAATTGGATTCGGGAACTTTGCGCCACGAAACATACTTACTGCATTTCGTATTTGCTCGCGACGCGAATAAATCAATTTCCGGTCGGCCAAAGGTTTCTACTATTCTGTTAAACGCTCTATGCGAGAGCTCAAATTCCGTCTCAGGCTGTAATCTTCGCGATTCCTGATCGGCCTCGATGTTGTCACGCGATCGGGTATACGACGCTGAAATCCAAATGTCTCTCTGCTCACACCACTGCCACATTTCTTTGGACAGGGAGCTAAGATTCTCGTATTGACTGTCTCTCATTCGATTTATGTAAGCAATTGTGGTCGTGTTGTCTATGCGCAATAAGATGTTACTATGTCTTATATTACTTGCGAAACATTTTAAACCGAAGAAAGCCACTTTTAACTTTAGTTCGTTTATATGTAGCACTAAATCTTATAGTTCCAAAATCAGTGATTTCTACGGTTTTTACAAAAGACGCCCAATCGGTGTGTGAGTCGTCGGAAAAATCTCAAGCTTGAAAAAAGGCTTACTTATTGGCGTGTTAGCAGAAACGATATTCTCTTTCCACCATGCTAAGTCTTTTGCCAAGCTTTTTTGAAGGTACATTTTTCCATCAAACTTATTTTCGTTGTCCTGAAGCCACAAAGTTCTTCCCTTCTCAAAACCTCTCACATAATTCATCCCGTACTTCACAGCCGGACATCTCGAGACTAGGGTACCGACAAGGACTGCAAATTCTCTTATCGTGCAATGACTAAGTTTCATAAATTTTCGCAGTAATTCGAGAGTTCGTTGAACTTTGTCTTTTGATAGTTCTATAGACATCTTGGTGGAATCGAAAACTAATCCCAAGTACCTACGGCGCTGCGTAAGTGCTGTGAGACTCTTTTCTTCATTAATAATAAATCCTAGCTCTTGTAATAGCGCAATTGTCTTCTTGATATTACGAACGTATTTCTCATAAAATCTATTGATGACAAGAATATCATCGAGATAGAAATTGAAAGCTAACCCTCTTTCTTAAATATGCTGATACCGATTTCAATATTTCCGTAAACACATAAGGTGCAACGTTAAAACTGAATGATAAACAGGTAAACTCATACAATTCATCTTTGTACAAAATCCTCAACAACTTTCTGTTTTTCCTGTACCGAGTCTACTCCACGAGACCACCTTATCCGTTCGGATTTTAACTGTAGACTGTCAATTTTCGGATGTGCAGCCATAAGCTGGACTTCCGAAAAGTGATTATTGTGCGATTTTTCGATTTCTGCATCTCGGTCGCCAGGCCGCCTTTAGTGTTGACTTAGCGCATTGCTACACGCATGAACTACTTAGCCTGGCGTTTCTCAATAGGGTCAGGAGACTCCCAGCACAACATCCCTCCCCCCTTAAAGAAAATCGCACAATTTATACACGGCGTTCGCCTCTGGTGGCCTTGAGTGAAGACTTGAATCTGGTCATTATCCTAGTGGAGCACAGCTTCCATGATTATTTTGGGTACAATTCCCTTAATTTAACCGGGGTGTCTGCCGGTAACATTGGTTCTGTCTTGCGGGTTCTGGTCGGCCCAGCGAGAACGCCTTTCGCGTGCTTTATTTAATGCCGCTCTGAGGCTATCTGGCCTTGATACTAGCGGTTCTAACCGGATGTTCACCGCGGGCGACACCGAGTTCGGCGTGAGACCCGGTGTCGTTGATGTCGAATTATCCTTACGCTTATAACACTTGTACACGGCAAAACAAACCAATGCTATTGGCGCTATTGTACCCAATGAGTAGAACCCTAGATTATGATAATATTGTTCTAGGTGTTGGTCGTCATGGTCCAGGCTTGCCTTAATGCTAGACACTTGCGTCCCGAGGCGCGCTAACTCCTCGGGGTTTTGTAGCACTTTAACAAGTTTCACCTTTCCGATATCACTGGTCACTCGCGGGGGAATAACTTGGTCCACCTCCGATAGTGTGAGATTGAAGGGGGCAAGTAGTCCTCGTTGGCGACCTGGGTGATGCGTCGGATGGTTCGTATGCTGAAATTCTGGGCGGTTACCGTACATACGCCTACCAAAGCCAATACACCTACGTGTCTTAATGTTTTGTGCGACGCGGGGTTTCCGTCGCAGGTAATACTAATTGGTTCGTCGGTGGGCGCTACAAATAACCATTTACCCGGCTGGTGCATAGTAATCACTAGGATATGGTCGAACGTGATGACCCGCTTCGGACAGTGAAGGCCGTTGTCCGTGTCCATTTTCGCAAACGTCAGCACTTCGCACGGTGCTGAGCTCATCAGGGGAATTGACGGATGCAGGGGATTGCATATATATCTGCTCGCAAAATGTTTACAATTCTTCAATTCCAGGTTGATCATTCGCAGGAAGTTTCGATTTTCCTGGTCCACGATCACGAGGTCTTCTGAGGTGTCGGGATAGTAGTACGCCCCGTTTTCTGATCTCACGGGTATCCGGTATACCTTGCTTACGCAGTACCTCTTCTGGCTTATTAACGGAAAGTCGAGTATGACGACGATGGTGTTCCCTTGACTGAAGGCCTTCGTATTGGCTAGTCTCATTAGGGTAGATGCTTCGTTGCGTTCGATTGGCACCGGGAATCCAGTTCCCGTTGGCAAGTGTGGTAGTGCATCGTGAGGTACTCTACGAGTTTTCTCGGTGGTAGCACCGTCGCACTCACCTTGCCGCTCGCAATCTCAACTAATAGCCAAACCAATTCTTTTACGTCTTTCTGTATTGCCTCGACTATCACGCTTAGGGCGGTGAGGCCCTCGTCTAGCCTTTGTTCTTTCATCACTATACTCATGTCTGCCGTCGGTGTAAGGTTTACATGGGCAATGAATTCTTGGAGAGCCAGTTCGTTGCTCTGCACGTTAGTGAAGGTGTCATTGAAGAGGTGTAACGTGGACTCGACCACTTGTAATTGGTCCTTCATGCTCTCCTTCAGCGTTTGCTGGTTGGAGCTTATGGCGGCAATTTCTTGGTTGATCCTTTCCGCGTCCGTGGCGTCCATATTTCCGGTGATGGACTTTACAATTGATCCTAACCCGTCGATCAATCCCCTGCGCTTACGCGCTGAGTCCGGTTTCACGAGGTCGTGAACCGTTCCCATTCCGTCTTCTATTTTCCGCACCATCCTGGCCACGGAATCTGCAATGGCTGGACAGAGTGGGTCATCTCTTCCTTGGTTTTCGTAGATGTCTAGAAGAAGCTGCAAATTATCGCTGACGTCGGCTTCTCGTTTCAATAAGGCCGCGAGATCCATGGTGACGGCTAGTCTCCATGTGGCCTTGGCTTCCGAGAGGGTTCCGATTTCTTCATAGAATATTCCCGGATTGCTTGCAAACGTGGTTACCGTAAATCCTCCTTCCGCTTCTTCGGGGCTTACGCAGCTCGCCGTCAGCAGGATAGTTCTGCAAGAGGAATAGAATGTTTCCTGAAACGGGCCGAACCGTGGGATTGCCTACACCATGCGAATTCTTTCGTTCTTTCGTTTCCCCTATTCCCCGGTGTCGGTCGCGGCCAGCTTTCGGGAGCTCATTACGAATTTGTCCTTTGCTCGAGATGGATCAAGTTTATGGAGTAATATACTGCGAAAGAGCGGCCATGGAGCCGACTATACTGCGTCTAGTGGTTAGTATCAGCAGTCATCTTTTCCGCATGTGCGTAAGGCGGTTCGCTGCGTCCTATTTGAAAGGCTTGTTTTGTTTCTTAGGATCAGCTGGTGATCCCTATGAGGAGGGATACTCGTTCCCCGGTGGAGTGCCCTACGTATGGGCACGAGATGTAGGAAGTTTGAATAAACAGCGTGTACGTCCTCAAGTGCCGTGTTCTCGATTTATTTCCGTTCGTCCTCCGGCTGCGGCCATCCCGCTTCCTTCTTAGTGCTCAGTGAAGTTTTTTAGGCGGTTTGCGTGAACCAGGATGGTCTTCCGACCCATCTTTATAGTTTAGTTAACCGCCGAATTTCTCGCGATCACTTCATACGGGCCTATCCACTTCGGGGTCAATTTAGCTGAACGCCCGCGCCGTACGGCTTCGTTGTGGAGTAGGACCCTATCTGATTCCCGACCGAACACTAGCGTATATGGTGACAATCCGGTCGCCGTATGAGGCGTAGTATTATAAGTAAACATTGCGTATCGTAGCCATTCATCCCAATTTCCTTGATCCTCGTCTATGTAGTTCTTAAGATATTCTGCGAGCATGCGATGCGATCGATCTAATGCGCCATTGCTTTCCGGATGATATGCAGTCGTCTGGATCTTCTTAATTCTCAGCAAGTTGCATACCTCCTTGAAGGTTGAACTCAGGAAATTCGTTCCTTTATCAGAGAGTATCGACTCTGGTGTTCCATATCTGCAGATGATCTCTTCAACGAGCGCTTTCGCCACGGTTCTGGCTTCTTGATTGGGGATGGCTACCGCCTCACTGTATTTAGTGAGGGCATCCTGGAAGGTAAGTATGTACTTGTTTCCGGATGCTGTGTCTGGCAACGGCCCTACTATGTCGACCGCTGCTTTTTCAAAGACCCGTGCGGGTGTGTCCGTTATTATCATTGGGACCCTTCCAGTTTTACGCAATTTGTTCACGTGGCACTTACCGCACGTGGAGATATAATCTTCCAGTTCCCTGCGGGTTCCTGGCCAGTCGTACTTCATTCGAATACGTTGTAGCGTTCTTTTGACGCCCTGGTGCCCTCCTAGAGGGGCATCGTGGTACTCTTTAATGATTTCTCACGGTCTTCTACCGTGGGGCAGGTTACGCCGCTGCCATAGTCAAGTTCGTCGTTCGAACTGTTGTCCTCTTCTTTACAGGACGATGAGCATTCGCTCTGCTCTTCCGAGCTTCGTTCCTTGCGGATTTCTGCGCTATCTCTGCCCCAACCGCACGGCTTCGTGGTGGGACGTTCAGAGTCCTTCGCGCTTTCTTCTGGCCCTAGGCTGCCGTTCGGCTCGGAGGTTTCCCTCGCCTTCTTCTGGGCCCTTGTCGTAGCGTAAAGACGACTTAACGCGTCCGCATTAGTGTTTCTTTTCCCGGCCTTGTACTCCACGTTAAACTCATGTTCCGATAGTTTAATTCTCCATCTCATGAGTCGGGAGCCCGGGTCCTTTACTCCAAGCAGCCAAGTCAGCGGCTGATGGTCCGTCACGACCTTGAACCGGGTGCCGCAGATATACGTTCGGAACTGTGCTATCGCCCATACGATGGCGAGTAGCTCCTTTTCGATCGTGGTGTAGTTGAGCTCCGCTTTAGACAACGTTCGGTTTGCGTAGCAGATTGGCAGGTCTTCTCCGACCTTGCCCTGAGACAACATTGCGCCGATTGCCTTGTCGGACGCATCTGTTGTCACGATAAACGGTTTCACGATATCCGGGTACTGTAGAACTGGTGCCGACGTCAGTGCCTCTTTCCGTTCTTCAAAAGCGGCATCTCGAATCGCAGTCCATTCAAACTTTGTGTCCTTTCGGATAAGTTCGGTGAGAGGCTTGGCGATTTTCGAAAAATCCTTAATGAACTTCCTGTAGTATCCGGCCAAGCCTAGGATGTTACGTCCGACACGTCTTGGTTCCGAGGAGGAAGTACGTGGAGGACGAACTTACTTATTTTTGGGATTCTTGCCACTTTAAAATGCTTATGCACACCCAACTGCTTTCTGCTGCTTCTTTTGGACTGATGTCGATTGATAATCAGGCTCGTTGTTAGATTATATGTATATATGAAGATGGAGAATTTAGGTATTTGCGAAATGATTCAGAGCAATGCCAAATGTGTTAATATGCAATATCTATTGTATTTTAACGAATATAGAAATGAACATAAAAATGAATATAAAAATGAATATAAAAATGAATATAAAAATGAATATAAAAATGAATATAAGAAAACGAATATAAAAATGGCGCACCGCGTTTACAATGATATGATGTACCCTCAAGATGGTCGGTGCTATCTGTGTTTTCGTGTTATGGTGTTGTCTGTGTTGTTCGTGTTACAATGGTTGTTTGTAATCATGTACGTGTAGTTGATATTCGATACAGTGAAATGGTACGATAATGGTACATATGTATAGGTATAATGTTATAGTATGATAATATGATAAAGAACAAGTAATTACGATAATGTGTGGAACTCACCAGTGAAGGCAAGAGAGAGATATTGTAGCTGGTTTGGGACGAGTCCCCGAAATAGTATGTAATCCAAAATGTAGAAGATGATCCTTGTCCTGGCCGCTAAGGTAGGCACTAACACTAGTGTAGTGGTTGTTACACACAAGGACACTGAGTTCAAAAAAAAGGGGTAAAACTTGTGATTCTCGATGCGTTTTGCTGCTCGGTCCTAAGGCGAGGAAGACAAGATAGGCCCTAAGGTATCTTGACTAACACAATGGATTGGCACTAAGTTCGCCTTTGACTCAAGGTTTTAGTAAATAGAAAAGTGAAGTGACTGCTTTTGATGAGGCTCCTAAGTAGACTGACTAATCCGCTCCTCGATTCTGGCTCGAGGAGTGCTAGGGTCCAGAGAAGGGATGGAAAACTGCCGATTTAGTGCATTCTGGAATCGTGGGACCGGCGCGGACTGTTCTTGGTTCCCGCGGTCTTGCTACGTTATCGGCACGTACTCTTGGAGTTCATGGTCCTAAAGTTCTCTAATTCATCTAACTTATATTATTCTCTCTCTCGTACTCATTGGTGGGTTCCCATGGGAACATTCCGTGGAGGGACTGTTCCCATGGACTTACAATCCTATGATTATTACTATCTTATTTCTAACTTACACTAAGGAGGAGCTAGGTGCGCGTAAGACCTGATCGCAAAATAACAGGGCAGGGGCGTTTGGCGGAAAATTTGGGGTGTAGTTGCGTCGGACGTAACAAGGAAAGATTGAACTCCCTTGAAATTTTTAGGTACCGGGAATTCCTTCAACGCTGTGAGTTTTTCCGGGTCGGCTCGCACACCTTCTTTCGAGATGATGTGCCCTAGGTAGTGCGTTTCCCTTCTGCGTTGCACCATTCTGCTAATTTCGATGGCACCAGCAACCGACTCATGAAGGGTTTCATAATTTCTTGATCGCACTAAGATCTGCACCTGACCGTTCAGCCCGTTTTCGAAATTTGCTTGCGCGCACTTGCGTGTGACGGTTTCGACCGTTTGCGCATCCCTTTTTGTGAGCACCAGCTCGCATAGTTTTTCCACGAGATCTACTGTTATTTTTTCAACTCTCGTTGCGTACGTGGTGACGTCTTCTCCCGGGTTTTGCTTCAGGGAATTGAACTCCATTTGTAGGGCAGCCAGCGACTTACGCTGCCCATACAGAGCCTCTAGTTCGTATTTTAATTCGTCTAGGGCGGTGATAGTTTTGTGCTTCAGCTCCCTTGAGGCTTTCCCATTTAACTTACTGCTGAGCACCAGTTCCAGCAAAAATTCATGGTCCGCTTCGGCAACCCTTCTAAATACGGTTTCGCATGACCTTATGAACCCATCTAATTCATTCGCGTCGCTTCCATCGAAGGTCTTGATGTTTTTCAACGCTAACGCTACATCTAGCCGTTGTGGTCCGACGGTTGAGGGTCTGCTTCGCCTTTCTCTTGCTGGTTCCGGCCGCCACCTTAAGCTCGCCCTAGTCCTCAGGTCCCGTTCGGGTTCGACCCGTTCTAGGCGTCTGGTGAGCGCGCTGATCTGGTCTTGTAGGGTGTTTATGAGTTCATACTCGTCCGCTCCTACCTCGTCGAGAGTTTGCGCCAAATCTCGTCTCGCGTTCGGAGTATGCTCTGACCGGCGTCTTTGCGACTCAAAGACCTCGTCTTGTCGCCCTTCTCCATCGAAATAGGTTCCCAGGTCAGCTGGGTCGTGGTTGGGCATCCGTAAGGGTCGCCTTTCGCGATTCATCTGTGCTGCGTTAGGGGAAGGGCCTCGAACCGTAGTTACTGCATCTACGAGGTCTGAGACGGCAGTCCGCCCGCGTAGACGCGCGATTTCCTCGTTCACCATAGAATCTGACACTCCCGCAGGAGGAGTCTCTCTTCCGGAGGCCATATCGCCCAGCCGGTCCAAGAGAGTGTCGTCGTACTCGTCAAAGGCCGATCCCCTTTGCGAAACTACCATGAATTGAGCGTTTAGGCTACCCGAGATAGCCGCCTATCGACCCGCGGGTAAAGGTCCTGACGGCAGGAGAGTTTGTAGTGCTCTCCTAGCTCTAAAGGTTATATCTCCGACCGCGGCTTCTAATCTGGCTATGGCGTTAACGTTCTCTCTATCCAAAGGTGAGTCAAACGAGCCTCCCCTATGTAAGGGGCGCGGATTAGTATCGCCCGGCATGTGTTGACTCGTGCGGAGTGAGTGAGGGTTTTACCGCGACTAGCTGTTTACTGGCTTTGGAAATTTTATAGGCTTTATAAATTGGTAACCGCCACTTACAGGATGATGCTCCACTCCATGGCGTTGACCTTTCGGGATGACGTTGGTAGCAGTCGTTGGTTAACTCGTACTCGTCTTGATCCCGGTACCGGCGATGTCTGGATCCCGCTGTTAGTCGTGGACGTCCTTCCAGGCGTCGTTGACCCTTGGTGTGGTCTCGTGTGTCGGCAACGTTTGCGCGACTTCTCTTTGCAATGATGCTTACCGCGTAGCGTTTTGCCGTCCGTTCCTCGATGTTTCTTGTCGAGTCTGACCTTGTTTCTGATTCAACTACCGTGTGTTGAATCCTACCAGGCTATTTGTCCCAACGAGTGTGTGTCGGGTTCAGCTCTGGGTTTCGTTTACCGTTTCCGGTTATTTCCCGTTCGGGCTGCTTGATCACTTCAGACACTTCCGTTTCGCTAATTCACTTTGGCAGTATCCCACCGCTGCCACCAAATTTGTTGTGCCGTAACGTCTCGATAACGAAGGAGTTCGATAGAGAGGTTAGGGCTTGGATATTTTTGGGATCGTTGCCGGTTAAAGAGTTAGAACTCGCGTGAATATAACAGAACTAAGAAGAGTTTATTGAAATAATCAAGTGTGTTGTACAGTATTTCGATGTACGTCGACTTGGAAAATTATAGGCACCGTTCGGTCTTCCTATTTCCTGTACCGAATCAACTCCACGAGACCACCTTATCTGTTCGGATTTTAACTGTAGACTGTCGATTTTCGGATGTGCAGCCATAAGCTGGACTTCCGAACTGTGATTATTATGCGATTTTTCGATTTCTACATTTCGGTCGCCAGGCCGCCTTTAGTGCTGACTTAGCGCATTGCTACACGCGTGAACTACTTGGCCTGGCGTTTCTCAATAGGGTCAGGAGACTCCCAGCACAACAACTATCTTTTTCTGTAGAAATTACGATAGTTAGATCTTTCAAATCCCATGTAGCCATAAAATCCTGAATCCTGATCAACTTTTTTGCTATGTTCCAGTCTTTAATTTTGAAATGATCTGCGATGATAAACTCATTAAGTTTTTTAAGCTTCAATATCAATCTAAACGTATTATCTGGTTTTGGAACTAAACAGATATTCGACAAAAATTGACCTTCATACCCTGAATATTTTTCAATTACGCCTTTGGGAATAAGCTTACTAATCTGATTGTTAATTAATGCGTGCTCAAGATCGGTCCACATGGTCTCTACAGGATGATGATCTTGAAATGGATGCGATGAAAATGGTGTTTTATAATCTCGCACCCATCTTAGAACCATGAGGTCGTTGGTCACTTTCGACCATGTGTCAACGAATGGACTCAGTCTACCCGCTGGTTTACCAACATTTTTTAAACCGTCTATCGGCGTTTCCTGTAGTATCGGGATGTTTCTCTGCGGCTTGCTGTCTTCTTCGAATTCGTGTTCTAGTTATTGTTGTTTTCCTTGTTGTTGTGGTTGTTGATGTAGTATTGTCGACGCCCGTCCGACGTCGTAGACCAACTTTCGTGCGACGATTGTCGAGACGGGCGTCTCAAGCTTTTTGTTATTCTGTCCGTTCGAGTGCTGCACAGGTTTTGCCGGTAGCTTGAGAGCGTTCAATGTTTTCTCTAAATTTTTAACCATCTTCAGTTTCTCGTCTAAATCCTCTCCGAATAGCCACTCGTCGATCGACGTGTTTAACAACGTGGTCTTTAAGGATAAGTGTAAGTTGGCTTAAATAAGCTCCTTTCTCGTGAGAGACTATTTACGGTGAATTGAGGTAAGAAGTCTACCTCCATCACTCAATTTTTCGAGTAGAATCTATCTTCTCTGTATCATTGATTTTAAGAGCAATTGCAATTGGCTTTGCCCTCGTTGCCAGGAACGCAGCCACTCGTTCTCACTTCTCAATAATGCGTTTATCTCTCCTTAACACCATCTCCTGAGCTGCAGTGGTAATTTCCGCATTCAGCTTCCGCACTACGATAAACTTACAATTCTCCGGGGCTGGATATTTTCCCAGCAGTGTATTGACTTCATCTGGAGGAAGTCGTTCTCTCACAATCTCCGATCAGCGGAGAGCTATATCTTTGTGAATCGCTGCAACGACTATCGTCTCCAATTACGCGATTCCATAACTTCCAAAACCTCTTGTTGTATCTCCGGGGGGTACCCACTGGCACACAACCCGATTGCGCACACGCCCAGTTGGACACAAATCATTGGACACAACACGATTGGACACAGTGTCCATTCCGCATAGCAAGATTGGACACAATGCCGATACGACACATTAGTTTTGGACACAGACCGTTTAGCATGACACATTAGAACTGTGTCCAATCTTGTTGTGGCGAATTGGTTTCGTGTGCGATCTGACTACGTAAGGACGGACCGTGAAATTGGACACAGATAGTTGTAGATAAATTTCAGATAATTCATTGGACACAAAGCTAGCTGCACAAATATTATACATACGAGACCAATGGAACACGTAACCGGTCAATTCACCGAATACCTTTCATCGAAAGACGTTTCACCAACGCATGTTTCACCGAACGGACGTTTCGTCGAATAGACTTTTCACCGAAGGGACGTTTCACCGAATAGTCGTTTCATCGAATGGACTTCTCGTCGAATGCTTTTTGACCGAATGGACGTTTCACCGAATAATGTTAATTTTGATAGTAATTATTTTGTATATTGATTAATTTTAAAGGCATTTTTTTTGGTTCTACTTTGGTAACAGAGCCGTTCGGTACCACCCCGAGCCGGTGCTGTTGGGGTTTTAGGTTATTTTCATATTATTGAAAGATCAATCAAAAACTATCGTCAGCAGGTCAACCAACCGTGTACGGAAAGTTCTTCGAAAACAATTCTTCGAAATACTTCTTCAAGAGATACAATTCTTTGAAAAGAATAACTCGCTTGATTTTAGTTAAGTCCAGTTACACTCAGTTCGAATTTGTAATGTGCTCTGAAAGCGTGAAGCTCTAGGTTAGGTTATGTGATGGTGTTTTAGTTATAAAAAAAATCATCTCAGCGATCACTCAACGATCTTGTACTGGAGTGGTCTAGCTCTAGGTAAGGTTAGGATAGCTTAGAATTCCAATGCTGTGATGAGTTTTGTTTGGTTAGGATAGGTAAGAACTTCGAGGTTTAGTTTTTTTTTTTTTAAAAGACACTGTCGGTGAGGTTATTATGACTGGGTTATTTTGTCGCGGGTTATTGTTTTTTAGGTTAATACGTCGGTAAACCCATTTTTGCAGTTATATTTTTATCATTATTTGGTGAAACGTCCGTTCGACGAAAAGTCTATTCGACGAAACGTCCGTCGATCAAACATCTATTCGACGAAACATCCCTTCGACGAAAAGTCTATTCGGTGAAACGTCAGTTCAGTGAAATGTCTTCGGTGAAACGTCGTTCGATCAAATGGATTTCGGTCAAATGACCTAGACCCAATGGAACAGGTTCTTACGTACTTTTCTGAAATAATGTTGAAGTTATTATAGAAATGTTACATGCTAGATTATAGGGAAGTGAACGCTCATAAGTTTATCCCAACAGCATTTAAATACATATATTGTGACGTGATTCTTCCGAATCTCGCCACAAAAATTAATAAACTGTTTTTTTCACGCTACCTAAGCTCCGCACGACAATCCACCAGCGAAATTCCGTATGCTACGCTATTCTTAAGTTTTCCGTTTGTGAACGTCCACTATCGTCCTTGTTGTCAGTTCAGATTACGTTTCTTGCGATTAATTATTATTTTGCTTCTATTACGTTATATGCAATCTCTTCTCTCGAGTCTCTCGACAACGAACTACGGGCATGAGGACAGGACCGTCGCCGTGGAGACTTTTGAGGATTTTGTGACGATACGATATGGCTGTTTGATGCCGCTTTTGGAGAATTTTGGACAACGCGACAAGGATGCCACGCCGCCTCCACCGACCAGGAGATGCCCGCCGGTCCCGCCGACCTGGATGTCGCCGGGATCCTGCTGTTGCCACGACGCTGAAAGAAGCCCTGGAGCACCCGGGAGGGGGCTCCGCCGTTTCCGTCGGCCGGCGAGGGCTGCCCTCTGGGCCTATCCGCCGCCGATACGACCGGCAGGGAGACGAGGTTTTCCTCCCTGGGCCGCCTAAGGCCGGCTGACCGTCCATGACAGCGCCTCCGTCCGGCTGAGAAGCCGCCTGCGTCTCCTCAACCCGCAAGGCCCAGCGTGCTTCGAGGACCGTGCCGTCAGGATCGCCGCTCGATTCCGTTCGGCCGCTTCCGTCACTGCGCGTCGACGCTCGGGAGAGCTCGGCTATCCTCGTCAACGTTCGTCCGATTCCGGTGCCGTCCCGCCTCACCTACGCCCGCTCGCCAACGATCGTGGATCGATAAATCATTGTCGTGCGAAGTTTCAAAGCGAAGCCACGTTTTTCCACCCTATCCAGCGAGCAAAATAGCGAGAGTGATAAAGAGAGAGAGAGAGAACTAGAGAGAGAAGTTGTCGCGGGACAACCCGTGCGGCCGATTGGGTCTACTATTCTCGAGCTTTACGCTTTTATTTTTTGTGTGGTGAGATCTTTCGCTTTCCTTTAATATTTTCTGATTTTTGGTGATAGTGAAGATAGTAGACACGTGCACGGCTAAACCGTCCGTTTAGCCGGTGACGAATTTTCTTTGTCGTTATCGGGCGAATGTCTTTCTGCCGAATCTATTATAAAGGACGATAGTGCCGTTAGTAGTGATATTTTTGAGTTTTCCGATTTTGCGTTCTCTTATATGATTTATGCTTTATGCTTTTCTGTAATTAACGAATTTTCTGGAATCTTCTGTTACGATTGCTAAATCCGGAAAATCAAGCAATCGTAAATGAGATTTGTAATATAAAGGATGATTCGTTGGTTCGGTCTACTTTAACAGCACGTCCACGTGTTAATACAAGGCCTATCGAATTTTATGATTTGGAATTGTGATAATTTCTCAAGATGTGTCTTCGCGGATCAGGGAATATTCTATTTTTAAGTGATTCTTCAGTAGGTAGATCTTTTGGTAAACTTGAATATTCTATGGGAATCAATTTCCACGGTAAGTACTGAATAGAATTATTTTGTTCGTCAACTTGATATTTTGTCGCGTCAAGATCCTTTTGGCTCGTTGGTTTTGTTTGTCTTTGAGTGTATGGTTTATCTAATTGTCTGAATATTTTATATAATTGAACCTTTCTACCACTTCGTTTAGGCATAAGTCTGTACTTACTCAGATTTTGTATAACAAGTATATTTGGAATTTCCTCAGTATGCGATTGAATCTCAATTAGGTCGTTCGGTATGAATCAGTTCTATCCAAGTCCTGATGATGTATGGAATGTTGATCGAAGTTTCGATTTATATTAATGATTTGGTAGGATAAGGTAGAGGCTTCAGTCCGCCGATTATTATTCCGATATTACCGGGTAATCCGGCTTCAGTTCTACCTTTTTGGAAATAGTAAGGATGGATAGAGGCCCTATATGACGGCTTCAGTTCTATCCGGGAAGGTTGCAAGTATTTGTAAATACTCTGATTTTGGTAACTTGGATAAGATTTAGAGGTACTTGGTATATTTTAATTTCACTCGCGACTCTAATTGGAAACTTTGAATATGTTTTAACACACCCGACAACTCTAATGTTGCTCTCTTAAACTCCTTTTAACCACATCAACCACCGACCCGAATGCTACTTCTAACTCCCTTTTTATAGCAGTAAAACTACTTCTGATTGGTCAATGTGACTCCCCTTCTTTAAAATTATTAATATATCGATTGATAGCTAACCCTTTTCCGATAATCAACATACCAAGTCGTACTCCGTAATTTGAATCTCCTTGAATGTTATCCGAGAAGATTCAGGCTTATCCGTTTATTTATCATTGTTCAATATTAACAAAGTAAAATACAATATTTAATATTGTTAGTGTATCGTTCATAATATTGTTACATTAATGATTATATGATTAAATGATTATAATGTGTAAAATAATATAATGTGTTTTGTCATTGATAATTATAAAGAGTGGAACGTAACACTTCGCTAACGGAAACGTGGGAATCCGCCTGTTTGAACGTTTGACCCCGGATTGACCGGCTTGGTTGTTCTTCAGCCAGATTCTCTCGCTGCCGATTTATTCTATTGTGCCTATTGCTATGAGCTATCGATTACCGTAAATGTATTATTTCTCTGCTTTTGTCTAATTATTGTGAGATTTTCGAACGTTGAGTTCCGTTAAAGTCAGTGGCGAGCCCACGCCGTATTTATTCTGATTGCATCTATTAATACTGTTTCTATAATTTTCTTTTCGTTAACTGGGCTAAATTAACTAAATCTTTGCACTTGTTTTACGCTTTGATTTGCGACTTATGTTTCCGATTTTCATAATCCTGCTTTTGTATGCGATATTTTCTATTGGACTTTCTGTGAATTATTGCTGGTGTTCTCGTATTTAATTATCGTTGCCAAGCCTTACGTATTTTTGCCTCTTTCATGGAGAACCTTTTGTGAATTTCACGTGTCGCGTACGTCCCTCTGACGTCACGCGCCAGGCGCCCTTCGAGGCGACCTTAGGGTTTACGTTCCTCGACGCCGAGCCTTCAGCCGGTCTCGAAATTGTACTATCCGTTCCGCGAACGTCTTGCCGTGCAACCATAATTAAATATTCGTTATAATATTCTATATTTTTCTGACTGTGATATATTTTTCCTGTGCCATATTCTGTATTAATTTATTGTGACATTTCTGACTATTGTGCTATTTTACGTGGTCGCGATTTTCGAAGTGGTGTTAACGAACCCGCGCACCCTATTCTTTTGTCGGGTTTCGTCGTATTATAAATTCTCTTGCGTGACTCTTTCGTATTACGATCGTCGATCGCGGTTATAATTTCACGCGTGCGAGAATTGGAACCGCGCAGCTCGTTCCGCTGCCGTTCCTCTGCCGTTCCTTGCGTTCCGATTTTCGGTTGTTAGCGTATTCAGTTATTTCATTTGAAAACGGATTTGTTAGTTTATTCCGAGTCATTCGATTCTTCCGACCATATTGTTTTCCGTTGTCTAGAAGTATCGAGCCCGCGTGCCCGTGTCTTACTCGCGTGCGCGCTCACGCGTAGCGTTTTCGGTCGTTATTTTTCGATAATGATGCTGCGTCTATAGTTTCCGAGATTTTATTTGGCGCTTCTTATTCCTCTTTTGCATTGTATAGATTCCGATTTTGGATATTGATTATTGTACCTTAATTTTAAGACTTTTGTAAAACTATGCTTGGCTTTCGCTCGCACCCTCAGTAACGCCTGAGTTAATGCTTTTGTAATATTGCCCTTGAGTTTATTGACTATTTGGACTTTTGTTTGCTTAATACAGCTCTGGTGCGTTAACTAATTAATTTTTGTTATTTTCTTGTAGTTTTGCGTCTTACTTTCCTCTAAGTCCTTGGCCGAGTCGTTCCTTCCTTACCTCTTGAACGCCGCGACGCTTCCGACGAGCTAGCCTCCGAAGTGGCGTACTGTGGGACGTGTAGTGGTCTGAGTTAGTATTAGCGTTTGAGTTCCGGGTAACCTTTAGGTTTAGTTACGTTTTGTATTCTCTTTCTTGGCCGTGGTGCCCCTATCTGATTTGCGTGGCCGTGGTGCCTTTAGGTTAGTTACGTTTTGAGATACCCTTTTTTTCTTGGCCGTGGTGCCCCTATCTGTTGCGCTGGCCGTGTGGCCGTTAGGTTTAGTTCGCCTGGTGGCAAATTGAGTTTAGTTCGCCTGGTGGCTGATTTAGGTTTAGTTGGCCTGGTGGCCATTGGTTACCCCGGATCCCTTATCTCTCGCGATCTTTACGGTTTCGATAACGAGCCTAGAGCTCGTGGTGCTCCTTCGAGAGTACCTGGCGCCCAACTACAATCTTTCAGAGTTTGCCGAGACCACTTACGTTCCCGATTTCCGATTTTATTGCGTTCTGTTTTGCCGACGAGCGAAATATCGTCGCAATATGCATATTAAAAAGCTGCAATATCAAGGATTCAAATATGATTGAAAAAATAGTATTGTGACGTATAACTGTTCTGTACGGTTACGGGGTAAAAATCTGGCCCATTATTACATTATGATAAAATATTCATGAATAGTCGTATTCTTTACAAAACGTGTGACTTTCAACTCACGAATAAATCCCATTGGCTAGTGTAAATTATCATGTTATAATTAAGACAAAATTAAAAATTTCATAATATGCATTACCAAGTCATTAACAAGAAACATTGAACATAGAATTCATTTATGCCTGATGACGATTATCTCTACCTATTTGACGCGAACACATTGTAAAGTTACAAATATTGGAAGATCATTTTTAGAAGATATATAATAAATTTATTATAAATGTACCACAGCAGTTCACATTCCCTCACTTCTTGTAGAGTTCTGGTTATATCGATATACCTTATTGTGCAGCTAGCTTTGTGTCCAATGAATTATCTGAAATTTATCTACAACTATCTGTGTCCAATTTCACGGTCCGTCCTTACGTAGTCAGATCGCACACGAAACCAATTCGCCACAACAAGATTGGACACAGTTCTAATGTGTCATGCTAAACGGTCTGTGTCCAAAACTAATGTGTCGTATCGGCATTGTGTCCAATATTGCTGTGCGGAATGGACACTGTGTCCAATCGTGTTGTGTCCAATGATTTGTGTCCAACTGGGCGTGTGCGCAATCGGGTTGTGTGCCAGTGGACATCACTCGTAACTCCATCTCGAGTACCAGAATCTGCGGCGGTGCTTCGTCTGTATGCTTAGTCACAGGTGAATTTCTCTACGCCTAAAGACCAGCGCAAGTGACTGTAGGTGGCGTCGTTTCGATATTCGCATCAGCTTCGGTGCGTTGGCCTCCAAACTCCGAGTCTAGCATTTCAATAATATTCGGCGCCGAACTTCTTGAATTACTTCGAACTGGTGAACCATGGGCCAGCGAGTTTTTTTTATAGGCGACAAAACGGTTTTAGAGGGTGATATCAACCCCCAAAGTTGGGCACCTCGAGAGCGGTTTTCGTGTTTCGCATATTTCCAGTTGAAATATTTAAATGGGACCAATTAGAGAAAAATCCTCATGATGAATAATGAAAAATGCATTTTGGTCGGTTCTGGTAGGGTGAATGCATAAAAACTTGTAGGGGTTGAATAGTGCGAAATTTTTATAACAAAAAAACTATCGATTTGATTTGGACGAAACCAACTGGATTTAAAAGTTCTAGAAAAAGTAGGAGATACATCAGTAGTAATATATCCGTTATGGTGAGACTTGGGCATGGACTAAGTAGGGGTGGGGGTGAGTCCAAAAAGTTTTGCGGCTGAAATTTTGTTCGTTTCAAAATTTGAGGTGAAAATGTTTGGTAGCCGAAAAGACGGTAGGCGTCGTTTATCACAATTTGTCAGCATGGTGTTTCATGAGGTGTGAGGATTATAGAGATAATTTTCACGTTTCGAAAACAAGTCGAGGGTCCAACAGTTTTGCGTGAGAAATCTTTTTTTCAATGGTGGTCTGACGTCTTCAAGATAATATTTACGACTTCGACGATGAAGAAGTATGACCGTTTAAGGAGTTGGAAAATGTCTTCTAATTATTATTAGGTGTGTGAAAAATTTCTGAATTCTACTGACCACTCTTAGCCCCCACCACCACGCTATTCTAAACATCCGCATATACAGGGTGTCCCAGAACTACCTGACCAACGGGGTACAGCGGTGTTCGGGAGGCACCACTGATCACGAAAATGACCTTCCTTTTTTCCGGAAGGTCATAGTTTTTAAATGGGAGCAGGTCAAAGTTGACCAATCAGAGGGAGGCGTCAAGAGAAATGTAGGCACCTGCGAACTCTGAGTTTTCTTCGCTCGCTTTTGTTTCTCGGTAGCTTGTTTCTTGTTTCCAGAAAGAAAACTCAGAGTTCGCAGGTGCCTACGTTTCTCTTGACGCCTTCCTCTGATTGGTCAACTTTGACATGCTCCCATTTAAAAACTATGACCATCCGGACAAAAGGAAGGTCATTTTCGTGATCAGTGGTGCCTCCCGAACACCGCTATACCCCGTTGGCCAGGTAGTTCTGGGACACCCTGTATATGCCCATCACCAAAAAAAAATACTTACGTGTAAAAAACTACGGTGGAGTGCTGTGAATTCCTGTGACAAAAAGTATTGGAATCATATTATTGAGGCCAAGTACATAAGTCACTACATGTTTGCGTAATATATGATCCCCCAAAAAACACTTACGTGTAAAAAAACTACGCCAAGTACAGGTGTGCTGTGTATTCCTCTAATAAAAAGTATTGATATCAGATTATTGAGGCCAAGTACATAAGTCACTACATGTTTGCCTATTATATGATCTAGCACTGGCCCATCATTTTAATTGTATTTTCAAAATTTCCTATAACGTTTTCACTACTCTTTTACATTACTACTGTTTCTCGTAGTTGATTATGAATTAATGGTTATTTAATAATTAATAAAACGTTAGCTGATTCCTTATCGAGTACTACTTGGCGGATCCGTGCAATTCTTGATATAAATTTGCATTCATAATGCCAGTCATTCAACTCAAAACCAATGTCAACTTTCTATATAGAGCTTATTAACGATAACTTGTTAATAATAATCACGGTAAAATCTTAATAACAAACATATAATTTTAGGATACTAGTAGTACGTTCAAAGTAAGTACTTTGGAATTTCTGGCACGGACCCGCCAAGTAGTACTCGATAAGGAATCAGCTAACGTTTTATTAATTATTAAATAACCATTAATTCATAATCAACTACGAGAAACAGTAGTAATGTAAAAGAGTAGTGAAAACGTTATAGGAAATTTTGAAAATACAATTAAAATGATGGGCCAGTGCTAGATCATATAATAGGCAAACATGTAGTGACTTATGTACTTGGCCTCAATAATCTGATATCAATACTTTTTATTAGAGAAATACACAGCACACCTGTACTTGGCGTAGTTTTTTACACGTAAGTGTTTTTTGGGGGATATCACAATTTTTGTTGTTCAACGGGACGTAGAAGCTCTAAGCACTGAAATCTATATTGTCACAGATATAAAATGTAAATGCATTATGATGTTGCTAATCAGAAAAATATATTGCGGTGTCGAAAATGATTAATAGCATATAAATTTAATTTGTAAGTCCCTTTTTCTAGAAATGCATAAAGATATATACAAATTTTTAAAGAAAACGTAATCTTCAATGCATATAAGCGTCGTTAATGGTGTCCAGCTTGTTGAAGCCGTGTGGTAAACGTAAAAGAGGAGAGTGTGCTGCATTATTTCAGGCCTTGTACCTCAGGCCGTGCGAACATCAAAGAGCATACTATAGTTTGAGCGAAGCGCCAAAGCTTGTTGCACACTTTTCTGGACTTCTACGTCCGACACCTAGATACAAGAAACTACGGAGCGGAACACCTGGACACCCCGGACTTCCACATCCGACACCTAGATACAGAAAACTACGGAGCGGAATACCTAGACACCCTGGACTTCCACATCCGACACCTAGATACAGAAAACTACGGAGCGGAATACCTAGACACCCTGGACTTCCACATCCGACACCTAGATACAGAAAACTATGAAGCGGAATACCTGGACACCCTGAACTTCCACATCCGGCACCCAGATACAGAAAACTACGAAGCGGAATACCTGGACACCCTGAACTTTCTTATCCGACACCTAGATACAGAAAACTACGTAGCGGAATACCTGGATACCTTGAACTTCCACATCCGTCACCTAGATACAGAAAACTACGAAGCGGAATACCTGGACACCCTGGACTTCCACATCCAACACCTGGGCACAGGAAAGTACGGAGCGGAACCCCTGAACAACCTGAACTTCCACGTCTGACACCTACATGCAGGAAACTACGGAGCGGAACACCTGGACACCCTGGACTTCCACATCCGACATCTAGATTCAGAAAACTACGGAGCGGAATACCTGGACACCCTGAACTTTCATATCCGAAACCTAGATACAGAAAACTACGAAGCGGAATACCTGGAAACCCTGGACTTCCACATCCAACACCTGGGCACAGGAAACTACGGAGCGGAACCCCTGAACAACCTGAACTTCCACGTCTGACACCTAGATGCAGGAAACTACGGACCGGAACACCTGGACACCCTGGACTTCCACATCCGACACCTAGATTCAGAAAACTACGGAGTGGAATACCTGGACACCCTGAACTCTCATATCCGACACCTAGATACAGAAAACTACGTAGCGGAATACCTGGATACCCTGAACTTCCACATCCGACACCTAGATACAGAAAACTACGAAGCGGAATACCTGGACACCCTGGACTTCCACATCCGACACCTAGATACAGAAAACTACGAAGGGGAATGCCTGGACACCCTAGACTTCCACGTCCGCCATTTAGATACAGAAAACTACAAAGCAGAACAGTTGGACAAACTGTTACGAGGAAAAACTGTTACGTTGGACAAACTAAAATACGAGGAACTATGCCGAAGCACACATACAGGGTGTTCGTTATGAAACGCACTGTAGTAACACCGTTACATTTCTTTTCAAATTCTACTGAATACGTGTATTTTCATTTTTTATTTCATATATCAAAATTTCGAGATAATCAAGGTTGAAGTTGCAGTAATGCGACCAATCAGAACGCGTTTAAACGGAGCGTAGATGGCGTCGCGAGCCAGCCCGCAAGGCCTGCTTACAGTAGGCCAATAACACTAAGAGTATCGTCTCTTGTATTTTACTCAATTACATGCAGATAAACAGGGACACTACGACGATATTCTTAGTGTTATTGGTCTACTGTAAGCAGGCCTTGCGGGCTGGCTCGCGACGTCATCTACGCTAGTAGTTAAACAAGGAGAGTTCTGGATCAAGATTCCTGCACCGACATATTACCGGCATCCGGGTTCTCATCCGTGCTAAGTTGGGACGTGGGGCCCCCTAGGTTAGCGACGTTGGCGCCCCCTAGGTTAGCAACGTTGGCGCCCCCTGTGGATGGTAAGTTAGGACGATTGGGCCCCCTATGAAAGATTTCTGCTTACCGACGGCGCCGAAAATTTTGGGTGCTGCGCGCGCGCATTAGTCGACGACGCCGACCCCTTCATCGGCTGACGTCATCGGAAGGGGGCCCTAGTTTTACGTCAGGTGTCAGGGATTTTACGTCAGGTGTCAGGGATTTTACGTCAGGTGTCAGGGATTTTACGGCAGATTTCAGAAATATTACGGCAGGTATCAGGGATTTTACGGCAGATTTCAGAAATATTACGGCAGATTTTAGGAATTGTACATCAGACGTAATTGAGTACATTGACCTTCCGAATTTTGTACTTGCGATCCCGAGGCAGCTCCTACCCTTTACCCCTCCCCGCAGACTAGCATGTAGAGTCGGTGGAGATAAAAAATGACCCTTCGTATGTCACCCGAAGAATTCCAATGACATTTCATCATCGTTATAACCCCCCCCTGTTCCTCCTCCTCCGCCTCTATCGTTCCGCTACGATACAGTGGCCTTGGAGAGACGGTAAAAATCAAAGGAAGTGTCGAATAACCCTTTGTACGTTGCCGAAAAAATTGTTTACAATAATTTAATGTGCACTATTTGTTCGAGAAGAATTGCGCATCGGGACGGTGGTGGATCTTTGATGTCAAAGAATTTAGATGTCACCTCTATCGTTTCGCTACGATACAGTGACCTTGGAGAGACGGTAAAAATCAAAGGAAGTGTCGAATAACCCTTTGTACGTTGCCGAAAAAATTGTTTACAATAATTTAATGTGCACTCGAGAAGAATTGCGCATCGAGACGGTGAATCTTTGATGCCAAAGAATTTAGCAAGTTCCGTTACGATACAGTGGCCTTGGGGAGACGGTAAAATCAAAGGACATTTCAAATTACCCTTTGTACGTTACCGAAAAATTGTTTACAATATTTATTCGAGAGGAATTGTGCATCGAGACGGTGGTGGATCTTTGATGTCAAAAAATTTAGCAAACCTTTGTATAATGCCGAAATGTAGATCCATGAATTGTTTACTTAATTAAAATTCCTTCACACTCTTAAGAAGAAGAAGAGTGCCCTCTATATAAGGAAGAGCTTGGTGCTCTTTCATTAGTTTACTGCTGCAATTCGTCGAGTTTGGAGAAAGAACGTGAACTGAAAGTAAGAATAGATTTGAGAAGAAGATTTAATCCAACCTGTGTGAAAATGGACTTCTCAAAAATTAACAAAGTGGCGCGTCTGGAGGGTTTCCTGCCAACGAAAAAATTATCAGAATTGGAGGTTGAAAAAGAATACAAGATTACCAATATAAGGAAAATTCAAACGAAATTTGGAGCGAGACACATCGTTGACGTGGAGAATAGCTTCTCAGTATTCCTGCCAGCAAGGATCTCGAGGACTCTGACGGACGATGAGGATTTCTTTCAACGGATGGTTTTGGATACCGCTGAGAATCGGCTTTGTATGCGTTACCTCGGTGGGAAGTTCAATCTCATGGAATTTCGATATTTGTAAACGTTCATACTTATGATTTAAATAAATTGTCACGTAAGGGGCAAAAAAAAATACAACTGCTTATTTCTTTCATATACACACTTTATTCTTAATCAAAAAATATACATTCCATCATCCAAGTCCTTAACGATTTAACATTTTCCATCGCACAATTGAAATGCGGAGCATGGTGATGCGTACACAGGGTAAGTGAATTTTTTCGCAACTTTTGCAGCGAAGGACAACCCAGATCCCCCAAGTTCACGATATTTAACGATTGTCCCATAAATTTCTCCAACCAATTTTTCTTTTCCAATCCTTTTACATAAATTCTGTTAGCATCTCGTAAAATGACTCGAAGAATATTTCCAGCATGGTTGTAAGATGTATCGCCAGAGTTCCAAGACATACCATGAAAGTTGCGTTGTAACCACAAATTCATGCACTTGTACTTCGCTGGAAGAGAGCTCCATGGACACGGTGGTTGAAACAGAAACGTCGCAGGCTCGGAGAAATCGCTACCCACTCCAATGATAGACAGCTCCTTCAAGACAAACTCGTCCGAGGGTTTCTTGAAACCTTGTACGTCCACGATGAACTCCATGGTGACAGACTGCTTGCATTGACATGATCGTAGGGTTTTTATACTAATTTTTTCACCCCACCACTAATTGGATTATATTCTACTATTCGATCATGTAGAATTAAACAGAACGCTGATGTTTCGGAGGGGAAATTTTGGTCTGCCTCGAATTCGAGACGAACGTCGACTGGTCCAAATTTGAGCGACTCATTTTGCTTGGAGCAATCGATCAAAATTAGTGAACCATAGGCGAGGAAATCATTCTTTCTCAGTATGGGCTCAGGCTCTTTGCCGTAATAAGTAGCTTGAAAGTTTACATACATCTCGTACAGAAGAGCAAACTGATTTCGATCAATGTCAAGATTTAGATTTCCATAGGGGTAGCATTGCGAATTCAAGAAGAGTTTAACATCTCTGACATTGCAATGGTCAAAGTGACTGGCATTCTTATTTTTATTATTCTTTTTGCCAGTTTGGAATCCCAATATGACGTATCGAGGTTTTTCAAGTTGACTGGACGTCTTGACGGTCCACACGTTTTTGGATGTGGTAGGCAGTAGAGGATACTCGTACAGTTCCCAGGTGCGGAAGCTCATAGGGATGGGTGCATCCTTCTCGATGAATTTCAGCAGTTCTATCTTTCGACGATCGGAAACCCTTACGTACGGTATCAACCATTCCAATTTTTGAATTACAACTTTGCATTCTTCCGGAGCAGTTTGTACAATGGCATTGACATCGCTCTTTGCTCTCGTCAAAATCAACTCGTGCTTAGCGTTTACGACGATCTTGCGATAATCTTCGGCAAAGCCTAGTATCATACTCAGTGGTACGGATACGTCAAAGTAACCAGCTGCATCGGTCAATTTCTCTTCTTGCATCCAGCCAGCATTATCCATCACCGAGCGTTGACCAGGAGTCAGGGAAAGGTAGCCCTTCATGAGACTCGTGAGGCCAACGTTCTTATTTCGATCGATCTCTATACCATTCATTTCATAACGAATCTCATCGAAAAGATGACAAATGCCGTTATTAACCAAGGTTGTGTTTGTAACCGCCGTAGAACCATCTTCCTTCACGAGCTTTCCGTATACATGCAGCGAACTTCTACTCGGTAGTAAACACAAGTCTTGATGTTGGACGGAGATTCGTATTTCATCAGTGTTGTTGAACGTTGACGACGCGTAAGGCTGGTGTGCATGCGTTTCGCAGTGCGCTATAGACTCATCGAAGGTGATTGGTGTTCGAATATTTAAAGTTTGTTCCTCCATGGTGAGCAACGGATAAAAATAATGCAGCAGCAGCAGAATGAACGATTTAGTTTCCTCTTCCGACTGGTGTGACCTTGAGTCCCAGATTTCTCAGGAATAACACGTTTTGAGGTGTTAACGCTTTGCAGCGCGGACGATGACTGATTCCTTTTAGACATATCGGTTCATTATTATAGCCGCTATTATAACCACTACCAATCTTTCGGTTATACACGATCCCCATTATCACATGGATTTCACGTGTAGTCTTATCGTTATGATTTCTCCTTGAAAATTCACCAAGTCTCCGTCCTGATCGACTATTCAAAGCTGTAGGTGATCTATTGTCTTGCTCGATACTGGGAGGTAAATGACGTGCGACGGCACCTCTATAATCTTATATCCTGGTGGTACAACCGGAAAGAATTCGTGGATGGTATGTACCTTACGTTCGTTTATGTAAGCGCCTGTAGTAATGTTGCATTCGACTCGCAAGGCGTTCACCTTGAGAATGGTTACAGGTACGTCGGATGTATGTAATTTATTAGCTTCCAAAACGCGTTGAGTAAAACCCAACAATCGACCAATCGAATCATCAGGTTGAAAATTGATTTCACGGTTACACTTAATTTCGCTGCACAGGGTATTATTGTTAGGCTTAATACGAATTAGTATATTTTTATCTATCAACGCACTCTGTACATAGTTTTCAATATCCTCTATCTCGTAGCTACCAATGGGTATAACTATAACTTCATCTCCCACGTAGAACTTGTTGTGACCGGTATCCACGTTAGGAATCGAATTAAAGGTTAATAATTCGATGAGCCCCAGAGCATGATTTTTATCTCGAGAAAGTTCGATTGGGGGAAAGTACTGGGCTTCGAGTATAGAAGAATTGCCTGATAAAGTTAACGTGAATGAATCTTCCATGATTGCAAACGCTTGACTAACGATATGATATTATGCAGCATGTTTATATAGACGATACTTATTCTTACGATTTAACTGTCCACATAAGAATTTGAGACACAAGTGACCACATTCGAAAGTATCATAGTTCTGATACCGTTCATAATTATATTTTACACTACCAACGTCGAGATACCTCATGAGATCTAGTGGGGGGCGAAGATTACCGAAACTGTCAAAATAAATGACTGAGTCTCTTTTCTTCATGTAGGCGACCCAGTGTGTTCCGGGACCATCCTCATCGTCGAGATTGACGATTGCCGATTCGTATTTGTACGATCCACCTTTTGGCATAGCATTCCGCATAAAAATTCCACGAAAATGTGGAATATTCATGAGCCTGGCGTACTTGAGTAGATCTGCATCAGTTAACGCTCGACGTGGTAGTTTCACTTCAAGTTTTTTGGCTTTAGATAAATGCCCAGTCCCTTCTTGTAGGGTTTCAAGTACAGTCCTTTGCCTAGCGCGATGGATTCCATCGCATTATTATGTCGTTCGCTTTCCTTCAATTGTTCCTTGGTTGCCTTGGCATCGTTCACGGCTTTGGCTATACCTGCTGCACCTCTTGCTAACGCTCCAGCAGCGCTCAGACCCGCAAACATAGGGACGAGAAACGGCAGGAAACCTCCAACTTTGGATGGTACGGGTAGAACACGTGGTGCACGTATATTCTTCTTTCCACCAGCCTGCTTGACAACTGTTTGCGCACCCTTAAGAGCAGACTGAATTACTGCCTGTGCATCGTTGCTTTGCGTCATCGATCGTTTGGCTGCTTCGATAACTTTTCTCAGCGTTATCTTCTTCTTAGGCTTCTTCTTCTTTTTCGTGATACCCATACCGAGTTTTGATTTAGCGTTCATTATGTTCGCTACAGACCAGGCAGCTGCCTTCTCACCGATGCTCACGTCCTTCGCGAAGACACGTTTCCAAGCTCTGTCGGCAAGTATCCTGTCAGCCGCTCCTCTATGTTCTAGGTTTTCCCGATTCTTCGAGTACGCAATATCGTGCTCTTTGCAAGCTGCGTCGAGGGGATTGATGCCCGGATCGCCTCGTGCGAGTCTCTTTGCTAGTTTTGTACCGGGTCCACAGTATTGATAGCCAGGTATATGTAATTCAGCTGGTAGACTGTTGATGATTTTGTTGACTAAAGCCTTGCCACTATGACGCTTCTTTTTTCCCATGCATTTACGTTTAACATGCATAATCATGTCCTCACCCTATCGTGAAACAGTTCCGACTGAACGATGATCTTTATAAACCTGTTATTTATAGCTTTCGCATTAGTCATGATCAAGATGAGGTTTGAGACACAGTCTGTCAAGTTACCTGTACCGAACTTCGACGAATTAACGCGAGTCAAGAAGAGAAAGAGGATGAAACGTCATGGTGAATTACTTCCGAACAGTATACGCGCGGTGTTTTGCGGGCCGTCAAACTGCGGCAAGACAAATGCATTGCTCGCTCTCATAACTCACCCCAATGGATTGAGATTCGAAAACGTCTACGTATACTCAAAATCACTGGATCAGCCAAAGTATCAGTTTTTAAAACGTTTACTCGATTCCGTCGATGGTGTTGAATATTTTCCATTTACGGAACACGAACAAGTGCTGCCACCAAACGAGGCACGCCGCAATTCAATAATTATTTACGATGATATAGCTTGCGAGAAACAAGATAACATGAGGGCCTTCTTCAGTATGGGGCGACACAGAGATGTTGACTGTTTCTATCTCTGTCAGACCTACGCTCGCATTCCCAAACATCTCGTACGCGACAATGCTAATTTGCTTGTGCTCTTTAAGCAGGATGAAATGAATCTCAAGCATGTTTACGATGACCATGTAAACACTGATATGACGTACGCGCAGTTCAGAGACCTATGTTCGGCATGCTGGAACGATAGCAAGTGTGGGTTTCTCGTAATAGACAAGAGTGATTATCGAAAAAATGGATACAGTAGCATTTTGGATTCAGTGATTGCAACATGCAGCGTGAAAAACTTGAAGAGCAGAAAGACATCTTGCGTCAAATCGCTAAAGCTAGCGATTCGATTCGCAGAAAGCATCGAATGATAAAATTGGGTAAAGAGAATGTCGAGCATGCGATGAGTGAGGTGTTCAAACCGGTAGTGACTCCACTGCAGAAACTAGTGAACGTATCTCAAACAGAGCATAATACTATAAAAGATAAGATTAAGGATGAAATCAAAGATGAAATAAAACATGATGTAGGAGTGAATGATACGTTTGAAACAACGAATGAATCCTTTAATACGCTCAAAAATGATTCCACTATCGGGGAAATTAGTGATATTCAAGATGATGATGATGATGATGATGATGATGATGATGATGATGGTGATGATGGATACAAGAATGATATGGATTTACCCGTTAATCAAAACGATTCGATGCAACGGTATCTCAATATGCTGCTATCGAGGCAGAATAAACAATTGGATACTACCTATGGTGTGCGTAAACTTTCCAAGAAGAAGTTGATGGTTGGAGATTCACCTATAAGTTTTGAGGGTGATCAAATCCGTATAGGCGATACCAGTTATCCGAAAACTAACGGTTTGATCGAACTCTTGTTCAGGAAGATACCTAACGAAACTCATGTAACCCAGGATGACTTGAACAATTACAAAAACATTATTATAACAACGAATGCATATAAAAAGTACTATAAACCTGATGGTGATATTCGTAGGAGCAAGAGTTTCAAATTTAAAAATGTTATTGCAAAACTAATTGAACAGTCCTCTGTAACAGGCAAAGGTATCATACCACGGTACATGATCGCTGCTAAGAACAGACTAACGGATTACGTGTACTGGGACGATCCCAATGAATTAGAAGACCGTCTTCGGTTGCTCCTTGCGTCTCAGGAAGCAGGTAATCCCAGCCACTCCAACGAAATCGTATCGATTATCGAAGAGTTGCGTGAGGCTGGTATTATTTATTAATTCGATAAAACGATCATGATCGTCACTTTTGACATGAGCGTTGACGTGTTTGGACGTCAGCTGAGTAGCAAGGCCGCGGTTACGAGTAGCCGTGGTCTTCCTGGTGTTGGATTCAAATTCACTGCAGCTGGACACTACGACATTGATAACAAGAGGCTGTGCAACGTTGCCAATCCCGAGGAGCTAAACGATGCTGTTACTTTGAATCTCATGAAAACTGTAGTAAAGCAGGAAGTTGATATCGTACTTCGTAAGACTGCTGAAATGCGCAATGAAATCGATAACAACAACCTAATGATTCGCGCTCTCGATTCTACCATGAAGGATGCCTTGAATCGTCTAGAAGCAGATATAAAGACAGCGCAAGACTTGACAATTCGCAATTCTGAGATCATTTCTCAGCTAGACACCAGACTGAATGCACTGGAGAATGGATGGAAAAAAGTTAGCGGTGGTGGAAGAACTGCATAGACCTGCTAGAAGAAATTATCAGCGTCGACACGTTGACATCCGTGGGCTGGATGAGACTTGGCAAGCGGATCTCGTTGACATGTCAGCGCACGCAAGAGAGAACGATGGATACAAGTACCTGCTCACCGTCATCGATATATTTTCAAAGTTTGCTTGGGCCGTGCCGACAAAGAGCAAGAATGCTAAGGACGTGATGACAGCTATGAAATCTATACTGCTGCAGGGACGGATACCGAAGAAATTGCAAGTGGACGAAGGTCGTGAATTTTACAATACCGAATTCAAGAATCTAATGCAAAAACATGGTATTGCTATGTACTCGACATTCAGCAACTTGAAGGCATCGATCTGTGAACGTTTCAATCGTACTCTGAAAAATAATATGTGGAAACAATTTAGCCTGCAGGGTGATCATCGTTGGTTAAACATCTTATCAGACCTGCTATCCTCTTACAATGGTAGTAAACATCGAACCACTGCTATGAAACCGATAGACGTCACTGCTAGAAACGAAAAAAAATTACTGCATCGAGTGTACAAGAATTTCAAAATCAAATCCACACTTAGACTTGCAAAATTTAAAGTTGGAGACAAAGTTCGAATAAGCAAATTCAAACACATTTTTGAAAAAGGCTACACACCTAACTGGACAACGGAAATTTTTACTATAAGCCAAGTGGAGAATACCCATCCGGTGACGTACAAACTCAGAGACTACCAGGATCATCCTATCGAAGGCGGCTTTTACGAACAGGAACTTACCAGAGTCAAGTACCCCGACATATATCTTGTGGAGAAGGTGTTGAGGAAACGTGGGAATAGACTTTTCGTTAAATGGTTAGGTTTCGATGAATCGCATAACACTTGGATTAATAAGTCGGACTTGTAAGGAGTTTGAAATAAGCAAAACTTAATTAATTTTAATATGTATTGTGACGTATTTTCACGCGATCGAACCTCACCGGAAACTATGAGGATGACCGGTGCACAACTTACGCGATTCCTTCGCGTGTCCAGGCGACCCAAGGGCTAACAACTGTTCCTGTAAAATTTCTACGATAGTGTTGGGCGCCAGGTTCCAAACGGGAACCACGTATCCTTCAAGTCGATCCTTTCCTTCCGGCCTTTCTTGGCTAACTCAGTACCGCGGAGGCGTCGGGGTTCGGAACAATAGGTCGGATGGGTCAGACGATCACGCGACACACAAAATCAGTCGAACACTTCGATTTCAATTAATGGTTCGGTTTATTAAATAAAATCGGCGGCTCGAAGCGCGACGATGTTGTACAATACCGAATTCAGGAGTTACAAAAGAAAATAGAAATTCGAGATAACTCGAAACGACAAAACAAAAGTACAATCAAAAGAAAAATAGTAACGGGTACTTCGCGTACCGTACGAATTCAAAGCTACAATCGTAACACGGCTAATCCGCGTATACCACAATACGATGACCGACCGTCAAGGACCTGTCCGCGTTCTACGCGTTACCAAAATAAAAAGAAAGGTATGAATGCCTGACGGGCGGACGACAAGACACAATTCGGATAACTGACAAACTTCGAATCCAAAAATAATATCAAACCAAAATTTCTAACAGTGAACCCTGCCGGTCGACGGACCTTCGTGCCTTGGTCAAATTCGAGGTGAGGGATTGTCCCTCCGCGTGTCCGTTACACGCGCGGTCAAAACTTACGAAAACAAACAAAATCCGATGCCAAGATTCGCACGAAGTTACGTCGCTCACAAAAGTCAGTTAGACTCGCTTACCGTGTTGTTCCCTGGTCGCGTAATCCCAGAAAACCCAAATCGACAGCCCCAATGGCACTTTGTGCACTCGCGTACTCACGACTTAAAATCCAACAAAACAAAACGTCTAACGTCTTCGCGTGTCCAAGCAGGAATCTCTCGATCTTCATGCGCTTTGTCTTCGCGTGAAGGATAGCACCCCCTCCCTTTAGGCTAATGGGCGGCGATTCGCCCTGCGGACGAATCCTTCAACCCAGCGTCTTCGCCACGCGCCAGTTTCGAACATGTCATCGTGACCATTTACAATTTCCAGAATATCTCGTGGACAAGGTGTACAGATCGGGTCCCACGGAGAATATCAGTCGTTCTCGCGCGAGGGTGCACCAGGCGTCCCCTGGATTCCCAACTCGCGGAAATATAATTATGCGCACTGGCGATGGGCGCTATTCCATAGGGGTCGGTGGTGGTGCTCATTCGGGTGGCGCTGTGGGCGCCGCTTCCAGTCGTGGTTGAGTACCAGCTGAGTAGAGCGCGTTGCTGCCGCGTGACGTCAAGCTGTCCCGCGTTGCGCGCGCCTCCGGGGCCAGTAGAGCTGCTCTCCGCAGATAGCGCGAGTGTCGACCCTCGCGTGTCGCAGCTCCCTCCCTCCTGGGACTCCAGCTGGCTCTCCCCTCTCTGTCTTCTCCGACGTCGCGTCTTCTCGGGCACGGCGAGCGAGAAACCTAGTCGAACTCCGGCAGAGTACACGCAAAACAAAAGAAAATAATAAAATAATCTATCGAATTTTCCAATAGGCCCTTGCGGTCGGTGGATCCTGCCTGGACTTTGCAATGGCCTTTTAGGCCCGTATCGCGTTTCGGCGTGATTTTCCGCCGAGGACCAGACGGGTGAAATCCACCACTACGTTTATGTTTTTATCAGTTTTTTCTATGTGAATATTACTCTCAATAGCCACTGTTGGCTCTCCGTTTGTCATAGGAACCTTCAAATCAATATTTTTATCCTCAGAGTTGTTTACAATATCATCTTCTTTTAGATCTTGGTTGAAACTATCTCGCCCCTGATAAAAAGGAATTAATAGTTCTCCAGAAGTTAAATAGACACAACGATCATGTAAATTAAGTGAAACCTGGTGCTTTCCTAGCCAGTCTGTTCCTAAAATAAATCAGTTACTACATTTGGCACTACGATCAGGCTAGTACTGAATATTTGTTTTGCTATATCGACTTCTCACAAAACTTGCTTAGTGTTAATTGCTTTTCTTGCACCAATAGCATTAATCGAGACTATGGAACCGCAAGGAAGCACTGGGATCTGTTTTCTACAAGTTTTGGAGATACGCTCCAGGCAACTTATGGAAATACAAGATATTTCGGAACCTGTATCTAGTAAGGCCAATACAATAGTATTATCTATTGTTACCTTAACGCGAAAGTTAACCCTATTTATTTTGTTTCCTTCTTTAGTATCATCAGAAGTATTTGCTTCTTCTGGCTCACTCCACCATAATGTTAACAGCTCTCGTCCAAGTGGGGTAGCCTTCGAGAGCTTGGGAGGTTTCCGCTGGCATTGCAATTTCCTCTGGATCCACCGAAACCAAACACTCAGTGGGGTTACTTGATTATTTAATCTGAGTTGGATCTCATTCAGTAAGCTCACTTTCCAATAGTTGGATATGCTTTGCATTAACCTGAGAAGTAGGTATATTAGGATTAGTATGCGCTGAAGGTCTCACCAAGTTATTCCTACCGTTCGTTTGGTAATTATTGTTATACTTTTTAGCGAAACCAGGATTATTCCTCGCAGCCGTGGCTGGTCGTATGGCTTGTTCCGACAATCGAACCCTGTTGTTAGAAACGCTAATAGGAGGTCTTCGTGAGTAAAATTTCGGACTATTCTCACTAGTTAAAATTCTAGGGGTTTGTGGTTTGCTTTGGATAGGCGGTTCCATGTAATAATTGTTAGACTGAGTAGCCTTACGTTGCCGTTCAGTCTTTTCGACGAATTCTAGTAATTCGTTCAAGCTCTTTGGAGGTAAGTGTGTCAAAAACATTTTAAGTTGCCTGTCAAACTTTCTAGAAAAATACCAAATAATTTCTTCTGTTTTCATAGGTGGTTCCAGAACAGGAATAAGACCCCTGACGTAATCTGTAATGGTAATTCCACTCTGGGCACGATATTTACCATTCATGAATTGCAGTTTCAAGCTAGATTGCTGTTCTAAACCCTATAAGTGATCTAAGAATTGCTGCTTAAATTCAAAGTAAGATTCTGTCATTAACATCTCAGCCCAGATTTCCGTGCTGTCATCCATGTTTCTAATTATAATATTGATGTTTCCAGTCAGGTAAATTAAGGAATTTATTTATTTATTATATATATATATTGTGACGACACTTTTTGACGGTGACGCACAAATAAATGGCACCGCGAGAAATAATTAATGAAATACTAAATTATTGGGCGCCAGGTATAACCAGAGTTACACCGCTGTCTCCTAAGGACACCCTGGCCAGCTCTTGTGCGGTGGGGTCCTGGGTCTGGGAGACAATATTCAAAATCTGAAAATTAGGGAGGTTCACTCTAAAAACTACTGAAAACGACAAATTATCGGAACCCAAAATCCGGGGACGGATCCGATTTATTTTAAATAGAAAATAAAACAAGATGGTGAAATACAAATGACAAATACAGAAAACAGATCGAGATGATGCAGAACACACTGGGATATTTACCCAAACGATAGTATACAATAAGGTTCCCGCTGGAACAACGCAACATACGATACGATATATTAAACGATACGGTAACGATAATAAACGGTACGATATTGACTCACGCACCCATGTGTCAGGGAGACGATTTCGCGAGACGTGGACTGAACGGTTAGACACAAAACCGGAAGGATTGAAATTCTTAAATGAGAGACCGATCTCCTGTTTGTCACCGGATTAGCTATCCTTGGACCCTTAGTGGTCAGGAAAGCGCAGGATGACGCGTAAGAGTACGTCGAACAGAAAAGATCGGTTGATCCCGTGAATTGAAAAGTAGCCAAAATATCCCTGAGCGTCACTCACCGTTGTCCAGTAGCTCCTACTATATCCAGGAACACACTCTCCTGATTTATAGCCCCTCAAACGGATCACGATACGATACAGTAAATACAAAATTCGGTAGAAAACGATAGCACGTCTATCCCAGAGTTAGGCCACGCCGTGAGTGACGCTACAAATTTCCAAAATCGGGAACCTTCCTGAGAGCGCGCTGTAATACCACCCCCTAGTCCAATCAGGTTCGCTGTTACATGGGCTCCGCTAGCCAGCTCGCGATCTTCAATTGTTTTAACGATCCCGGTAAAATAGATCCTGGCATCTTGCTATGTTAGGATGGCTGCAGTGCCGTTTCCGGAAGACGGGAATCACATCCACCTCTTCTCCCTCGATATTCGGCTTCCCGCCGCGTCTGCAACTCCTATATGCCCTCTGCTTCTGAAGACGCTCGCCGCTGGCTTCGCGTAGTCGAGCCACCAGGTTGTGTGCTCCGGTCTTGACGTCACCTCTCCTCGCAGCGCTCCGCCAGGCTCGTAGTTGGCTCTCTCTCGGGCCCCGTCTCAATACAAATTGTGTCGAATCCTCTCGGATCCGCTTAATGAACTCAAAAACAAACGAAACGTTCCCCACGGGGAAATAAATACAAATTCTTAAAATAAAAATCAGTCCAACGCCACGCGAAACGCTCCGTAACTCATCCGGCCCCACGACGTAGCCGAATTCGCCTAATTTTGTGACGTGCATCAAAATGCCACGTCACAATATATTTATTATATATCCAGTCAGTATGCATTTCTTATGGGAATGATGATGAACACAGTTGATGATGGGTGGGTGAATTTTATACACACAATAGTCGAATTTCCAGTGTAACCCTCTTGACCTTCTCTGCAAGAATGGTCATTATCTATGCACGGATTAATTATACTGTATATGGTCATAAAGGTATAGTACTGTACTACTTTTGTCCGGATCGATCAAGAATGAAGCTTAAATACTTAAACTGGTTATAGACATTTTAACTTTATACGAGTGTCTCAGAAATTCACCTCTATAGAACAGTCACTGCGAAACGTCTCGATTAACAATATCGATAAGATCACAGGAGGGTGTTTTGAATCCTGGTGGAAAATCAAAGGCAGAATATTTTCTCGCGACAGTTTATGACGATCGAGGAATTTTCTATACAAAAGAAATTTCACGTTTATAACGAGTAAAAGATATCAAAGCTTTCCTTAAGAAGATAAACAGAGTCATAAAGTATATTTTTCATAGCTGTAAAAAAGTCTCTCCTTAACTTAATGTCTCAATATTCCAATAAAAAGGCATTACGATCATTTAAGAAACATAACGATATGATATATTTTCATTTTGATAAATACAAAATTGAATAGACAGGGTCGTCAATTTTTATAGATATACGTAAAGCGACGTGTACAATGGATTAATTTATCACCCGGTATATAGCACGAGCGATACCCCTTTCACGAGCAGAAATAGGTACTGAATAAGAGAACGAAGAGCAACAGGCCACATCATTCGTTCTTCCACTTTCGCCTTTGCATATATAACATACATACAACGAAATGCACCAACCGTCGCGTGGGTGGCGTGCAAATAGTAAACTGTTGAACAAATGCAGACCTCGGTTATTCTTTGAATAGCGCATTATATTTCCGTCAACAGGTTCTTGTATAATTGTTCGCAACTACCTACGAAGTGTAAAAATCCACAATAGTTTGCAGACCTTTAAAGTTTCCTGTGCAATGGATACTCCGCGCAGTTAGCTCTCTTACCAGGGATACGCGCATGCATGCATATGTAATGTATACATTTTCTAGCGTTTAGTTACTGCTGCCAACATGTAGCAGAGATATTATCGTCTACGTAGCCTTACGCTGAACGGGAAAACTTTTCGTGACTCTAAGCATCCTAAAGAACGACCTCTGGAGGTCCTCTTCAGCTGATATCATTATGGTGAATTATTACAAGTGCAGTTGGCATCTCTTACTCGGATAAGACATCGCTCTGACTTACGTACGTCTGAACTCATGTTTGATACTTGATTAATTTATCCATTTATCCATTACTTTACAGTCAAGTGATATCCACGCCCATCATGTTTCATAGTGAAAAAAAAATCTATACCGTTTTGTCATTTATTTCCATAGTCTGCTACGTGACTGTCAGACCTCTCGTAAAACGAAACTTTTTTTACATCTTCTTGATGGCAGTCAATGCTTTCCATTCTCTAGCACTAGCCAATATCCCTATGAATATTCATGCACAATGAAAGTTTAAAAAATCGATAAGAGCGTGTACCTTGCACGTAGTCGGTATAATTGACATTCTAGGATTTAGATTGTCAGTACTATATCATACATGAACATGTAAAATTCTTGGATACTAAAATTTCAATTTTCTAAAAGCTGTCATTTATTTAAGTTTTTACTTAATAGTAAAAACTATATAACATATATGCCACTACAGTTCAGGAACAACGTAAAGTATCAATATTGCATATATTACGTGAAGTAACATTATCAACAGCCTGTTCTGTTTTTTTCACAATTTTTTTACCGTTTAACATAACCAATCTCATTATCACAAAATTACAAGCTGATCCCGCGAACGTTGTTCTGCCATATAAATTATTTCTAGTGAATATGTTGGTTGTTAAATAAAATATAACGAATATATTGTAAGTGTTTGGGGATGGGATGTATGACAAAAAGAGCAATTGAGCGCTGTAGACGATGACCGCCGATAAAAAAAAACACCAACCATTCATTTTCTCAATTCAATGTATTTCATTAACATAATGGACATATTCATTGTTTTCATTTTCCTACTTTTGCCCATAGCACCAATCACGACTTTCGGATGAGCGGAATATTCAATATCTGGCTGGTACTCGAATGCGAGACGAAGGAACGAAGCGGATGTAAATGCTCGATGTACTTGGCGTTGTAGGTCATTTGCTCCGCGTGTGTTAACTACGAACCGTCCCGCTTGTCTCCGTTCCAATTTTCGTTGTTGATTTCTTTCATCTCGTGCCTCTTGTGATTGAGATGCACGCAATTGCGACATGCTCACACGCATATTTTCGTTATCTTCTTGGATTTGTTCGTCTGTTCTTTCTGCTCTATTATTTCTCCTATTTGTTGTTCTATTCCTTCTTCTTCTTAAATTCGCCCCCTTCCGTCTTCCTGGCATTGTTCACTGTAATACTCACACACACAAATATACAAAATTGTTTTAATTACTTATGAAAAACCGCATACCGATAATGGATTTATTCTTTTAGTATTTTACCAACCTTCTTTATAAATTAAAATTGTTCACTGTATACACACACAAATAGACAAAATTGTTGTACTTACTGATGAAAAACGGTATACCGATAACTGATTTCTTCTTTTAGTAATTTACCAACCTTTCTTATAAATTAAATTTTTTCACTCTAATACACACACACACACACACACACACACACACACAAATAGACAAAAATTCTTGTACTTACTGATGAAAAACGGTATATCGATAATGTATTTGTACTTTCAGTATTTTACCAACCTTTTTACAGTCATAAAATACGTATATATTGCTTATAAATCAAAATTGACATTTCATGATTGAAATTTCAAAATGACGCGCGTGCGTGACGCATGCGTGGATGAAAGTTGGATGAGGCGGACGTAGCGGCATCTATCATTCAACGACATAAATAATTTCGTTCTGTTTGAAATACGAACGACGGTTAAATTATTTTATAAAAAAATAAAATCTCGTATCAAGAGACTCGGTCGAGTCTCGCGCCAAGTACAGGCAACCGGCTGTACAGGGCACAGCTCGCCGAGACTCTTTACTTGAGTCAACTCTTATATACCTGTGTTTGGAACGAAATATCTTATTAATCGCTATACATGAGAAAAAGTTATTGATACATTCACTATAGGAATTGAGGGTCCTGAATTGATTGCCCCCACGTTCAATACGATTAGTATACGAGATCAGGACGTATTGAGATGGCAAGCGAGATGATTTTATTTCAGTTCCGTCGTCGTCATCGTCGTCGTCGTCGTCTTCGCACGTCCATCGCATTTTTGACACGACAGATGGCACTGACTGCTGTGCCTTCTTTACCTATGTGTACTCTGTTTGGTGTTAGTAATTTACGAATACACAACACAATCAAATACATTTTATGCGTGAAGCTACCGTTCATACCGAATTTCCAGTTAGTATAAGGCTGCTTTCACAACAGTATAGAATTATTCAGTTTTTAATAGCATTCATGTGCAGCGCGCGTATATGGGTGTATGTATAATTGTATATGTGTGTTTCGGCATAGTTCCTCGTATTTTAGGTGACAGTTTGTCCAACTGTTCTGCTTCGTAGTTTTCTGTATCTAGATGGCGGACGTGGAAGTCTAGGGTGTCCAGGTATTTCGCTTCATAGTTTTCTGTATCTAAGTGTCGGACGTCCAGGGTGTCCAGGCATTCCGCTCCGTAGTTTCCTGCATCTAGGTGCCGGATGTGGAAGTTCAGGCTGTCCAGGTATTCCGCTTCGTAGTTTTCTGTATCTAGGTGTCCGATGTGGAAGTCCAGGGTGTCCAGGTATTCTGCTCCGTAGTTTCCTGCATCTAGGTGTAAGACGTGGATGTTCAGGTTGTTCAGGCGTTCCGCTCCGTAGTTTCTTGTGTCCAGGTGTTGGATGTGGAAGTCCAGGGTTTCCAGGTATTCCGTTTCGTAGTTTCTTGTGTCCAGGTGTTGGATGTGGAAGTCCAGGGTTTCCAGGTATTCCGTTTCGTAGTTTTCTGTATCTAGGTGTCGGATGTGGAAGTCCAGGGTGTCCAGGTATTCCGCTCCGTAGTTTTCTGTATCTAGGTGTCCGATGTGGAAGTCCAGGGTGTCCAGGTATTCTGCTCCGTAGTTTCCTGCATCTAGGTGTAAGACGTGGATGTTCAGGTTGTTCAGGCGTTCCGCTCCGTAGTTTCTTGTGTCCAGGTGTTGGATGTGGAAGTCCAGGGTTTCCAGGTATTCCGTTTCGTAGTTTTCTGTATCTAGGTGTCGGATGTGGAAGTCCAGGATGTCCAGGTATTCCGCTACGTAGTTTTCTGTATCTAGGTGTCGGATGTGAAAGTTCAGGGTGTCCAGGTGTTCCGCTCCGTAGTTTCTTGTATCTAGGTGTCGGACGTAGAAGTCCAGAAATGTGTGCAACAAGATTTGGTGCTTCGCTCAAACTATAGTATCCTCTTTAATGTTCGCACGGCCTGAGGTACAAGGTCTGAAATATTGCAGCACTGTCTCTTCTCTTACGTTTACCACACGGTTTCAACAAGCTGGACACCATTAATGACGCTTATATGCATTGAAGATTACATTTTCTTTAAAAATTTGTTCATGTCTTGATGCATTTCTAGAAAAAGGGACTTACAAATTAAATTTATGTGCCATTAAACATTTTCGACACCGCAATATATTTTTCTGATTAGCAACATCATAATGCATTTACATTTTATATCTGTGACAATATAGATTTCAGTGCTTAATACTGCTATGTCCCGTTGAACAACAAAAACTTGTGATATCCCCCAAAAAACACTTACGTGTAAAAAACTACGCCAAGTACAGGAGTGCTGTGTATTCCTGTAATAAAAAGTATTGATATCAGATTATTGAGGCCAAGTACATAAGTCACTACATGTTTGCCTATTATATGATCTAGCACTGGCCCATCATTTTAATTGTATTTTCAAAATTTCCTATAACGTTTTCACTACTCTTTTACATTACTACTGTTTCTCGTAGTTGAGTATGAATTAATGATTATTTAATAATTAATAAAACTTTAGCTGATTCCTTATCGAGTACTACTTGGCGGGTCCATGCATTTCTTGATATAAATTTGCGTTCATTAGGCCAGTTATTAATCTCAAAACCAATGTAAACTTTCTATATAGAGCTTATTAACGATAACTCGTTAATAATAATCACGGTAAAATCTTAATAACAAACATATGATTTTAGGATACTATTAGTACGTTCAAAGTAAGTACTTTGGAATTTCTGGCACGGACCCGCCAAGTAGTACTCGATAAGTAATCAGCTAAAGTTTTATTAATTATTAAATAATCATTAATTCATAATCAACTACGAGAAACAGTAGTAATGTAAAAGGGTAGTGAAAACGTTATAGGAAATTTTGAAAATACAATTAAAATGATGGGCCAGTGCTAGATCATATAATAGGCAAACATGTAGTGACTTATGTACTTGGCCTCAATAATCTGATATCAATACTTTTTATTACAGGAATACACAGCACTCCTGTACTTGGCGTAGTTTTTTACACGTAAGTGTTTTTTGGGGGATAAGATTATCGCGTACTAAGAAATGGAAGGGTGGGGGTAGGAGTATGAAAATTTGGAGTCATAGGTATTTTATGATGCCAAATAAAAAAGAATACAAAAAAAATACAAAACATTTTTCTGGATACGGACACCCTAATCACCTAGCGGTATGAAATATACTTTACGACCGATTCTCATACCTACCAAATATACATACCAAATTTCATGAAAATCGGTCGAGCCGTTTCGGAGGAGTTCGGCGACCAACACCGTGACACGAGATTTTTATATATAAGATTTAATCTGGGGACATTCTTTTCTTTAATTTATCACGCTGCCACAACGAACCTACTTTATACAATTATTGATATTACGGTATCATGCTGTGTTATTTTAAGAAATATAGACGTCATTTGGCAAACGATGTTGTCCGCTGCTCTCCAGTGTCTTTCACTCGATTTGCACTGTTGCGATCGTATCATGAAATTAAATTAAAAATAATTGTGTGCATCCATCTCCCTGCATTGACGAGTCAAGTTTTCAATGCATTTTATCAAGAGTGTATCAGGAAAGGACAATTGTATATACAATTCGCATACTCCTTTACATTTGTACGTATATGTATGTATTTATACCTAAGAATGTAGGAATGAAAAGACCTACTATGTACGCCCACGGTTTGTCATACGGCTCCAGCAAAGAATCAACCTTATTGCAATTGAACGTAGCAATAATGTGAGAGTTTGATGGATGCTGATTCGCATGAAAAAAAGTTCAATAGACTGAAATACAAATTACAATAGAATGCCGTTGAGTAGGTAGTATAGATACGTATTACAATGGAGAGGCTCTTTTCACTTTTTCAAAGAATTCCATCAACGTGCCGCGATAAAACCTTCTTACAATTTTTCGTCTATGTATACCAGCGATAATGTACTTACGTAGTGAGTATGAGTATCAGGATTTATATAGAAAAAGAATTGAATTAAAACAGTGCGCGATCAATCCACGAGTCACGATAACCCTTACGGAACTGTAGGTGAAATTTGTCCCTTTATTCTACTATCCACATGGGACAGACTTATGGCTAAAGGTCTGTAAGGGTTAAGTCTAGGGGACTATTCTACATTGAATCTCATATGAAGATGGCCCATACAAAATGTATTTTATTCATGGACGGACCATGTGGAGTTAGAACGATATGATATGAAATAAGGCAATCTAAAACGTATTATACTTATAGCTCACCAAGGAATCTTAATATAATGCTTAGGTCTGATATATTTCATATACTTTACATTTCAGGCATATGTGACCATGGATTAATAAAAGGAATGTAACGGTCAGATTCTTGTGACTCATCAAGCACTGTAAAAATATGCATGATATTCACGAATGATAATTCGTGATGTTTCAACTGAATAATTAAAATATATTGGCCTGGTTTTTTTTCAAATTTATTATACATAGACATATTGCATGTTATTTTTTAGTCAGGGATGGTTCACGGAGGATATTAGATATTCAAGAGAATTTGACACAGTTCTCCACTTATCACGCAGTTTTATCACCCAAGCACCGTCGATATTGGTCAATTAAATGCAACCGCCATTGAAGCTTTTATAGCGATAAAGGTCAAACTAAATTCCATTATGTTTACGAACATTTTACTATATTTTCAAACTCGTAAAATTAGTTATATAATGCCCAGCAATCTTGTGCAACTTTCTGTATGTGAACAAGATTTTAAGTCAAAAATTTCAAATATATTTACAATCTTTATTTATAATTCTATTGGATATTACGTGCAAGAAAGAAATGTATCAATGTATAGTTAGTTTTGAGGCAAAATCATCATGTGCATTATCGGTGAAACAAATTTATAGTTATACTCTGTGTAAAAATGTCCCCCACTTGCTATTTATATCATTTGAAACTCGTCAATCTTACCCTGGAAGGTTACCTGCATTAAAATATGGATAATTACTAACCCCTGTAGCAGATGAAGTTAAGAGAGGGTAGCTGGGATGTTTGGTAGCGTAATATCATAATTTTTTCACGATTCTAATTGAACTCTCCTTATTAACTCTTAATTCGCATCCTAAATTTAGAACCTCTAAAAATTAACCTAAGAATTTCTTATCAGTATTCCCTACTACGCTTATGTTTCCTCACTCGTTTCAAAAGCCACTTTTCGAGGGTTGGTTCCACAAAAACCTTTTGCGGCGTGTACACGAGACAAAGATCGCTCTATACCTACTAGGGTATAAAATATTTCACCCGATTTCGGCAAAGCACGCGAGACAATTCCAAGGATTCCGGTAACAGGCGAAATATTTTACACTGCTCCGTTCTACAGTACCTACTGTAATTCTTCACATCAGTTCATGTATCACCTCACCATTTTTTTTAGTCTCTACTTTCCTCCCATCAACCGCCACAGTAGTCCTTAGCTTAATTCTTCACGGTTCCTTTCATCCCAGAAATCAAAGAAACCCATTCTATTAACGAACATTATAAATATACTCCAACATCCCATTCGAAATTCCCACGGAAAATTTTCTCCCTGGGTTGTTGTATATTGGCGAGAATAAAAGTTTTGCTGCAGCAGATACGTACAAAACTTTGTCAGCTCTTTATTGGACAAAGCTAGTGACGTTATTGGAGTGCAGGTTGTTTCTTTGGCTAACGCAGTCCCCTGTGATATCGATTCGAGAGTCGATAACGTCTAAAGCCTACATGGTCCATTTAACTGTAATAATTGCAATGAAGATATTAATCACAGAAACATTTATAGTATATATACGATGCTTCAAATTTGTTTTGCATCCGCGCTACCTTTTGTGATAACAAAACGTTGTTCCATTTTTGACATATCTAAACCAATGATGGTCTAAGCAAGCCATACAGGGTTTTTCCTCAAATTTTCCTTGAAATATATTTTTACTATAGTATATATTTCATTGATTTGTAAAAAAAAATATTTTGTCACGGATTGATCGTTGGTTTGTCAAATATAACTTTTCAGTGTAGTAAAGATTCTCAATGTTATTTCGCCTGTATTTTTATGTCATCCCTTATCTATACAGTGTAACATTGAAATAGATTCTATCGCCACGATCCTTAACATAGCTAGTAGCTATACGTAACTGTGCATCGGAATAGGCACTATGAGAAATACTGAATTTTTATTCACATCGCGAACCTGCAATAATATCAACGACGTAAATGTTTACGTGCCCTGAAATTTCGAACGATCTTTCACTCTCCAAGATCGTTAATATTCCTCAGTCCTGAGAATTCTGCAGAGTAAGCAAAGTAAGACATTTACGCTGAGTAGACGCGAACTGCATTTGTGCTAAGATGCTGTCCCTTAGAGTACTTGTATCTCTTAGATGATTTCTCATTGCACGGTAAACCTATATTTCTGCTGCAAAGTCAAAACCTTAAATTCTAGGTCCTGATCCTTGTGAAGTGACCAAAATTATATTCTAAGCCCTCGACGAGATAGCCCATTACTTACGGCAAATTTCGCCCGAGTTAGTTCACGCCCCGAAAATAAACTAACGCTTTTCATCTGTAAATAATTTCCTTAATACGCAAACTTACTTTAATTTATGCTATTTCGAGACAATAGAGACTTTCATGAAAATCGTTTCACAAGCACTTTCGAAATGTACCTTTACGTATTTCGTATTACGATTATAGCACGTATAACAACTTATACAATACTCCGTCTATTTTTCCCATTGCCGTAACTGTGATGTCTATCGGCAGAAAATTAAGAACATTTAAACACAAGCTGCTGGCTGGATTCTGGAATATCATATCGCATAGAAATCAGTTATTGTCGGGATATTATATTATATGGCCAATGTATCCGAGTAACGGCCTGATCTAAAGGCAGGGTGGCAGAGATTTAGACCATCACGAAAGAAAAAATAACGTAACGCTGCGGCATGCCTACCCTACCGTTATAAGGCAGAGTTGCGATGGGTGGGTTTTGTAAAAAAAATAGAATTATATTTTGGAGGGTAGATAACATAGGCCTAACGACAATAGGCCTAACGTCATATGAAATATGAATCTCGCGCGTGCTGTATCTCGCATTTTCCATTAATGTTCTGATTTATTTTCTTTGCCGTAGTGCTTCCTCGCTAGAATAAAATTATTCCTTATCCGTGTAACAACGCCTCTGCACTTTTATATTTACTCGGTGCATTCTACTTGGAAATAATACTTAGGACGGTCAAAATTTACGAAGTGCATTTCTCGCCGCGTAAAAGAATGCGAGAAAAATTTTAAGATTTCTAAGGAAAGACTCCTGGATACTGAAATTTGTTTTAAAAATATTTCTGTATAAAATAATTTATATGAAATATCATGGAAAGTTAAATTGAAGTAGAATCCTTTGCATCTTCACTAGTCTCCCTCGTCCGTTGCATTCACCGTAAATTGTAAAGAATAGTCAAGAATATTTCGAAACTCTCAGGATTTCTTTATAAAACGTAAAATAAAAAATGTTGTTACTTGCTTTAAAATTAGATTTTCTATGATATCTGTAAAAAAAAAAGGAACTAAAGTTAAATACTTTTCCTCCGGCGCTGTTAAATTATTTTGCGATTGTTTTGTACAAAAAATTACAAGTGCTGGCAATCTTTATAACTACCTCCTGTATTATCTGTATTACAAATAAATGTCGAGACAAATATCTTCCAGGGATAGAATAGGAAAGAATGCATAATAGTTTTCAAGTTTTGTACATAGAAAAAACGATCGCACTGTATAGAACCTGTAGAATTCAGTATTCAAGTACACTGTGTTTTTGTATGTGTTTTTGTTTCTGTGATAAGATTTTTGATATTGAGACTTAAAAATGATCAGTATTCTCAAAGCACGAAACTCTTCAAGCTCGTTAATCCAACCTATTTTTCACACGAAGTAGATCCACGTATGTATATCTTAGCCAGCTAAACTTTCCCCACGATCAACTGTTTTATTCTGCGGACGAAAACCACGTCCACGTGTCAACTTAAAAAGACGCTTACGACTGACAAGGAATGTCACTTTAGTGTCCCCCTCCGATTTTGATGAAACTCAACTATGTTGTAGCGCATGAAAATCTAAGAGACACGTGTTTTTTTTCATCGGCGGAAAAACGGTTTTAGGGGGTGAAATCAATTGCCAAAGTTGGGCATGTCAAGGGATGGTAATGCAGTTTCACCTAGAAGGAATCGTCTGATTTCAATGAAACAAAAACTAAAATATTTCTCATCGCGAGTAATGTAAAGTGCAACTAGACATTAAAAAAATTCTCTTGAGGGGGTGAGCCACCCCTTGATT
>CAXASG010000083.1:0-12681 GCA_963971525.1 Cephus spinipes
TACTTTATTAGCCTTCTCAGCTACTTTTACACTTTCTATATTCTTTCTTGGCAGTATGATTACAGTTTTTGTACATTTCCTTACATTTACTTATTTCGTATCCATTTCTTTATTTCAATTTTAAAATGTTTTAGACTCCTAATTTCTTTTAAATGTTTCGGCACTCTATTATACATTTTTATTCCATTATACATTATGCTTTTTTGTGCTGCTGTTGTTTTTCTGTATTCTACTATTAGGTTTTGCGATTGTCTCGTTGTTCGTCCCGTGTTTTCTTCTCTCTTTTTCATTCGTTTTGTTTCTTCTTCCGAGAACATTCCTTGTGCCATCTTATATACAAAAATTATTACGTTGTATTCTAACCTTTGCCTTATTGTCATAAAATGTAATGCTTCATGCATTTTTTTAACGCTTGTAAATCTGTTTACTTGTAGGATTGTCCTCATAGCTCGATTCTGGCCTTTTGAAGTTTATCTAGTTCTTCCTCCCCCATGTTAATCATTATTGTAGAACAGTATTCGAAATGTGGACCTATGATTGTTTTATATACCGTGCAACGCGCGTAATCTGATAAAAAATTTCCTATTCTATTCAAAAAGCTGATTTTCTTTCCCACTTTTTTTAAGACGTATTCACAATGTTCCTTAAATAATAGTTTCTCATCTATCATTATCCCTAAATATTTTATCTTATCAACCATTTCAATGTTCGTGCCGTCTATAGTTTTTACTTTTGTTTTTCTCAGTACGTCTTTCCTAATACCTCTTATTAACATTCCCTTCGTTTTATGCGTGTTCATTTTTAGATTATTTTGGTTCATCCATACTTCCATTTTATATATGGCTGTCTGTAGTTGCTCTTCTACTTGACTAACGCTATTTCCTGTTGTGTATATTATAGTGTCATCTGCAAACATTTTTATTTCTATGTCTTCTGTTTTTATCTGCATAATATCGTTTATATATAAGATAAACAGAATAGGTCCTAAGACCGATCCTTGTGGTACTCCATGTTCCGTTTTGTATGCGTCCGACCATTCTTCTTCGTATTTTAGCATTTGTTCTCTATTTTCTAAATATGATTCAAACCATTGTATTACTTTCCCTTTTATTCCATATTTACGTAGCTTACTTATAAGTATTCTTCTGTGTACCGTTTCAAAAGCTCGTTTTATATCCATAAATATAACTCCTACTAGTCTACCCTCACTCACCGCAACTTTCCAATCATCGATTGTATTTTGTATCGCCATTTCGCATGAATAGTTTTTTCTGAATCCCGATTGTTTATTTGTTAGTATTTTGTTTTCCTCCAAAAATTTATCCAGTTGTGTTTTTACCATTATTTCTAATATTTTTTCATATATAGGTAACTTATTTATCGGTCTAAATTCACTGACTCTGACGGTCATAGGTTTTTTCGGTATGGGTATTACATTTGATGTTTTCCAGGTATTCGGGCATCTCCCCTCTTCCAGTGATAAATTTAATACTTCTAATAGTTCTTTCTTTATTATACTATATGTTTTTTTTATTATTTCCGTCGATATACCTTCTCTAGTACCCTGTTTATTTTTTAGACTGTATACTATCCTTTGTAATTCCTCCTCCTCCACCTTTTCAAAATTTTCCCATTTGTTTTGTTCACCCTCTTCGTTTCCATTTTCTTTATCTACATTTACTTGGTCACTTTTTGCTATGCTTCCTACTATTTTGTTTATGCTTTCGATAAAGTATTTGTTGAATTTATTTGTTATTTTAATTTCAGTTTTACTATTTTCATTCCGTTCTTGTCCTTCAAATTGTATGTCAGTGAGTTTACACTGTCTGTTTTCTTTGCTCTTAATTATTTGTTTTAGGGTTTTCCACATTTTCGTTGAATTTTTCTTATTATAATCAATCATTTGTATGTAGTATTCTTTTTTCTTCTTTCTAATCATACTGACTACTTGATTTTTATGTCGTTTAAACTCCTCCCAATCTTCTGGTACTTTTGTTTGTTTTGCCTTTGTAAATGCTAAATCTCTCATCTTGGCTGCTCCTTTAATTTCGTTGGTGTACCACTTTTTGTTAACCCATTTGTAAGGTATTTTGATATTTTTCTCTGGTGCTGTGATATCTAAGGTCTTGATCATGTTGCTTACAAACTGCTTTGCTTTATCATCTGTTTTCCATTCTACTTCATGTCTCTCTATATTTTGTGTTATCTTATTCCATTCCTTGGCGAATTTTTCTATTTTGATATGTTCAATGTCTCTCGATATAATAATTTTCCACCCTTTATTTGTACTTTTTGGTTTATTTCTATTTATTTTAATCCATGCATGATCAGTTATCGTTGGTGTGTATTGCACACTTGTTTCTAGCTCTGTATTTGCAAATACTAGGTCTATTATGGTTTGACTAGTCTCTGTAACTCTTGTTGGATCTTTGACATGTTGTTTCATTCCCATTGCACTTAATATTCGGTTCAATTTCTTTGAATAAAAGGTCTCCACTGCTACATCGATATTGAAGTCCCCTAGTATTATACACTCCCCTATACTCGTCATTTCTTCTGCTATATTTTCGATAAATTGAATGAATTCTGAATCTCTTGCTCTTGGTGATTTATAGATTGCCACTATAGATCCGGTATACATTGCATCTTTCATCCATATTGTTGCACACCAATAATTTCCTGGTGATTTTAAACTATTTAGTATTTTAAATTTTATTTCATTTTTAACGTATATTACAACCCCACCTGTGACTCTGGATTCAGCATCACATCTTACTACCCTATATCCTTGTATATTAATTTCACTATCTTCAATATCATTTGTTACACGAGTTTCAGTTAGCACTACTATCGCCGGTTTCATATATTCAAATATTTGTGACTCGAATTCCTCTTTGTGAGCTATCAGGCTTCTCGCATTTGAACATAAGAATACTTCTTTTCCTTCTGCTAATTGCTATTCCTCTTTGTCTCGAGTTTTTCTTCGTTCTTCCTCTATTCTCTTTAGATAGATTGGACATTTTTTGTCTATTGCTTCATGGTCTGCCGTTGTAGTGTTGTCGCCGTACGATTCTACCTTTTGCGCACAATTTATACATCGTTTCTTTGTTTCTGTACACTCTCTGCTGTTATGATGTCCCGCGCATTGATTACATATCTCTTCTTTCTTACAGTACTTTGCTATATGGTTGAATCCCCAGCAGTTGAAACATCTCATGACGCTTACGAAGTCATACACCCTACATCTCGACCATCCGATGCTTAACTTTTCATTTTTCAGTATTCTCTTGTGGTTTTCAACATCTACTTCCATGATTATTATTCCTTTTTCTTCGCCATCCCTTTCTTTTTTTATCTGTCTCTTTAGTATCTTCATTTTGAAACTTTCCTCCTCACTCTTGATGTTATTTTGCGTTATTATCGTCTCTATTAGCTTCTTATCATCGACCTCCATTTCTTCTCTCTGTATTCCAATTATTTTCATTTTTGGATTCTTTTGTTTCACTGTAACTACCGTTACTTTCTCTCCTATCGCCTTTTCTACTGACGTTCTTAATTCTTCTATCTCCTCTCTACTATCACATCCGATTATTACGGATCCATTATTTCCTTTTGTAAGTTTGGATACTCCCACTGGTAGTGTTTTTATATCTACATTTGCTTTAATATCTCTTCTTGTTGTTTCACTCTCCTGTGTTGTTTTCGGTTTTACAATAATAGTGTTGTTGTTCCTTTTTGGTTTTGTTTTCGTTATTTCTGCATAGCTTCCCATACTTTCTTTTATTATCGGAGATTTCAGTTCCATTATTGTCTTTTTCATAATTTCCATCTCTTCTCTTATAGTTTTCATCTCCTCCTTTACCGTTTCTTTGATTGCTTCTTTGATTATTTTTGCGATCTGCTTCTCCGTTACGACTTCATTTTTCATCTTATTTATCATACTTATAATCTCTTTCATAGATTTCATGATAGAATCAGAATTTTCCGCACTGTTAGTGCTCTTACTTCTCTCTTTACTATTATTATTATTGATGGTGATACCCACTGACTTTTTATTAGCTTCCTCATCTGTATTATTCTTGTTCTTTTCTTTACTTCCATTGTTGCTGCAAGTAGCTTTTTCACTGTTTTCTTTTGTCCTTTTGATCATTTCTCTTTTTCCATTACACTGTACCGCTTCATTATCCGAACTATATGTTTTATGCAATTGAACGCATCCGGGATGGAATATCTTCATGCATGGAATACATTTTACTATATCATTTTTGATCTCTTTCTTACATGCTCTGCATACCCATTCTCCATCATTTCCCATTTTGGGATTACAGTTTGTTTCTCAGTGTTTTTACATTACCTGCTGTGTTATGACAGTCGAAGTTTCTGAAGTTTGAAGTATGTATCAGCTTTTGGTTGGTTGCTTTCGTCTGCTTTGGCTTCTGGTTGATCTCCACTGTATGTAGTGAGAGCCCACAAATGATTGTCACTGCTGCGTAGAATAACAATGTCCGCCACACATCACTGCTTTAGCAAACCATTCCGTATCACAGAAACTGTTCACAGCACACTATTAAACCACCTGCAGTTAAACACAACATCCACAACAGAGAGAGAAAGAGAGAGAGAGAGAGAGAGAGAGAGGGAGAGAGGGAGAGAGGGAGAGAGGGAGAGAGGGAGAGAGGGAGAGAGGGAGAGAGGGAGAGAGGGAGAGAGGGAGAGAGGGAGAGAGGGAGAGAGGGAGAGAGGGAGAGAGGGAGAGAGGGAGAGAGGGAGAGAGGGAGAGAGGGAGAGAGGGAGAGAGAGAGAGAGAGAGAGAGAGAGAGAGAGAGAGAGAGAGAGAGAGAGAGAGATAGAGAGATAGAGAGACAGAGAGACAGAGAGACAGAGAGACAGAGAGACAGAGAGACAGAGAGACAGAGAGACAGAGAGACAGAGAGACAGAGAGACAGAGAGACAGAGAGACAGAGAGACAGAGAGACAGAGAGACAGAGAGACAGAGAGACAGAGAGACAGAGAGACAGAGAGACAGAGAGACAGAGAGACAGAGAGACAGAGAGACAGAGAGACAGAGAGACAGAGAGACAGAGAGACAGAGAGACAGAGAGACAGAGAGACAGAGAGACAGAGAGACAGAGAGACAGAGAGACAGAGAGACAGAGAGACAGAGAGACAGAGAGACAGAGAGACAGAGAGACAGAGAGACAGAGAGACAGAGAGACAGAGAGACAGAGAGACAGAGAGACAGAGAGACAGAGAGACAGAGAGACAGAGAGACAGAGAGACAGAGAGACAGAGAGACAGAGAGACAGAGAGACAGAGAGACAGAGAGACAGAGAGACAGAGAGACAGAGAGACAGAGAGACAGAGAGACAGAGAGACAGAGAGACAGAGAGACAGAGAGACAGAGAGACAGAGAGACAGAGAGACAGAGAGACAGAGAGACAGAGAGACAGAGAGACAGAGAGACAGAGAGACAGAGAGACAGAGAGACAGAGAGACAGAGAGACAGAGAGACAGAGAGACAGAGAGACAGAGAGACAGAGAGACAGAGAGACAGAGAGACAGAGAGACAGAGAGACAGAGAGACAGAGAGACAGAGAGACAGAGAGACAGAGAGACAGAGAGACAGAGAGACAGAGAGACAGAGAGACAGAGAGACAGAGAGACAGAGAGACAGAGAGACAGAGAGACAGAGAGACAGAGAGACAGAGAGACAGAGAGACAGAGAGACAGAGAGACAGAGAGACAGAGAGACAGAGAGACAGAGAGACAGAGAGACAGAGAGACAGAGAGACAGAGAGACAGAGAGACAGAGAGACAGAGAGACAGAGAGACAGAGAGACAGAGAGACAGAGAGACAGAGAGACAGAGAGACAGAGAGACAGAGAGACAGAGAGACAGAGAGACAGAGAGACAGAGAGACAGAGAGACAGAGAGACAGAGAGACAGAGAGACAGAGAGACAGAGAGACAGAGAGACAGAGAGACAGAGAGACAGAGAGACAGAGAGACAGAGAGACAGAGAGACAGAGAGACAGAGAGACAGAGAGACAGAGAGACAGAGAGACAGAGAGACAGAGAGACAGAGAGACAGAGAGACAGAGAGACAGAGAGACAGAGAGACAGAGAGACAGAGAGACAGAGAGACAGAGAGACAGAGAGACAGAGAGACAGAGAGACAGAGAGACAGAGAGACAGAGAGACAGAGAGACAGAGAGACAGAGAGACAGAGAGACAGAGAGACAGAGAGACAGAGAGACAGAGAGACAGAGAGACAGAGAGACAGAGAGACAGAGAGACAGAGAGACAGAGAGACAGAGAGACAGAGAGACAGAGAGACAGAGAGACAGAGAGACAGAGAGACAGAGAGACAGAGAGACAGAGAGACAGAGAGACAGAGAGACAGAGAGACAGAGAGACAGAGAGACAGAGAGACAGAGAGACAGAGAGACAGAGAGACAGAGAGACAGAGAGACAGAGAGACAGAGAGACAGAGAGACAGAGAGACAGAGAGACAGAGAGACAGAGAGACAGAGAGACAGAGAGACAGAGAGACAGAGAGACAGAGAGACAGAGAGACAGAGAGACAGAGAGACAGAGAGACAGAGAGACAGAGAGACAGAGAGACAGAGAGACAGAGAGACAGAGAGACAGAGAGACAGAGAGACAGAGAGACAGAGAGACAGAGAGACAGAGAGACAGAGAGACAGAGAGACAGAGAGACAGAGAGACAGAGAGACAGAGAGACAGAGAGACAGAGAGACAGAGAGACAGAGAGACAGAGAGACAGAGAGACAGAGAGACAGAGAGACAGAGAGACAGAGAGACAGAGAGACAGAGAGACAGAGAGACAGAGAGACAGAGAGACAGAGAGACAGAGAGACAGAGAGACAGAGAGACAGAGAGACAGAGAGACAGAGAGACAGAGAGACAGAGAGACAGAGAGACAGAGAGACAGAGAGACAGAGAGACAGAGAGACAGAGAGACAGAGAGACAGAGAGACAGAGAGACAGAGAGACAGAGAGACAGAGAGACAGAGAGACAGAGAGACAGAGAGACAGAGAGACAGAGAGACAGAGAGACAGAGAGACAGAGAGACAGAGAGACAGAGAGACAGAGAGACAGAGAGACAGAGAGACAGAGAGACAGAGAGACAGAGAGACAGAGAGACAGAGAGACAGAGAGACAGAGAGACAGAGAGACAGAGAGACAGAGAGACAGAGAGACAGAGAGACAGAGAGACAGAGAGACAGAGAGACAGAGAGACAGAGAGACAGAGAGACAGAGAGACAGAGAGACAGAGAGACAGAGAGACAGAGAGACAGAGAGACAGAGAGACAGAGAGACAGAGAGATAGAGAGATAGAGAGATAGAGAGATAGGATAGGATAGGATAGGATAGGATAGGATAGGATAGGATAGGTAATTTATTATGCCCTAGCAAGCTATGGGGCAACTATAGATACAGATAATGAAACCAACCAAAAAGGTGCGAAGTAATTCTAACTATGAATTGCATATAGCTTACGATTGCAATTTACAACTAATGAAACATGCGTTTGCCATCAGTACATGAATATAATTCCACAACATGCGTAATGGTGTGATGAAGTGACGATATAACTACTATATAATACAATAAAATTAATTACAACTAATTACTACAAAGATAATTACTATGATGATAATTCTAAATGCATAATAACTAGTTAGTTCCCGCAAGTTACACTAGAATAGTAAAAGTACTTAACCAAATAATACTAATAAATCAGAATCAATGTAGGTACAAAGAATAAGGAAGTACTTAAGCCAGGACATCAGAGCTAAGAACAATAGTAGAAGCAGGAAAAGAAAATTGAGGTTTCATCATAACTCTTCATGTTCCTGAGCCAATAAGCGAGAACGCAGGAGATTTTTAAAAATGTGAAGAGACGGCGCAGTAGTTAAACTTAAAGGTAGAGAATGCCAGAAATATATTGCAGAGAGACGAAAAGAATTTCTATAAGTAACAGTAGAGTGATTCGGCACGTGGAAGTCTAATGTTCGAAACCTGGCTGAACGTCGGAGCGAATCATCTAGTCTAACGAATAGTTCAGCTATATAATGCGGGGTTTTCCCATAGAGAATACGATAAACTTGAATGCCTAGAAAATAAAGACGACGGTTTCGTACGGATAACCATCCGAGTTGAAGACGGTAAGGGGTGATATGCTCGTCACGACGTAGATTAAAAATAAAGCGTATACAGTTGTTGATGAGACGTTGGAGTTTGACATCCAATTCTTTGGTGAGATTATGATAAACTAGACAACAGTAGTCTAAATGTGGAAACACTAGGATAGAAATAAGCTTAATCCGCAGTGTGGTCGAGAGTGCATTTTTGTTGTGCTTCAGTTTATGCAAGGATCCGTATACCTTACGTGAGATATAGGAAACATGAGAGTTCCACGAGAGGTTAGACGACATGATGACGCCTAGGTTTCGAGCTTCATTTACATATGGCAGTACCGTGCCATTTATAGCGACAGGTGGTAGTGAATTAATATCTATATCACGCAAAAAGGCGGAGCTACCCAGAAGTAATATTTTGGATTTAGCTAAGTTTAGAGTTAGACAGTTAGATAAAGCAAACTCCGTAACAACTCTGATGTCTTCATTCAATCGTGCAAGCGCATTATCAATCTCATGAGGAGAGCATGTAAGATAAATTTGTGTGTCGTCCGCAAATATCATATACTTAGAATATAATAATTTAGTTCCTAATTCGTTTATGTAGAGCGAGAACAGGAGAGGACCGAGCACGGAACCTTGCGGAACGCCAGTTGTAGTTGGCAGCCACTCTGAACAGCAGTGATTTTCATCAATGACAGATTGAGTTCTATGTGAGAGATAGGAATAAACCCACAACACAGCTGACTCAGAGAAGCCAATAGCTTTCAATTTAGTTAGGAGAAGTAAATGCGAGATGGTATCAAACGCTTTGCTAAAATCGAAAAGAACAAGCAAAGTGATTTGAGAATTTTCAATGCCCCATCTGATGTCATCGGTGATCTTCAGCAGAGCTGATTGAGTACTGAATCCAGCACGGTAAGCCGATTGCATAGGATTCAAGATATTATTGGTATCAAGAAAATTGATTAATTGTTTTTTAATAATACGCTCAAGTATTTTAGATAGTTCGGACAGATTTGCAATGGGACGAGTATCTGAAAGAGAGCGCGGAGGGCAGACTTTAGATAGAGGTCGAATAAACGCTTGCTTCCATATGGTAGGAAAATAGGAATAACGAATAGAGTCATTGAAAACCTTAGTGAGATATTGAATTATAGATGGTAGAGAGTTTTTAATGCAGAAAGGAGCCAAATTATCCGGACCCGCACTAAGAGAGAGAGACATGCCAGTGCAGATTAATTCTGAAACGTCGTCAGACGACACTGTTAAAAATGTTAGAGTAGGGCCATGATAATTTACTTGTTCAAGGGACAAACTGAGTTCACTTAAAGATAATTGGGAGCAGTTAGTTGAGATAGATGCATAGTAAGTATTTAATTCCAATGCCGAGAAGCAGTGGAGAGGAGACAAAAGTTTAGATTTCACTAAACCAAAACGTGCTAATTCCTTCCAAAGCTTAGCAGGATTTTCAATGGACACAAGTTTGTTGTATTGATATGTATGTCTAGCACTCCTTAAATCCTCGGTTAAAGCATTACGATAACATCTGTATATCTCAAACTCCAAGAGACTGTTTGCTCGTTTGGCACGCTTGTAAAGAGTACATCGATGTTTGATACGCTGGATCAACTCATGAGAGAGCCAAGGGGTAGGTGACTTATGTACTTGGTAGAGTTTGAAAGGCGCTAAAGAGTCGAACGTGGACAGTAGACCACTACATAGCAGGTTCAGTTGATGGTCGATGTCCACCAATGGTGATTCTACAGGTTTACTAAGTTGAGAGCGTAATAAGATCGGCTGTAACTGACTATTGAAAAGAGAGGGATCAAAATTTTTAAGACAGCGACGTCTGATGGTTTGTCGATCAGTTGCTACTACTTCAAAATTGTACTTGATATCAATAAGATCATGACCATTAATGAACGGAGTCTCAGATTTAGAAAATGACAGAATTTTATCATGACTATCACAGATTATTACATCCAACCAAGAGTCACATGTTGGGGTATGAAAAGAAGCATTTGCTTCAACTAGATATAGTGACGAGGAAAAAATATATTCTTTGAGGTATCGAGATTCGAAGTTATTCGTTAGAAGATTGCAATTTAAGTCACCAGCGATTATAATGTTTTTGTAAGCATGAGCATGACAATGAAATGCAGAATTAAAATCGTTTAGAAGGAGTGCATGCGGTCGTCTATACATCGATACAAAAAGAAGAGCATCCGAGTTATCCTGGCGCACATCAAAAATAATGTATTCTGGAGAATTAGAAAAGGTAGAAGGAGAAGAAGCAAGGATATTCACCTTCAGCGAGTTATGAAAGTAACATGCGACTTCTCCGCCCTCCATACCCTCCCTATCGTTTCTAATAAGGAAGTAATTTTGTAATTCTACTAGCGAGTTATCGATATGAGAGTGGAGCCAAGATTCAGATATAGAAATGATATGATAAAATTTTGAGTTAAAAAATGCGCTAATCTGATCGAAGTGAGCAATTAACGAATGAGCATTGAATTGAGCAATCAATATTTCAGTACGAGTGGTGTTGAGATTTCCAGAGAGCTGGTTAGTAGAAGCTAACCTATAATCCGAACTAGAATTTGAATTTTGGTGCAATGGTAGTCATTTTAATTTGGTGAGATCTTCGGAAGATTCGATTTTGAGAGCTGGTTCACCTTCACCTTTCCTGACATGAATAACACCTTTTTTATGCCAAACGAATTTATATGAATTTTGAGCAGCTAAGGATTTTGTTTGACGTAGCAGGTTATAAGTAGCCGGTGATAATAGTTGATTAACAAAGATATTACGTTGAGAGTGGTTTCCTAGAACTTCATTTTGCTTCAGATCTCCCTTGGCCCGTTTTTTGTTAATGACAATGTCAAGTACTACTTGAGAGGATAGTGTAAGGATCAGAGAAGACGTAGGTGAGACCGGAAATGATGAGGAAGCCAATGTTCGAGGTAATGCTATAGTTTGATTTGACGCAGTGGCTTCTTTTTTCTTAGCAATACGTGTTTCTAAGATATGGGCAGAAAGTTCAGGAATATTTAACGCGCGAAAAACATTTCCAGCAATCTCGGATGGCATTATCGTGGTAGCGTCAGGAATGCCCGAAATAATAATTTCGCTTTTTTCCGTACCCAGTGACTTTCCAACTACAGATTTGAGGTTCGCAATGTCATTTGCCAGTTTGGCATTACTCAGTTCAAGGGAGGCAATTCTCTCATTATGCTGATTTAGATTTTCAGTGATTATATGAAGGCTATTAAGCTTTTCGTTGATTTCGATGTTAGTTTGTTGCTGGTTTGCAATAAAAGACGACAGCTTATCATCATATTTCTTCAATTGCTCAAAAATACAGGCCAGAGGATTTGCAGGATCATAAGAAGCTGAGGAGTCTGAGAAAGATAAGGATTGCAAATTGGAACGACTAGAGGCCATATTTGAAAATTGAGCCTTGCAGCAGGAATTAGCAGCGCGAGTAATGATGTGGTTCGTGGCACAGCCGGGATGAAACGCCCGCTTACACACTGCGCAAGTAAGAGATTGGCCCGCAATGAGCTTATGACACTTATAGCACAAGACACCCATTCAAAGATTAAGCGTAACCATAATACTAGAGAATGTACAGCGAGTTAATATAGTAGAGCCAAGGCCGTAGGAATTACAAGTAAATTCGCAGGTCGCCAAAACGTAAACAAGATAGTATACAATGCTAGAAGTAATAGATATAATAAATAAGACTAATTGTTTGAAGGATACACTCCAAAGGCAGTAGATGGAGCAGATAGCTAGTTCGGCAGGACACGCTGAGCGCCAGACGTAGGACAGCGTTATAGACCCTCAGAGGTAGATGGCGCAGCGATCAATGGACCGATAGAGGAAATCGATAGTTCAATCAGTCAAGCAATCGATGGTGATAAAGATCGATTTAGATCAGTGTAGTCATCAGCCTCAGCACAACGAAGGAATAAACGCAGCCATGTAGAAAGCTTCCGTCAACGCATGCGCAGTAGATAATGGCAGGTCGAGCATGTGACAGCTCAGAAAGTGAGGTTATTCACACAGAGAGTTTTCCACATGCAATTCCAGCCACAATAATCACAGGAGTGCAGATATTATTATGTAGCGATGGAAAGCATTGATAAAGCATGCTCAATCACTGAAACACAAAGCCCGGAGGCAACTCACAGCAGAGTAAATTCCAAAAGGAAAGACAGTAAAGAATCAAGCAGCAGTTAATACTCACAGAGAGAGAGAGAGAGAGACAGAGAGAGAGAGTAGAGAGAGAGAGAGAGAGAGAGAAGAGAGAGAGAGAGAGAGAGAGAGAGAGAGAGAGAGAGAGAGAGAGTGAGAGAGAGAGTGAGAGAGTGTGAGAGGAGAGAGTGAGAGAGTGAGAGAGAGTTGAGATGAAGAGAGAGTGGAGAGAGTGAGAGAGTGAGAGAGTGAGAGAGTGAGAGAGTGAGAGAGTGAGAGAGAGAGAGTGAGAGAGTGAGAGAGTGAGAGA
>CAXASG010000085.1:0-69133 GCA_963971525.1 Cephus spinipes
GAATACATAATAAAAGGATACATTATACCGGATGTTTCACCTAACTTGACCACCTTAAATATCTCGGTAATTATCGACGTCACAAAAAAATGTTCCAGACAAAAGTTTTGCAGTGTGGAGGGGGTCTTTAAATGTGACCAACTTTTTTTATTTCGGTGAAGGCGTTGATGCACAGTGAAAGTCACCGTCACTTTTTTAAATAGAATGGTGCACTTTTTTTCACAAAATCTGAAAGAGCATCCAATTTTACATAAAAAACATTAGAGGACTACAACCAAATGGTAATGAGATAAGAGCTGGGCAAGTTAGATAACAAGATGCATCGGCCGGGTGCCGGTATTGGAGCAACACGCATGTTTCAACGTACTGAACGCAATTCTCAATTTATAGTACCTGATTGGAAGGATCAAAACTGTTCAAACTATTCTTTTACTTCGATTTGCCAAAGTCAGGTCAAGACTGTCAACTTTTTGTAACGAAAAGTTGCATATTTGTTCTTTCAGGGTAATGAACAAATGTAATCTCAGATTTCGAATAATGGTGCTCTCTGCTTCGAATGGATGCTCTTTCAGAATTTGTGAAAAAAAGTGCACCATTCTATTTAAAAAAATGACGATGACCTTCACTGTGCATGAACGCCTCCACCGAAATAAAAAAAATTGGTCGCATTTAAAGGCCCCCTCCACACCGTACAACTTTTGTCTGGAACATTTTTTTGTGACGTCGATAATTGCCGAGATATTTAAGGTGGTCAAGTTAGGTGAAACACCCGGTATATGGGAACAATCCCTTACGGAAATGTACTATTGAACTCGCACTAGTTATTATTAAGATTTAACAGTAACTATTCATTGTCAATAGTGCGTAATGTTGAAAAACCGTAGTAACTATTGGGAAGATTACCATTCAATAGTAGTTACTAATGGTGTGCAATAGTAACTACTTTTATTGATAATACTAACTACTATTAGCGTTTCATAGATAGTGTTATTCAGGTAGTTATTATGTGGCTCAGTTATTATTAAACTTTAATAGTGATTAATGTTAGAAAATAAACAAAGTGTTTGGGTGTAGTTATTACTTGGCTCAAATTGTTTTGAGCGTTTAAAACACTCATTACTCGAATCTCTTAGTTTGCTGACTGTCTTATTATTCTAATTCGAGTCTATGAAAACCTACAGGCAGAACTTGGAGGTTTAATATTAATTGTAAGTTTGACCCTTTCAGGAGCACATTTATTGAAGGGGGATCTATTGCCATTCTCAGCAATACTTTATGTTTTACGGGTCGCTGATTACGATTTTGATGTGAAATATGTATTTTGACAGCTGTCAGCTATTAATCCAACTGCCAACTCATTAAATATACAATTTTTTATGAAGGCAACTATTATAATTCATGTTTTAGAAGGCCCTGATCATGAATTTGATTTAATAAATATATTTTCGGTGTTTTACAGCTGTCGAAAGGTATTTTTAATATTGAAATTATAATCAGCGATCTCGAAAACATATAAATAGGTCATATCATATCATAACCTGCAAAATTTCATGTGAACCATTTTTTTATTAGGTTTTTAATTATCATTTATTTATAACTAATTGTTAATAAACAACAAATTGCGAAATTTAGTAAAAATGGTTACAGGAGCACCTCAGTGATATAAAACAATTAAATTTACCCATGCAAAGTGCAAAGAATAGAAAATATTGGAATTGTAATGAAAAAAGGTGATACATATACAGTGAAACATCGTTAAGGTGACTCGTCAAAAACGTAAACATCTCGATTATGTTGACTCAGGAGGGAATCCCACCACTGCGCGGTTCCCCTCTTGCGATTATTGTGATTGGCTGATGCGCGTCACTATACAATTGCATTCTCCCTCCCTCATTACTCGGGGCAGCTGCTTGAGAATTAGGTGGAGGCGCGGGAGTCAACATAAACGAAAGGTGTCGCGTAAACTTAAACGCGAGTAACCTTTTCTAAGAGTCAACTTAAACGAGGTTTCAGTGTATGTAAACTGCGGGACATTAATGGCGTCCTTGGGTAGAGCTAGCAGGAAGCGTGAGTGGGGCAGCCGGCAGTGGCGACTGGTGGCGAACAAGCCAGGTTGATGCGTAGAGAGGATAGCGTATTCCCCTCGCTTGGGACGCCATTTATGTCCGGAGTCCAGGCATCCCGTATAAGAGTGTCTCATAGAATTTCAACATGAGTCCGCATAAGCCCCTCTCACTCGCAGTTAGTGGAGTCCCAGAGATAGCCTGCACTGCGCATAAGAGTGTCTCACTTGAGTCTAACACGAGTCGCCCATAAGGCCACCATTGGCAGCGAGTGAAAGGTTCTTATGGGCGACTCGCGCTAGACGCAATTGAGACGCTCTTATACTCAGTGCAGGCTATCTCTGGGACTCCACTAACTGCGAGTGAGAGGGGCTTATGCGGACTCATGTTGAAATTCTGTGAGACACTCTTATACGGAACGTCTGGACTCGGGACATAAATGGCGCCCCGAGCGAGGGGAGTAGGCTACCCCCCTCTACGCGTCGGCCTGATTTCCTTGCCACCAGTCGCCACTGCCGGTCGCCCCACTCACGCTTCCTACTAGCTCAACCCAACGACGGCATTAATATCCCGCAGCGTACAACCGCCCCTGAAAGGGTTAACAAGTGCTTCTAATACTGATTAAGAGCCGTTGATTTTACAAAATTTTTTAACTCCAATTTAGACCTTATTGTTTCATAATTCTAAAGAATAGTTAAAGTTTTTAAGTTTGAACAAAACTTGTCAAGTACGCGGCAAGACTCGGTTATGTCTAATTTCATCATGCATAGAAGAAACGAATACTATCTATTACGTAGAAAGACTGTAGCAAAGGGAGAGAGATCTGGGCATTTGACTATCATTGAAGTACAGCAGCAAGAGATATATCTAATACATGGATGAGTGGCCGCTTACGAGAATGAATATAGGAATCACGTAAAATGTATTTTTTCTAGTTTTCTTTTAAATTAAAACATCTTACGTTGTATTTCATACGTATTAGGCATATTAAATGATTTCTTCAGCAATATTCCTGCAGAAAATACCATTAAAAAGAATTATGGTATTTTTCCAATAGTATAGTTTATTTCAACAGTTCTTACTGAACAGTTCACCAATTTAATATTAACGAATCTTTAATAGTTTTAAGTAGTTATTTTTCTTATAGTTTTATATAGTTTTTTTTTCTGTAAAGGACTGTATGCAGTGATAAAAAATAAATAATACAACCATCTTAAATTTTCTGATTCTACGTGAAAATTGAGCTGATACCACGCATTAATATTATTATACCATAATGTTTTGAAATCATTAATTTTACGTATGTAATCTATACATACGCAGTATCTTTTCTATTTTCACCGCGTAATTAACACTCAGATAACATATACATTCATATATCATGGAATTCTTAAAAATAATTGTTAACTTCGTTTAAAATAATAATATTGTATTCATTATATTCATAATAAAAATACCCGCGAACAACATTATTTATAAATTTAGGATGCTTAGGAAATAAAAATTGCAATTAAGACTTCGTATGATCGCGTGAAAGTAGTAATTCCTAAGTAAAATATGACACGACTGACTATCATTTATTTAAATCATTCGTTACTACATCATGTTTAAGGAATTTGACACATCCAATATATCTGGACAGCAAGCTCCACCACTTTGCTATTGTAGGAGATGACTAATAAAAACTATATGTGTTCTACATATGGATGAATATATGTATCATTTACTAGTAGTGAAAAACCCTGAATCAAAATGCAATGCAGCCTCTTATTTTTTAATCACTCGGGACCGTGCTACCTCTTCAATTTTAAGTTTCCTTTCAATTCCCACTCTTGATTTCCCTAAATCTAAGCTCCGCCTATTTCATACATATCTGTGCATGCATAAACGTGTATAAATCAATCCCACTGCGCTTATGTCTGCACACTGCATTCCTGATTGCTGGAAATTGCAACATAGTGGGAGAGGTCAGCTCGAGGGGGGAAGTTAAATATTAAAAGGAGCATCAGGTTAAAAATTGAAACTTACTTAAAATTTGAGAGGTTTCACTGTATTTGGTTTACATCAAGTCTAGATGAGCGTCGAAATAATCTATATGACATTTAGAAAAGCCAAAAAAGGTATGACAAGTCTTTTTATTATATACCGTGCCCCATCCCAAGTAGGACACCCACCTGAAGTTGCCGCGATCGAAAACGAGTAAAAACTACTTACCATGCAGGAGGATGATTCGTTCGGCAGATGCAATTATTGTTACTCATTATCGATCGTGGCAACTTCAGGAGGCCTTATCACGGTTCTCGGGTGAGCTTACTCACTTTTCACGTTCTCATCTCATGTGATTTCGGTCACCTAATCACAGAACGGTCGAATGAAAATAGGAGATCCCTAGGGCTCGTCTAGCTAGTAATCTCACATTTTCACGACTTCACCGCTATTGACGTCATTATTCGAAGTAGTGTTGACAGTGAAAAAAAAGCAAATATGAACGTTACGGAAAAACAGAAGGGTATTTTATTGTAATATATGAAGGAGCATAGAGATTTTGCAAGAGGTTGCTTACGTTATAGCAGCGAGAATAAAAAATATTAGTAAGTATATTATAAATTTGAGGCATCCCGTAATCTTCTACGTATTCTTAACATTGTATTTTCACGATTTGGCATAAATAGTATCACCATTAAATTATCCATTTTATTCGTTAATTTCTCCGTCGCTCAAGTAATACTGCTGCCATCTACGTACGCGTTATTTTCGAGGTAAGCTGCGTCGATTTCACCTTTTCACGTGAAATTTCGTGTCAAGTCTCTTCACGCGAGTAGTCTCGTATTTTCACGAGGTAAGATTGATCGCAATTGGGTGAGTTGCTCACATTCGTCATTTTCCCCCAATCCGAGAACCGTGATAGGCTCCCAGGTGTCCTACTTGGGATGGGACATATGGTATAATAATATATAAGCATGCTTGCCCTAGATTTCCTTTGTACTTGTAAACTACCAGCAAGGGTTGAGCTATAGAAGGAATCCAAGTCAGGTAATGAATACAACTAAATCAAGTATACAAAATTTGTTATTTTTATATTTTTCATATATTTTAGAACAGCATTTCTGTGAGATCAGCTGTACATGGAAGTCTATAGTTCAGCTAGATTTGATATGATAATCGCCTTCGCTCTGTAACACTTAGGACAATCAGTCCCATGCTCAAGCTTCACGGAGACAATTTTCTAGTAAATATTTCCCTAGAATGCGTAAATTTAAATTGAAAATTTAAAGTATTTTTTCTCCGTTGGATTAAAAACATATTTCGTGGCTTTTTCTCAAGATTATAGATGTAGTTTATACCCTCGTAGTCGTTAAATGTCACAACATTTAGAGTTATTTCAAACTAACTATAATTTAATTCTAAATGAGTTATAACGATCAACCGAACTATTCTCCGAATATAATCTGATTGCGTCGATGGGCACGTGCTCTTCGGTTGTTTCCCGTGATCGGATGAGAGTAATATCATCTTGAGACATTGTTCCCCTAGCAAGGTTATTAAGAGCGATTATGAATTTTTCGTCTTCCTTTTGACGCATTATTTCCGTCAACTCAAAAAATTGAAATTCATTCCATAAAACATTTTCTGAAAAAATACTTAACATGCAAGATTTTGATGCAAGATATATCGAGGTATCCATGACTGGCGGTAATTGATACAAATCACCAACCACTATAACTGAAACTCCGCCAAAGATCTCATCACAGCCCATCAGTTGTCTTAATCGCGTATCTACACGGCTTAACATTGTACTTCCTACCATTGAGATTTCATCAATAATTAACAATTTGAGTTCAAATAAATTTTCTCTGATGGTATTCGCTACGTCCGCTGATAGTTGTGGCATTTGACCACAGAAATGTGTTACTGGCAACGCAAATGCAGTGTGCAATGTAACCCCTCCTATTAAAAAAGCCGCCTTTCCCGAAGGTGCGCATAATAATATTTTGGTTGAATCATTTTTTATGCCAGGTGTATTGTCAAAACGATCTAATAATAACTGGTAAATTGCGTTGATAACAGTACTTTTTCCTACACCCGCTGATCCACTTATATACAATTTAATAGGTAATTTTCCAATTTTAAAGCAATTCAAAACGTGCATTACAATTTCTCTTTGTTTATCATTTAATCTTCGAAGTCTACTCATAAGTTCATCGTTTGTGACTTTTGGGGGACTGGTAATTTTTCTTTTATTTTTATTTGAATAATCTTCTATACCCGTTTGACCAAATATATCAATTTCTTGATATTTTGGTATTTTTGTTTTGATAAATGAATCTACCTCCTCATCCTCCATATCTTTCTGATCATTTTGAGCTTCAACAAGTGCGTTATCAATTTCTACATCACCGATTACAAAGAATTTACTACGATTAACTTCGATTGTATTAATATTTTCCGTATAAAGGGATTCACAATCTGTAGTTTCAACATCCTGAGTTTCGTTTACGAAAGGATAAAAAAGCAAAACCTGTTCCCTAAAGTAATTATAACGATCTTCTTGTAATTTGTAGCGTCGAAATCTGATAATTTTAGTTTTTGTCCTTTGCCTAAACTCACGGTCTCTATCACATTCATCATCAATTTCATTCCTAAGTGTAGGCCATTGTGGATCGTAATTCGCAGCGAAATCAGCGAGACAAATATCCACTAATTTACCATTTCGATTTTCATATTTCTCAATTATATTTTTGTAATATATATCGGTGGAATCATTACTGAGTTTTTCTAAATCACCTCGATTTTTTAACATACGTACCCGTTCTTTTTGAGGAGCAGTGTTAATATATATAACCTTTCTACTACACAATGAAAGTGGCAGCCCAAGGACATGATATACGGCTTCTTGTGCGGATAATGTGTTGCCGTTGAAATGTTTTTATCTATCCATTCTATCAATTTTTCATTCCCGTCTGTGCTTTCCTCATCATATATTGGTGCATTTTTGCAGTACACAAGATTGTGTGTATGAACCGAACCTCGAGCTTGAAATTCCCTCCTTTCAAAGTAATCGATAACAACATTTTTGCCAAATGGACCATGGTCATCCTCTAATATAGACTTAATCTGCTTAAATCTTTCTTCTGTATATCTGACGCACGTCACAGGATCGTCTCTTATTAATTTAGTTTTCTCCGCGACGTCTAAATTTATTGCTTCGGAAATGCTAATTTTTTTATCATGACATAGGTTGTACAAAATTTGCAATAAATTCGGATTTTTTTGCTCGCATGCAGATAGAGTAATAAATAAAGTTGGCACCCCGCATTGCCTGATCATGCCAAGTAAATGTTTTTTTTTGTTTTCCCAGTATGATGGTGACGATCTAATTTGTTTTAAAAATCTAAATCCATCATCATGGCGAATACAATCGTTTAACAAATTACAATCTTTGATTTTCTCAGCAGTCATATTATCGTTTTTCCTCACTCGCCTCAAACAAATATTTATATTTGATATCACCGACTTCTCTAATTTCTGCTTTGTCATAAATAAAATTCGTGTAGGTGTACACGATCTTCTATCTTTATTTCTAGATTCAAATTTAATCCGTTCCGAATACGTCAATTTGTTTTTCTTATCTAAAACTTCTCCCCCAAAAATTGTTGGAAAGCATAATTCATCTATATTCTCAGTTAAATGCCACGGTATGGGATTTTTATCCTGTCCAGGAGCTATTATGAAACTATTCAGTGACGCCTCTTTGTTTCTGTCAATTATCAAAATTTCGTCATTTTCTTCAATATAATCTGAATCTTCAGAATCAGACTTGTCGTTCATTTGGATTTTCGTAGTATCTCCAGATTTAGTATAATTAAAAATTTTGTCATCATTATCTACGATAAATTCTAATTCTAGATTGGCATCGTTTTCATATCGTTCAAAAAAAGTATGATCAACGTTCACATTGTATTTTGTGTACAATGTTGTTTGCCGTAGATATTTTAATGCTTCACAAATTTTTCCTGGCTTTATTGTTTCAAACATATAATGAGATTTGTGTTCAATGTGTCTTTTTAATTTTACTTGAACAGTTGACATTTTATCGAAAGATCGCGGCAAAACGCTGATCATCTCATTAACTTCGACCGGGATATTAACTACACTACCTTTTAATGACAATTGAGGGTTAATGGCGTATGGCTGCAATGCTTTTATCTGCATGAACGGAATATACGGAGATACCATTCGTTCCTCAACCTCTGACAAGTCTGATACGATTTTTGGCACAGATGGGAATCTCAATTCTGCATTTGATGCAGTTTTTGGAACTTGTCCTAGCATTATATATTTTTTACACGTTTTACATGCGTACTGCGATGAATTATTAAATATTTTATTAATAAATTCATAAATATTTTTCTCTGTATCGGCAAACTTTTTCCGTATAATATCTTTGTTCAAACGTTCTACCGATTTCATGAAAAATAAATTGTCACAACATAAGCATACTGTATTAGGTCCTTCCTTGCGATTTTTGAAAAAATTCACCATTAATAAATTTTGATAATATTCAGCACATTTTTTTTTTTTACTATTGACCTTTCGATTAACCAAATTACTGTAATTTTCTCTAAACCTGAAAAAGTCATCGAGTCGTAATAATCTCTTCATTTTCATGTTTTTTGAATTTTCTTCATTGATATACTTATAATTTTTACGAGAAATCATTTTAATAATTCTATTTCGCTTATAATCCATTGATCTGCGCTTATGATCTTTGCGTCTAATACTACATTTAACTCTATTTTTAATTTGTTCATTTATCCGATAAATAGTACTGTGTCTTCTAACTCTCATATTTTTTAAATTTATTTCATTTTCAAATTTTCTGTAGGAAGATTCGTGGCGTATGACTTTCATCCTTTGGACATTCATTTCTCTTTCTACTTTTTTATACGAAATATCTTGACGTTTGATTGTCATTCTCTCTAAATTTCTATCTCTTTCTAGTTTTTTGTATACAATATTTTGCCGTGCCTGTGTAATTCGTTGTACATTTTTTTTATTTTCTTTCTGTCTATAAAATCCATCTTGTCTTATTTTTTTCATGCGATTAATATTTTGAATTTTTTCATATTCCGCATAATCTTTATTTTGTCGCATTTGTGCAACCAATTCTGCACATTCTTTTCGTTTAATAGTATCTACATTTTTTAATTTTTTTGCACTATTATGTGAATTATCAGACCGCAAAAGACGCATTCTATTTTTTGCTAATCGAACCGTTTTCAATGTACTATTCTTTTTCAATTTTGGCATGATGTTATTGAATATATCGGAATCCTTATCTTTTAAATAAAAAAAAGTACGAACCAATATTTTCGAGGATAAATTCAAAATATTCTCGTCTTACGTAGTTTTCAACACAATTTCCAATTTTCGAAATTTTCGTTTCCACAGTAGCTCAATTTGAGACGGAAGGAGACGGAAGATACAGTAGCTTAATTTAAATGGAGACGGAAGAATCCAGGTTTTATTTTCAACGTGGAACAATACTAAAATGCTGCTAATGACAAAACGTAATATTGTCAATTTAATATTAAAAGTAATTGCACACCTAACAATTACGATTTTATCTACGATAAATGAAGCATGTATAAAGTACCCTTTTTTTAATCCGCAAATCAATTATCAAATAATAAGCAAAGCAAGATATAAATTTTATCTTAAACACATGAACAAAATGTACACAATACCTTATTTTTTCTTCAAGATATTTCTTAAATTATATTGCTTTCTTCAAATCCTATTTCAATAATTATATAAATTTGTCAACTTCTGTCTTGACAGAAGCTTAACATCCAGCTGATGCTGCTGTCAAAAGCGGAAAGTGTCAATGTTGTGTTGATAACAATTGAATTAAATGCCTAGCAACCTGATTCCAAAGACGATAGATTAAGGTAGTTGTATCGTGGTGGTTTTATACGACGATTTTTATTTTAATTTTAGGATTTAATATTGAGTTGGCATGAAAGTAATGAGACATTCTAGAAAACTCGGCACATGTCCGTGTAAAATTAAGTTAAATAGTTCACGTTTCTCATTTGCCTTCCATATAATCGAATTAATTAGAGAGGTGTATAAGATTTCAATGTCTCCCCAAACTCGAACGCATCAGTGGATTTCCACCAAATCTTATAGCCAACAACCTTAATCGATTATTGAAATGAATCGACCATAGCATTGTAAGTCAAATATTTCTGAATCGGCAGAAATTCAAAAACTTGAATATATGTATAATCAGATCCGTTTTTAAAATCTCCGCCAAATTTAAAACACATCACGGCTAAACGATGTTTCATACTTTTGGAAAATTGGAGATCAATCGGTCAAAGTTGACGGAAATTATATTAATAAATTTGATTTTTCGAAAAATTCAAAATATCATAAAAACAAAACTTCTCGATCGATTCGGTCCAAATGCAATACCAACCAACCTTGGATACATATCTCTTTGTCAAGAACTATTTAGACGATTATCACAAAATTTGCGATCGCTAGAGTGCGAACGTCCTTTTTTGGAATTTTGTAAATGATAAGTTTTGAGCCACAGCTTGAATCATGACAAAAATTATAGTCAATGAAGGGATTATACAGCTGCACATACCTGCAAAATTGGGGGGCTGTAGCTAAAACCGTTCTCGAGTTATACACGTTTGAATTTCGAGAGGCCATTACACACATACACACACACACACATACATCCAGACATTTTCTCCAAACGCGTTTTCTCGACGTTTTGGAACATTCTAAGCATGGTGGCATAATAATCTCGACATGAAAATTTTTCACCGTCACATAGCTTCCTCTATGAGGAAGCAAAACATCTTATTCAATAAAAAGCTTGATTGTTTTGGATTAATTAAACTTTTCAATATACGATATGGGCATCTACAGTATAATGATTCAATATTCTCAATTCAACATTATTCTCTAAATGTGCTGCCATAGTCAGTTCAGCATGATTTTGCACTTTCTCTACAACCGCGTCTTCTATCACACGTTTTGTCACACGTTTTTCATATTGCCATTACTACTTCTTGTAAATTGTTCTTGGGCGTAACTTCTTGTCTCATAAAATATGAATAGTATACCTGTGCCGTTTCTGGACCAGGATTCCTGTAACCGACATTTATCGACATTCGAGAGCCTTCGAAGGTGGGTGTCCGTGCTAAGTTGGCAACGTGTGCGCCCACAATTTGTGAATGTGACATTATCAAGACCCTCGATTCCAAGAATGTTCGCGCGATTTTGGGAATTTTGCGTCATATTCCGAGAATTTTGCGCTTGATTCTAGGAATCGTATACGATTGGGAACCTTCTAGAACCGTCTAGAAGTTTCGACGGTTCGTATCCGTGCTAAGTCGTGAAGGAGTATTCCCAGAGCCTCTCACGTCCTCTCACGCGACATTTTAATACAGCCCCTTGCTCCCCACCTCGGAGAAACTTGTAGAGCCTTCTATAAGCTTCGATGAACCTCCTTCCTCTCTCCCCGACCCGTGTAGATTTCAGACGGTAGCCTTCAGCCGGCAGCTAATTTGATTTTGAACGTTATCTCGCAGAATTGCGCATCGCGGCTGCAGCCCTCTGAAATGCAGCATCGAATTTAGGAAATTTGTCGGTTCTCGTCAACCATTCGATTCCAGGAAGCCTCCGTGTAGGTTCGTGCAGGTTTCGAATGGCAGGTCCCGTCCTGAAGCTTTCCATGACTTCCCTGTCCCCCATGCAGACTTCAGGCGGCAACCGGTCACTGTGTTGATTTTGTTATTCAGGGTATCGAATTACTCGCAGAAGATAAGCGACCCTTTGTGCATTTCCGAAAGCGTGTCAGAAACTTTTTGACGTAGAGTTCAAGCTCAAACTGCACAATTCGAGAAGGTGTCTTATTGCTCGAACCGATGCAAAGCAATTCCAGGAAAACTTTGAAACCTTCGTATAAAAGGCCCTTCGATGATGCGCAGCGGTGATTGTTATTCAAATACTGAAGTGCATTATTAGTGTCAGCAAAATGAATTTTACAAAGTGTAAGAAGTTGATCGTGATTATGGAAGGAGTGTATAAACTTCTGGAGAAGGGATTATCGATTGCAAAAATTGAAAAAATGATGAAATTTGGCACTCAAAATATCAGATTTTTGAATAAAATTTTGAAAAACGTTACTCTTACCATCGGAGAGAAAACAAAAATTTTAGCACCAATTGGAATCGTCAAATTTCTGAACGAAAAATTTAAACAACTTTAAAAACGAGGTGAACTAACAGCGCGAGAAAGAGAGAGGGGGGGAGGGAGGGAGGGGGAGAGAGAGAGAGGGGGGGAGAGGGAGAGAGGAGGGAGAAGGATTGATTGATTGATTGATTTATTATGCCCGAGTCGAAACTAAGGGGCAAGGAGACATACGGAAGATACATCCAAATAACAATATAGCTAAAGCAGCTAGAAATTGCAGATTACAAGCAGCATGCATAAACTAGATAGTAATAGTACATTATTTTTGGCTGTCATGCGCTATATCAAATAAACTTAACAGAGGAAAGCACAATGATTAGCTAACACAGACAACTTAATATAGGCGCATTAAACTTAAGGCTAAATTTAATACTAAACTAAAGATTATACCGTTGAGAAACTAAGATACACAGATCTAAAAGTAAAGATAAATACGATTGTTGATACTACAGCTAAACTACAGTCAGACCGCAACTAAAGACTAATGATTAAAGCCAGAACTTAAGCATAACATCAGATGTTATGCAAGGCTTAATTTGTTGCGTTTGTTTCCATCGATAATAGATGTGTGAACAGACGCTGTTTAAAGGAAGCCAGCGTGGGAAGCAAAGTGATTAACACTGGTAGAGAGTGCCATAAGTTAATAGCGGAGAGATGGAAAGAATTGTGATAAGCCTCAGTTCTGCAGAAGGGAGTATGGAAATACTCAGAGGTCGGTATTCGTGCAGAGCGCCGTACTTTAGGACCGACAGGATTGAAAATCTCACAGAGATAACCCACTCCCGTACCGTGCCGAATTCGATATATAGTAACATCCAATTGAAGTGCAACACTTGAATTTTTTTACATATCTGTGAAAGTATGACAGATTTCGAAAAGCCAAAGGCATATTTTTTATGAAATTTCATTCCCGTTCGAATGGTAAAGGTTTTATCCCGATCGGATTCAAAATGACCGAACGGCAGGGGTCGGAGTGAAAAAGTGGATTTTGGAACTTTTTGAAAAATTCGAGATCTAATAGTTCCGGAAGGAAATTCATATTTCTAAATATGGCACGAGAGAGAGCATCCTTCGGCATTAAAAAAAATCCGTCATTGAATCCCTGTAGCATCACTCTAGGGGGAGCTACACCCGCTTGAAGTGAAAACACTTAATTGGCCATAACTTCCGAACGCGGCGGCCAATCTGGTCCAGTTTCTGCGTGATATCATCTTTAATGATACTGCAGATTCTCACAAAGTTATTATTGTCGGAGATGATCCCGTGAGGGAGATCTCGAGATATCTCAAGCGCATCCGAAGCTTCCCCGCCATTTTTCATTGGGAAGGCGATGAAATAGAAGTTTCATATTTATTCCACGTTGTAGCTGAGATTTCAACGATTAGAACGCGCTTTTAAACATCCAAAAATGAGTTTGCTAAGGGGTTAAATATTCCGTTTGAAAAAACGCCTAAATTTTACGAGTTTCGCTCGAGGCGCTCGTGGGACTGCTATCCTACCACGCGCGCCAAGCAATTGTCCCCCGAGCGAGTTAGCTCAATTCGTAGAATTTCACTTTAAAAGCAACGTATCTATGGAACCATTGAATTTCGAACAGAAAAATGAATCTGTACATACTTGTCATATTTGTAAAAAACCGTTCATATCTCGAGATGTCAAGCATCGCGATCATTGTCATTTTACGGGTAAATGTCGAGGTGCTGTGCATCAGAATTGAAATTTAAATTATAAGAACTCGCATACCATTTCTGTTGTGTTTCATAACTTACCTGGTTATGACTCACATTTTTTTTAAAGCCTTAGCAACATCCTTGGAGGGTTCAATGAACTTATTTCCAGTGAACAAATAACAATATACAGTAACGTCCAATTGAAGTGGAACACTTGAATTTTTGTGTATTTCTGCGAAACTACAATAAAGTCTGCTTATAATGACATCGAAGGGAAATGATAAATACGTCATATTGAGCGACCGTCATACAACGCATAATATTAGAAGACTAAAAACTTCTTATTTTCATTAGATATTTAGTTTAATAGAGAAAAAAATGACTACAAAATGTATGTATTGTGAGGAAAATTCTTTTTTCGAATTATAACCCAATTTGATCACTCGAGCCGTTCGTAGCAAAACAGCTGATTTTCCGTCGACAAATTATAAACCCCTATCCCCCTGGAATACGATACTGAAAAAGACCGATTGGGCGCCAGACGCACCTTTGCGTCACGAGACAAAATCTGCAAAATAATTCCAGAAGGGACGGAGAAAGTGCCACCGACCAGCACAGTTAATTCGCGAGATGGTAGAGGGGCAGGGATCACTGAGGTGTTGGTAAGGGATTTGATTAGGAGAATGAGAACCTCGGAATAGAAAACAATAACAGGTGTCCTTTTATTTAGGACGATTGAGAATTTCAACAATTAACAAATAATAATTTCGAAACAAGTCTAAGAAATGAAGTTGATAACAATTTAGGTAAAGCAAACGAAAGCTAAAGTAATTCTTTTACGAAACTGTCGTATACGATACGTGAACTCCCGTGAAGCGGGACACACGCGACGCTACGTGAAGTCTCGGGAAGCGAGACAAACACGATACAGTACACGCGTTCTCGTGAAGCGAGAACTCGCGGATTCTTTCTGTTAGGTCTCCAGGGTCACGAGACTTTTGCGCTAAGAAAAGATTAAAAAATCAAGAAATAATAGTTCAATACAGGAATATAGGCGATACACGGAATCTTTTCCACGTTAGCGATACTGAAATCATCCATAGGCGGAGGCCCTGAGAAAAACGCGAACGCGAAAACGATAGGAAAGTTAGCTGTATGGAAAAGATTTCGTGACTCGTTACAAGATGCTTACCGGTACTATTGAAACTACTGACGATACAAAATTCGTACCCGACCACGATGGTAACTCAGACAAGAATGTTCGCGAAGGAAAATTCACCGTAGGGCTGGGACTCGCGTCCCCACCAGCAATCAAAAGTAGTGCCCTTAGATAGCCAATTAGATCCTCGGGAGGATTTACAAGACTCGTATTACTACGCCGTTACAAAAGTCATGCCGTTGGACTATTCCTCGATAAAAACACACGATATGATACTCGAGTGACATCTGTGGCTCAATCGCCTTACCCCTACGAGACGGACTTCGATAATATTCGGTAGATGCCGGAGCCTTCCTTTGAGAAACGATACATAGTACTCGGAAGGGCGGCGTAAAATAAAAAGTTCCAATCGCGGACTAAACGCAACACTTTGACGTCCTGGTCGTAAGTTCGCTAGCCACGCGGAACATAGTCACAGCCTCGCTGCCGTAGCTCGGGGTGTCCAGTGGTCTCTGGCGGCGATGAGATTCCGGCCCTGTCCTCGACGATAGTGGCTGAGATCCTGATGACTTCGGTAGGTCTGGACGTTTCTGCCTCCTATGGCAAGCCAGTTACGGTGCCTCCACGCAGGGGCCCGTTGATCTCCAGCACGAGGAGTCTCGCGGAACTCGGGACCTCCTCGTCCTCGTTACTAGTCCCATTCCTAGGGACTATCGGTATTGACGATATACACGATAGGTAGGATGGAGTCCATGGCGCTGTCCTTTTGGGTTGACCCTCCGTCCTCTTTGTCGGGTAGGGTCCCTTATAGGGTGGAGTCGTCAGGTCGACACGGCAGCTCTCCACGTTCCTCGGCATAAAATCTGCTTATCCTCCTTCGTTGGCTTCCAGCGGTCCGGATGGCTCGGTTCCGGTGAAGTGGTCGTGACGTATGAAATATTTGTATAAGAAATTATTAACTTAATGTTCCCTAATGCCTATGAACCTGGAGCTCCTGGCCGGTTGCGTAACATTTTATTGGAAAGAGGGACGTAAATGCGTCCCGAAATTGAAAAACGAAAGTAACCAATCCGGGACCTTTGTGACGTCCAAAAATAACGTCACAGTATCTATAGAAGTTTTATCATTTTTTAAATTAATAATCGTCGAATGACTAACCCCAAATTCCTTTGCCAGAGATGCGTTCGACTCTCCATTTTCTAATCTGCATATAATTGCACCTTTCTCTTCAATAGTAAATGCTTTACGACGTTGCGATATAATTTTTGTGCACAAACCGCTAATATAGCGTAGCGTTAGACTAACAACTCGGTACTGAGAATCAAAGCAAAGACGAGCCACGCGCCACGCACACCCCGGACGTTGTTGGCGCAGGGAGGGGCCGTGGAATCGAACGAAAATATTAGAAATCATGTCGGTCACTATAACCGGACATAATTTCTTAAAAATAGGTCATAATAAGCGATATGTCACTATAAACGAAGTCATTATATCCGAACTTTGTTTCACAGTAGTTTATATGAAAACTAAACTTCGCACTGCAATTACGTCTTATTAAGCGGTTGGTCAATATAGGCGGAGTCATAGTAAACGGATTATACTGTATAACTGATTTCAAAAAACCACAAGTTTTGTAAAATTATTAATTAAACCAATTTTTTTCAATTGTTTAATTTTTTCTTGCTTTTGCATTTGTTCATTTATTTATTTATTGGTTATTTAATTCAATGATTTTTTCACGTTAATTTTTTTACTTTTCCCTCTTATTGTTTTGTCTCCTAAACCTCTCAATTACAGTATATAATTTCAATTAGGAATAAAAGAAATGTGAAAAATAAAAAAAACCATCCTATTCATTCCTTTCCATTACGAAATGGGATAGAAGGTATGGAGCAAAGGCTCTTATAGCGAAACCAAATTTCGATAGCTGCACTATCTTCGACGAAGATATCGTTATAATCGAACTAAATTTTGTTAAAATTAAGTTTAATAAGCCAATATATAGAGGATTTTCCATTCTCGATCTCTCGAAAAAATATATTTATGACTTCCACTATAATTAGATAAAGAAAACGTTTGGTAATCAAGATAAATTAATGTATACTGACACTGACAGTCTTCTTTATCATTTTACCGTTCCGAACATAGTTAGGATAGTCCGCATTTGTTAGGTTAGGGGGTCTTCGCCGCCATACTTCTTCCCCAGTTGGTTTGGGCATCCGGATGGTTTGCGCCTTCATACGACCAGCACCGGAACTTGACTTCCGGGGTCCTCGGGGTCGATGCTTCCCTCTGTGGCGCAGGGGGTGAGTATTTCGGTGGCCAACCGTGGGGGGGGGGGGGGGGGTACGGGGGAGTTGTGGCTGGAATTGGGACCTCGGGATTAGAACCAGAGCTGGTGGGGTGGGGAGGGCCTTCCCCCCGGCGTTGATGTCCTCTCGCTGTGGAGGTTGTGTCTTGGCCCTCGAGGATAGAGGCTCCGGTGGTGGCGTGCGGGTCCTCGGGGGTAGAGGCACTGATGGCCCTTGCAGGTAACCGATGGTGGCCGATCGGGCGTCCCTCGTACGCAGGGTTCTCCCGCCGTTATTGGACTCTTGTAAACGCGGGGAGGGTCTCCACTTGATTTTGGCTCTCTCTGGTCCACTCTTAGAAACTACTTGAAGCTGGATTAGGATCTCTACTCCTACTTTTTCATGATTCATACTATTCTATGCTACTACCTCAAATAACCAGGGCATAATAAAAGTTAAAAGAAGGGAGAAGAAAAAAAAGTATGAATAAACGGCAAATAATGTCAATAAATGCAAAAGAAAACTAAGAATAAAATTGAATTACTTAGTCGCTATTAAGGCCGCTCGTGTGATGCATTGCGGCTTCGGGTTCTTAGGGTGTAACGTTGTTGTCGACTTGAAGGGGCTACATGTCTTAGGAGGCCACGGGAGGTTTTGCTGCCGTGCGCGCGTTCTCTTTGCCTTGTCTCTGACGCTAGTGCAGTGGGAGTAGCAGGGCTGGAGGGAAGTTCAGGCGAATCGGGATTTCCAGGTTCCTCGACTATGGGAGGTAATGACGCAGGTGTCGATTCCTTCATAATAATTTCTTGGGCTTCGGGATCTGGGTCTTTCATGCGCAATGGGTCCTCGGGAATTTCCATAGGGGACGTATAGGGCTTCAGGTCCTTCACATGCACTTTAGGTCACTTTTTCTTTAAAGGGACGTGGATCTCTTAGACCACGGGGGAAATTTTCTTCGTTATAGTGTATGGACCTCGATATTTCGGGGACAGTTTCGCGGCAAAATTCTGGGACGCGGACGAAAGGACTCGATTTCTCCGGAGGACTGGGTCTCCAATCTGGAACTCGTGGTCTGATTCTCCTCGATTATAGTAACGAGCTTGCAATTTTGAGGCCTCTGTCATGTTCTTCTTTACCCAGTCATAGATAAAGGGGAGACGCTGCATTCGGTCCTTCCAGACTGCAGGGTCGGTCTTTCCCATGACAGCTGGGATGGGAACTCGATCTCGAATACTTTTCGCGGGCCTCAGATTCCTACCAAAATTCATGAACGCGGGGGTCATCTGGGTAGAGGTCTGCACGGAGGTGTTAGAGGCGAAACATAACTCGGGGAGGTGAATGTCCTAGTTCTGGTGATCTTCACCGACATACGAAACAATCATGGTTTCAGGGTTCGGTTCATTCGTTCTACAGGGTTGGCTTGGACATGGTAGGGAGGAATGGTGGTTTGGCGGATGCCATACTGGCCTAACTGGGTGGTGACGTGCTTATTAACGAATTCTGTACCATTATTGGTGAAGAGAAAACGTGGGCATCCCCAACGATTAATGATAAGGGTCTCCAGGGCATTGATAATGGTAGGTCCGATGGCGGTGCGGAGGGCTTTGGCCTCCACATATTTGGTAAATAGATCTTGAAAGACTACAATATATTTGTTATGGACCTTGCTAGGGGGAAAGGGTTCCATAACATCTACTGCTACATCGGGCCACAAGCCCTCGATAGTCCGCTCGCGCATTAATTCAGGGGAAGCTCCCTGGTGCACTTTGTTGAACTAACAGACCTGGCACTGCTTCACGAACCGCGCAACGTCTTGAAAAATGCTGGGCCACGAAAAGTCCTGCAACAAGCGCTGGTAGGTCTTATCAACTCTTACGTGGCCGGCCTAGGGAGAATCATGGGCATTCTGAAGGGCTTTCAAGCGGGTTTCATGAGGGAGGACAAGTTATAACGATGCCTTTCGGGCTGACCAATGCTTCTGCCACTTTCCAACGCCTCATGAATAGATTGATCAGGCCCGAATGGGAACCCCATGTTTTTGCGTACTTAGATCACGTAATCATTGCCACGGAGAGTGAGGATGAACATTTTAAATACCTCGAGTTGATCCCGAAAGTCCTGTTAGATGCAGGGTTAAAAATAAATCGACAAAAAAGTAAATTTTTTTTTGTCCGGAGATGCCCGCAAACGCGGTGATGGGACGATTCACGGGGTCTACTCGAATTTGGAAAAAAGTCTGATTCAAGTCTAATTTCGAAATATAACGGGCACGACGAAGGCCATCCAAAATATGATCTAGGTTGGGTACGCGCCTTTATGGGTCATTTTATTAACATCGCGAAAATCTACACAAAAACGATATTTCCCGCTAGCCTTTGGGACTATCACGGGGTACTCAGCCATAAGCTCTCGGACCTCTTGATTACTCCTTCGCTCATCATCTAGTCGACTTTCGCTTGGGTCACTTGGAGGAGGTACGGGTACATGGTTCGAGGATGTTGGCGGATGAGAGGGTCGTCTTGGATTTCGATGGAATACTGGACAAGGGGGGTGGCGCTAAGGATTCCGGTGGTATCAAGAGACTCGGTCGAGTCTCGCGCCAAGTACAGACAACCCGCCGTACGGGGCACGGCCCGCCGAGACTCTTTACAGGAAGCATCTCTTGTACCTGTGTTTCGACTCAAATATCTTACGAATGGCTGTATGTGAGAAAAATGTATTGATACATTCACATCATTCAGGAATCAAGGGTTCTGAATTGATTGCCACCAAATTCAATACGATTAGTGTACAGGATCAAGACGTATTCTCAAAGCGAGCGAGATGATTTTATTTCAGGTCCGTCGTCGTCGTCTTCGCACGTCCATCGCATTTTTTACACGACAGATGGCGCTGACTGCTGAGCCTTCTTTACCTATTTGTACTCTGTATGGCGTTAGTAATTTACGAATACACAACACAATCAAATACACTTTATACGTGAAGCTACCGTTCATACCGAATTTCCAGTTAGTATAAGGGTGCTTTCACAACAGTATAGAATTATTCAGTTTTTAATAGCATTCATGTGGAGCGCGCGTATATGGGTGTATGTATATGTGTGCTTCGGCATAGTTCCTCGTATATTAGGTGACAGGTTGTCCAGGTGTTCCGCTCCGTAGTTTTCTGTATCTAGATGGTGATGTGAAAGTTCAGGGTGTCCAGGTATTCCCCTACGTAGTTTTCTGTATCTAGGTGTCGGATGTGAAAGTTCAGGGTGTCCAGGTGTTTCGTTCCGTATTTTCTTGTATCTAGGTATCGTAGAAGTCCAGAAAAGTGTGCAACAAGCTTTGGCGCTTTGCTCAAACTATAGTATCCTGTCTGATGTTAGCACGGCCTGAGGTACGTAAATAATCCAGCACACTCTCCTCTCTTACGTTTACCACACGGCTTCAACAAGCTGGAAACCATTAACGACGGTTATATGCATTGAAGATTACATTTTCCTTAAGAATTTGTATATGTCTTTATGCATTTCTAGAAAAAGGGACTTACAAATTAAATTTATATGCCATTAAACATTTTCGACAACGTAATATATTTTTCTGATTAGCAACACCATAATGCATTTACATTTTATATGTTTTTTTTTTCTTTTTTTTTCCTAGGTGTTGACCATATGCAGCCTTGGTAAAGTAATAAGAAAGACGACAATGCGTATTTCGGTAACTACGTACGTTTCGACCCTTGTTGGGGTCCTCTTCAGGTAATTTATTTATTAATCTGTTGTGTATAAAAGTATAAAAGACAAACGTTGAGGAATATTCCTGTACATGATGAATGGTAAAACTATATGTATATAATGCTGGTTGTACTTACAGATAAAATTGTGTATCATAATTAGGAGTCAGTAGGTAAGAGTGTGTAAAATGCCAAGGACAGTTATGTCTTTCAAAAGACAACTCCACCACGGAGACCAGCTCTCGACAAAGCAGCTCATACTTGGGTTTATTTTAAAAAAATTGAGAATGGAGAAGCTACCCTCAAAGAAGAAAACCTTAGATAAGTCACACAGTTTGATTAATTATAGAAAATTGTTTATGAGAATGATGATACCTCGATTAATTACAATATAACAGTTCTTTGTTTCTAGAAAATTGCAACTGAAGAAGAAAAATAGAAGATATGAGTTAGAAACGTTGGAAGCAACTGTCCTCCTTAACAATAGGTAAAGGTGTCAAATGTTAATATAGAAACAATAGGTTGATAGCCGTTAAGAGAGTGTAAGGTTGGTAAATGTCAATTAATATAAACATAGGGAGAAGTTAAAGTAATTTAGACTCAAAAAGTATATGTGTTATTTTTGTTTAGTTTTATAAGATGTCTAATCTAGATATTGAGATACTAATTGCGTGTTTTATCTATTGAGTATATTATAATATATGTGACTTAAATTTTCAATGTCTCTCATATAATTGACTGTGTTCATTTCTGTGGAAATCTTAATCATTTCTAAAATCTTTCTTTTCTGGTAGTGAGACTCAGTGGCTAACACTTTGGAATTATCATAGTCAAACTGGTGGCCCGTTTCGATGATATGATTTGTCAAGGCGGTATGTGAGTGATCTATTCTTCGGATATCGTATTTATGATCATATATTCGCGTTTTTAAGTAACGACTAGTATGCCCCACATAGCATTTTTCACAATCTTTACATGGTATTTTATAGACTACATTCGATTTGTTGAGTAATTGTACTTTATCCTTAGTAGTGCCTAAATATGTTTTCAAAGAATTGCTATTTTTGAACAAAAGTTTTATGTTGTATTCCTTACATAATTTTGTTAGTTTGTGCGATAGTCCATTTACGAAAGGTAAGGTAATAATGCGTTTCGGATCTATGTCGGTATTATTAATTACGTTGTTATTTGATGAGTTTAATTTACTAATGAGGTATGATAGTCTATGTGTGATAGTGTGACTAATAATGTCAACTGGATAGTCATTACGTGATAAGGTGTGTTTTATTAAATTTAGGTTGTCTATGTAAAAACGAGTATCTGACAATAAAATGGCTCTGTCAACCAACATTTTTATTGTTCCTATCTTCTGTGCATGGGGGTGGTGTGAATTAAAGTTAATGTATCTACCTGACCATGTAGGTTTCTGGTACCAGTTAGTAATTATTTGGTCAGAAATTCTAATGAGGGTAACATCTAGAAAGTTAAGATTATTATCAATTTCCAATTCATGTGTGAATTGTAATCTAGGGTGGTAAGTATTGAAAATATGTAAGATATCTTCTATTTTATTTTCAGGAACGGCAGTGACAATGTCATCTACGTATCTTTTGTAAAAAGGTAAAGTAAAATTCAATTTCGATATGCAGTCTTGTTCAAGATCATTCATCACCAGATTGGCTAGTACAGGGGAAAGTGGTGAGCCCATTGGTGAGCCATAAATCTGTTTGTAATAGCGACCATTAAAAGTAAAATAAGTGGATTTCATAATGAATTCAACATATTCTAATAAGTAAGTTATAGGAATTTTGGTGTGGTTCGAAATTTCATCCTTTCTTTTCTTTAAACTATCTATGACTAATTCAATAGGAATATTTGTGAATAGGGATGTTACATCTAAGGAGATCAGTTTGTGTTCAGGCGGAAGTGTCACATACTTTATGTGGTCTACAAAGCTCCAACTATCTTTGGTATACGAGGGAGTTTTTATGGAAACGGGATGAAGGATCCTATGAATGAAGTTGGCGATTTTGTGTGTGGCGTTACCGATTGAAGATACTATAGGTCGATATGAAATTGTGGGTTTGTGTAGTTTAGGCAGTGCGTACATGCGAGATATTAATGCATTATTGGTAATTAAATATTTGCCCATCCCATTGGTAATGTAGTTCTTTTTAACCATATATTTAACCCGTTGATTGTTAGTGTTCTGTATGCCTAATGTGGGATCTTTCATAACCCTTGTGTAGGTGTCCTTGTCATCTAGTAAATTTTCGACTGCATTTCTATAGTCTGATTCATGAATGGCAACTTTTATGTTTCCTTTATCTGCATGTGTGATAATTATGTCTTTGTTGTTTTTTAAAAATTTTTTGATAAGATCAGTGTCAGTGTTATTCTCTCTAATGTTGTTGTTATGTGTGATAAAGTTTTGGATGATATTGGTTGTTACATTACGGAATTCTACTCTTTTTTCTTCATTCACTAGTTGGATACCGTTCTCTATATTAGTTACTATGTTTTCTATTGGGAGATTGTTGCGGTTATGTTTGAAACAATGCTTTTCATTGCATTGTTTCAAACATAACCGCAACAATCTCCCAATAGAAAACATAGTAACTAGTGAATGAAGAAAAAAGAGTAGAATTCCGTAATGTAACAACCAATATCATCCAAAACTTTATCACACATAACAACAACATTAGAGAGAATAACACTGACACTGATCTTATCAAAAAATTTTTAAAAAACAACAAAGACATAATTATCACACATGCAGATAAAGGAAACATAAAAGTTGCCATTCATGAATCAGACTATAGAAATGCAGTCGAAAATTTACTAGATGACAAGGACACCTACACAAGGGTTATGAAAGATCCCACATTAGGCATACAGAACACTAACAATCAACGGGTTAAATATATGGTTAAAAAGAACTACATTACCAATGGGATGGGCAAATATTTAATTACCAATAATGCATTAATATCTCGCATGTACGCACTGCCTAAACTACACAAACCCACAATTTCATATCGACCTATAGTATCTTCAATCGGTAACGCCACACACAAAATCGCCAACTTCATTCATAGGATCCTTCATCCCGTTTCCATAAAAACTCCCTCGTATACCAAAGATAGTTGGAGCTTTGTAGACCACATAAAGTATGTGACACTTCCGCCTGAACACAAACTGATCTCCTTAGATGTAACATCCCTATTCACAAATATTCCTATTGAATTAGTCATAGATAGTTTAAAGAAAAGAAAGGATGAAATTTCGAACCACACCAAAATTCCTATAACTTACTTATTAGAATATGTTGAATTCATTATGAAATCCACTTATTTTACTTTTAATGGTCGCTATTACAAACAGATTTATGGCTCACCAATGGGCTCACCACTTTCCCCTGTACTAGCCAATCTGGTGATGAATGATCTTGAACAAGACTGCATATCGAAATTGAATTTTACTTTACCTTTTTACAAAAGATACGTAGATGACATTGTCACTGCCGTTCCTGAAAATAAAATAGAAGATATCTTACATATTTTCAATACTTACCACCCTAGATTACAATTCACACATGAATTGGAAATTGATAATAATCTTAACTTTCTAGATGTTACCCTCATTAGAATTTCTGACCAAATAATTACTAACTGGTACCAGAAACCTACATGGTCAGGTAGATACATTAACTTTAATTCACACCACCCCCATGCACAGAAGATAGGAACAATAAAAATGTTGGTTGACAGAGCCATTTTATTGTCAGATACTCGTTTTTACATAGACAACCTAAATTTAATAAAACACACCTTATCACGTAATGACTATCCAGTTGACATTATTAGTCACACTTATTATAGGTGTCGAAAGGTGTTGACCATATGCAGCCTTGTTAATAATTAGAGATAATTTGATTGCAACGTTTCAACCCTTGGTGCGGGTCATCTTCAGGCCTTTATTAATGAAAAACAGGAAAAACGAAAGTTTACAATGAATACGATAAATTAATGGTAAACGAATAAGTTGTACTAACATAATAATACAAAAGAATCGTAAGGTGGATTGACTTAAAATATACTTACAGAAACAAAATTAACGTCGGTCAGATGAGAAGCGTGAAACAGAGGACATAGTCATGCCTCTAAAGTACCTATCCATTTCACAGACAAAGATAAGTGTCATATATTTAATTAACATGTGTGTTCTAAATAGATTTGAGAGAGAAAATTGATTACACCAAATTTTACCTTTTCAGTGATCAAGAATGGAATCACCATACCAGTAAAAGATGACGAAAAAGTAGACATGAAGAAAAGACGGCGGCCATGAGACCGAACATTTAAATTGAAGTTATAAGAAAACGTTAGAATAATTTTGCTAGTGAAGGACTAGTCAAAGTCAAAGTTTTACAGAGTTGTCAAAGAGGGAAATTCAATATCGTAATGAATACCATATGTCAAAATTTTGCTGAAAGATTAATTAAATGTGAAGATGAGAATTCTAGTTATTTCTTAAGGATATTGTAATATATGACACTTAGTCTCTCAATGTCGTTTCTAAAGTTTACAGTATTAGGGTTTGTAGATATTTTTATCATTTCTAGTATGCATCTACGGTGATAGTCAGCCTCATTACCTATTATTTTTGTATGTTCAAAATCAAAAGTGTGGCCTGTTTCAATTTTATGTGTAGTCAACGCAGTGTGTGCAGAATGTGCAGTGTTATCTCTTTTACAATCATACTTATGTTCGGCTATGCGCTTTTTAAGATATCTACCAGTCTGACCAATGTAACATTTCTCGCAATTGTTGCAGGGAATCAAGTAAACTAAGTTGGATCTATCAAAGTATTGTATGGTGTCCTTAGTAGTCCCGATGTAGGATTTCAAGTTGTTTGCATTCCTGTGGGTGATTCTGATTTTGTATTCTCTAAACAGTTTAGATAACCGTTGTGAGAGACCCTCTACGTACGGTAGTGAGATGCAAAACTTGAGATCTGGGTCGGTATTTACTAAGGTCTTGTTATCGGTTACACTAATTTTGTTCACTAAATATGTAAGTCTATTGTAAATAATTCTGTCTACGATATGTTTAGGATATCCATTAGTGCTAAGAGTTTCTTTTACTAGTTTTAAATTCTGTGTATGGAATTTAGGATGTGATAATAAGATGGCTCTGTCAGTTAACATTTTAATGATACCCAGTTTTTGAGATTGAGGATGGTGCGATTGAAAATTAATGTAACGGCCGGACCACGTAGGTTTTCTATACCAGTTCGTGATGATGTAGTCATTGTCTCTGATTACCGTGATATCAAGAAAATTTATTTTGTTATGGGATTCTATTTCATGTGTAAATTGTAATCGCGGGTGGTAAGTATTAAATATTTCTAATATTAAGTCTATTTTATTTTCAGGTACTGCAGTTAAAATGTCATCCACGTATCTAACATAAAAAGGTAAGAAAAGGTCAAGTTTTGATATGCATTTTTGTTCGAGGTCAGACATGACAAGATTGGCTAAAACCGGCGAGAGAGGCGATCCCATTGGTGAGCCGAAGGTTTGCTTATAGAAACGACCATTAAACGTGAAGTATGTGGAATTCATAATGAACTCCACATGCTTTATGATCTCAGATATAGGGATCTTAGTTTCAGCTCTGATCAGTTGTTCTCTATTTTTTATACTCTCAACCACTAGTTCTATAGGTATGTTCTAGTGGTTGAGAGTATAAAAAATAGAGAACAACTGATCAGAGCTGAAACTAAGATCCCTATATCTGAGATCATAAAGCATGTGGAGTTCATTATGAATTCCACATACTTCACGTTTAATGGTCGTTTCTATAAGCAAACCTTCGGCTCACCAATGGGATCGCCTCTCTCGCCGGTTTTAGCCAATCTTGTCATGTCTGACCTCGAACAAAAATGCATATCAAAACTTGACCTTTTCTTACCTTTTTATGTTAGATACGTGGATGACATTTTAACTGCAGTACCTGAAAATAAAATAGACTTAATATTAGAAATATTTAATACTTACCACCCGCGATTACAATTTACACATGAAATAGAATCCCATAACAAAATAAATTTTCTTGATATCACGGTAATCAGAGACAATGACTACATCATCACGAACTGGTATAGAAAACCTACGTGGTCCGGCCGTTACATTAATTTTCAATCGCACCATCCTCAATCTCAAAAACTGGGTATCATTAAAATGTTAACTGACAGAGCCATCTTATTATCACATCCTAAATTCCATACACAGAATTTAAAACTAGTAAAAGAAACTCTTAGCACTAATGGATATCCTAAACATATCGTAGACAGAATTATTTACAATAGACTTACATATTTAGTGAACAAAATTAGTGTAACCGATAACAAGACCTTAGTAAATACCGACCCAGATCTCAAGTTTTGCATCTCACTACCGTACGTAGAGGGTCTCTCACAACGGTTATCTAAACTGTTTAGAGAATACAAAATCAGAATCACCCACAGGAATGCAAACAACTTGAAATCCTACATCGGGACTACTAAGGACACCATACAATACTTTGATAGATCCAACTTAGTTTACTTGATTCCCTGCAACAATTGCGAGAAATGTTACATTGGTCAGACTGGTAGATATCTTAAAAAGCGCATAGCCGAACATAAGTATGATTGTAAAAGAGATAACACTGCACATTCTGCACACACTGCGTTGACTACACATAAAATTGAAACAGGCCACACTTTTGATTTTGAACATACAAAAATAATAGGTAATGAGGCTGACTATCACCGTAGATGCATACTAGAAATGATAAAAATATCTACAAACCCTAATACTGTAAACTTTAGAAACGACATTGAGAGACTAAGTGTCATATATTACAATATCCTTAAGAAATAACTAGAATTCTCATCTTCACATTTAATTAATCTTTCAGCAAAATTTTGACATATGGTATTCATTACGATATTGAATTTCCCTCTTTGACAACTCTGTAAAACTTTGACTTTGACTAGTCCTTCACTAGCAAAATTATTCTAACGTTTTCTTATAACTTCAATTTAAATGTTCGGTCTCATGGCCGCCGTCTTTTCTTCATGTCTACTTTTTCGTCATCTTTTACTGGTATGGTGATTCCATTCTTGATCACTGAAAAGGTAAAATTTGGTGTAATCAATTTTCTCTCTCAAATCTATTTAGAACACACATGTTAATTAAATATATGACACTTATCTTTGTCTGTGAAATGGATAGGTACTTTAGAGGCATGACTATGTCCTCTGTTTCACGCTTCTCATCTGACCGACGTTAATTTTGTTTCTGTAAGTATATTTTAAGTCAATCCACCTTACGATTCTTTTGTATTATTATGTTAGTACAACTTATTCGTTTACCATTAATTTATCGTATTCATTGTAAACTTTCGTTTTTCCTGTTTTTCATTAATAAAGGCCTGAAGATGACCCGCACCAAGGGTTGAAACGTTGCAATCAAATTATCTCTAATTATTAACAAGGCTGCATATGGTCAACACCTTTCGACACCTATAATAATTCATCATCCAGCCGACATTTCTACAAAAACAATTAGTCACACTATCACACATAGACTATCATACCTCATTAGTAAATTAAACTCATCAAATAACAACGTAATTAATAATACCGACATAGATCCGAAACGCATTATTACCTTACCTTTCGTAAATGGACTATCGCACAAACTAACAAAATTATGTAAGGAATACAACATAAAACTTTTGTTCAAAAATAGCAATTCTTTGAAAACATATTTAGGCACTACTAAGGATAAAGTACAATTACTCAACAAATCGAATGTAGTCTATAAAATACCATGTAAAGATTGTGAAAAATGCTATGTGGGGCATACTAGTCGTTACTTAAAAACGCGAATATATGATCATAAATACGATATCCGAAGAATAGATCACTCACATACCGCCTTGACAAATCATATCATCGAAACGGGCCACCAGTTTGACTATGATAATTCCAAAGTGTTAGCCACTGAGTCTCACTACCAGAAAAGAAAGATTTTAGAAATGATTAAGATTTCCACAGAAATGAACACAGTCAATTATATGAGAGACATTGAAAATTTAAGTCACATATATTATAATATACTCAATAGATAAAACACGCAATTAGTATCTCAATATCTAGATTAGACATCTTATAAAACTAAACAAAAATAACACATATACTTTTTGAGTCTAAATTACTTTAACTTCTCCCTATGTTTATATTAATTGACATTTACCAACCTTACACTCTCTTAACGGCTATCAACCTATTGTTTCTATATTAACATTTGACACCTTTACCTATTGTTAAGGAGGACAGTTGCTTCCAACGTTTCTAACTCATATCTTCTATTTTTCTTCTTCAGTTGCAATTTTCTAGAAACAAAGAACTGTTATATTGTAATTAATCGAGGTATCATCATTCTCATAAACAATTTTCTATAATTAATCAAACTGTGTGACTTATCTAAGGTTTTCTTCTTTGAGGGTAGCTTCTCCATTCTCAATTTTTTTAAAATAAACCCAAGTATGAGCTGCTTTGTCGAGAGCTGGTCTCCGTGGTGGAGTTGTCTTTTGAAAGACATAACTGTCCTTGGCATTTTACACACTCTTACCTACTGACTCCTAATTATGATACACAATTTTATCTGTAAGTACAACCAGCATTATATACATATAGTTTTACCATTCATCATGTACAGGAATATTCCTCAACGTTTGTCTTTTATACTTTTATACACAACAGATTAATAAATAAATTACCTGAAGAGGACCCCAACAAGGGTCGAAACGTACGTAGTTACCGAAATACGCATTGTCGTCTTTCTTATTACTTTACCAAGGCTGCATATGGTCAACACCTAAGAAAAAAACATATTATATAGAACCAGCCGACAATTTTAATTATTTAAAGTGTGCTATTTATGTTAATTTATTTGCGTGCATTTTATACCTGTGTTCCTCGCCAGAATTATATCACTTACTAACTGACTCTTTCCGATTGTCGGGAAATTTCGCGAGTGAATTTGTTCTGTGTTTTCGTACCGATACGGAGTTAAACCGTTATTCTCGCGTGTATTTCGTAATCGCGGATTTATTGAAACATTGTCGAGAATATCTTTTGCGTCGGCGCGGATTCGTCCCGCTGCCGTATCGTTTCGCCAAAGGGCCGTAGTCCCTCGTAGTTCCGCGTTTCGTATTTAAGAATTTTAGTTTATATAGAATCCCTCAAGAACCTCTTACTTTGTATTAGTATTCTAAGGATTTTGTTACATGCTTTCGCTTTCGCACCTTAGTGGATCTTGCTAACGCTTTACTTTATCTTTTCCGCTTTGCACACGCTGTAGCTTGTTGTATGGCTTGCATGCCGCCTTCTTGCTTCTATTCAATATAGCTTCGGTGCGTTAAACTTACTTATTTTTCTCTGATATCTTTCTTTTACCTATTCCCTATTTTGCATGCCGATTCTTTCTCTAGTCTAGCCTCTTGAACGCCACGACGCTCTCCCAGGTGAGCTAGCCTCTGAACCGGGTGTACTTTTGGAGTTTTCGTCGACCGCTTGATTCGCGCTTCCCTCTCGTATCTTGGCGGTGTCGCCGTTTTCGTGTCTCGTTCGTTTCCCTATTTGGCGGTGTCGCCGTTTGTGAATCTGTCTCTTCACGTATTGGCGGAGTCGCCGTTTACTTATATTTCTCTTTTCTATCTTGGCGGTGTCGCCGTTTCTCGATCTTTCTCTTTTCTATCTTGGCGGAGTAGCCGTTTATCTATCACTCTCTTTCTATCTTGGCGGTGTCGCCGTTTATCGAGCTTTCTATTTTCTATCTTGGCGGAGTCGCCGTTTACTTATCGTTCTCTTTCTATTTTGGCGGTGTCGCCGTTTATCGAGCTTTCTTTCTTCTATCTTGGCGGAGTCGCCGTTCCTACCGTTTCACTCCTCTTCCCTTGGCGGTGTCGCCTTCCCGGTGTCCTTTTCCTTTTCGTTGTTCCGAGTTTTCCCGCGTCTTCCTAAAGATTTCTACGATCTCGAGTGCTCTGCACTCGCGGTGTTCTCCCCGGAGATCACCTGGCGCCTAACACTATCTAGTCTATCGTGTATCGGATCTTTGGAATATCGGAATTTATAGAGAGAGGATCATACGGCGTTTTGTGTACGGTTCCCTATTTTCCGAATACCGGTTATCGTCTATCTACTTTCGGATTGAGATTTTGTTTTGGGGAATAACGTCGCAATATATATAATTAATAAACGTTATAATTTGTCTTCCCGAGAAAATCTTAACGAATTGACAATGTACGTTAAAATAATCATATTCTATTGTTAAATCTGTTCATTGAAAAATAATCAAAGTATAAATATATATCCCCCAAAAAACACTTACGTGTAAAAAACCACGCCAAGTACAGGTGTGCTGTGTATTCCTCTAATAAAAAGTATTGATATCAGATTATTGAGGCCAAGTACTTAAGTCACTACATGTTTGCCTATTATATGATCTAGCACTGGCCCATCATTTTAATTGTATTTTCGAAATTTCCTATAACGTTTTCAGTACTCTTTTAAATTACTACTGTTTCTCGTAGTTGATTATGAATTTATGGTTATTTAATAATTAATGAAACTTTAGCTGATTCCTTATCGAGTACTACTTGGCGGGTCCGTGCAATTCTTGATATAAATTTGCATTCATAATGCCAGTCATTAAACTCAAAACCAATGTCAACTTTCTATATAGAGTTTATTAACGATAACTCGTTAATAATAATCACGGTAAAATCTTAATAATAAACATAATTTTAGGATACTATTAGTACGTTCAAAGTAAGTACTTTGGAATTTCTGGCACGGACCCGCCAAGTAGTACTCGATAAGGAATCAGCTAAAGTTTCATTAATTATTAAATAACCATTAATTCATAATCAACTACGAGAAACAGTAGTAATGTAAAAGAGTACTGAAAACGTTATAGGAAATTTCGAAAATACAATTAAAATGATGGGCCAGTGCTAGATCATATAATAGGCAAACATGTAGTGACTTAAGTACTTGGCCTCAATAATCTGATATCAATACTTTTTATTAGAGGAATACACAGCACACCTGTACTTGGCGTGGTTTTTTACACGTAAGTGTTTTTTGGGGGATATCACAAGTTTTTGTTGTCCAACGGGAAATAGAAGTATTAAGCACTGAAATCTATATTGTCACAGATATAAAATGTAAATGCATTATGATGTTGCTAATCAGAAAAATATATAGCGGTGTCGAAAATGTTTAATGGCATATAAATTTAATGTGTAAGTCCCTTTTTCTAGAAATGCATAAAGACATATACAAATTTTTAAAGAAAATGTAATCTTCAATGCATATAAGCGTCGTTAATGGTGTCCAGATTGTTGAAGCCGTGTGGTAAACGTAAGAGAGGAGAGTGTGCTGGATTATTTCAGGCCTTGTACCTCAGGCCGTGCGAACATCAAAGAGGATACTATAGTTTGAGCGAAGCGCCAAAGCTTGTTGCACACTTTTCTGGATTTCTACGTCCGACACCTAGATACAAGAAACTATGGAGCGGAACACCTGGACACACTGAACTTCCACATCCGACATCTAGATACAGAAAACTACGAAGCGGAATACCTGAACACCCTGGACTTCCACATCCGACACCTAGATACAGAAAACTACGAAGCGGAATACCTGGACACCCTGGACTTCCACATCCAACGCCTAGATACAGCAAACTACGGAGCGGAACACCTAAACACCCTGAACTTCCACATCCGACACCTAGATACAGAAAACTACGTAGCGGAATACCTGGATACCCTGGACTTCCACATCCAACACCTGGACACAGGAAACTACCCAGCGGAATACCTGGACACCCTGGACTTCCACATTCACTACCTAGATACAAGAAACTACGGAGCGGAATACATGGACACCCTGGACTTCCACATCCAGTACCTAGATAGAAGAAACTATGGAGCGGAACACCTGGACACCCTGGACTTCCACATCCGACACCTAGATATAGAAAACTACGAAGCGGAATACCTGGACACCCTGGACTTCCACATCCAGTACCTAGATACAAGAAACTACGAAGCGGAATACCTGGACACCCTGAACTTCCACATCCGACACCTGGACACAGAAAACTACGAAGCGGACTACCTGAACACCCTGGACTTCCACATCCAGTACCTAGATACAAGAAACTATGGAGCGGAACACCAGGACACCCTGGACTTCCACATCCGACACCTAGATACAGAAATCTACGAAGCGGACTACCTGGACACCCTGGACTTCCACATCCAGTACCTAGATACAAGAAACTACGAAGCGGAATACCTGGACACCCTGAACTTCCACATCCGACACCTGGACACAGAAAACTACGAAGCGGACTACCTGGACACCCTGGACTTCCACATCCAGTACCTAGATACAAGAAACTACGAAGCGGAATACCTGGACACCCTGAACTTCCACATCCGACACCTGGACACAGAAAACTACGAAGCGGACTACCTGGACACCCTGGACTTCCACATCCAGTACCTAGATACAAGAAACTACGGAGCAGAACATCTGGACACCCTGGACTTCCACATCCGACACCTAGATACAGAAAACTACGAAGCGGAATGCCTGGACACCCTGGACTTCCACGTCCGCCACCTAGATACAGGAAATTACGGAGAGAAACACCTGGACATTCTGTGTCTCTAAAAACTGTCACCTAAAATACGAGGAATTATGTTGAAGCACACATATACATACACCCATACACGCGCGCTCCACATGAATGCTATTAAAAACTTAATAATTGTATACGGTGTGAAAGCACCCTTATACTAACTGGAAATTCGGTATGAACAGTAGCTTCACGTATAAAGTGTATTTGACTGTGTTGTGTATTCGTAAATTACTAACACCATTCAGAGTACAAATAGGTAATGAAGACACAGCAGTCAGCGCCATCTGTTGGGTAAAAAATGCGATGGACGTGCGAAGACGACGACGACGATGACGACGACGACGACGACGACGACGACGACGACGACGACGACGACGATGACGACGACGACGACGAACCTGAAATAAAATCATCTCGCTCGCCATCTCAATACACCCTGATCTCGTATACTAATCGTATTGAATTTAGTGGCAATCAATTCAGAACCCTTGATTCCTAGAGTGAATGTATCAATAAATGTTTCTCACATACAGCCGTTCATAAGATACCCCCAAAAAACACTAACGTGTAAAAAACTACGCCAAGTACAGGTGTGCTGTGTATTCCTCTAATAAAAAGTAGTGATATCAGATTATTGAGGCCAAGTACATAAGTCACTACATGTTTGCCTATTATATGATCTAGCACTGGCCCATCATTTTAATTGTAATTTCAAAATTTCATATAACGTTTTCACTACTCTTTTACATTACTACTGTTTCTCGTAGTTGATTATGAATTAATGGTTATTTAATAATTAATAAAACTTTAGCTGATTCCTTATCGAGTACTACTTGGCGGGTCCGTGCATTTCTTGATATAAATTTGCATTCATAATGCCAGTCATTAAAGTCAAAACCAATGTCAACTTTCTATATAGAGCTTATTAACGATAACTCGTTAATAATAATCACGGTAAAATCTTAATAACAAACATATAATTTTAGGATACTATTAGTAAGTTCAAAGTAAGTACTTTGGAATTTCTGGCACGGACCCGCCAAGTAGTACTCGATAAGGAATCAGCTAAAGTTTTATTAATTATTAAATAACCATTAATTCATAATCAACTACGAGAAACAGTAGTAATGTAAAAGAGTAGTGAAAACGTTATATGAAATTTTGAAATTACAATTAAAATGATGGGCCAGTGCTAGATCATATAATAGGCAAACATGTAGTGACTTATGTACTTGGCCTCAATAATCTGATATCACTACTTTTTATTAGAGGAATACACAGCACACCTGTACTTGGCGTAGTTTTTTACACGTAAGTGTTTTTTGGGGGATATCACAAGTTTTTGTTGTTCAACGGGACATAGAAGTATTAAGCACTGAAATCTATATTGTCGTCACAGATATAAAATGTAAATGCATTATGATGTTGCTAATCAGAAAAATATATTGCGGTGTCGAAAATGTTTAATGGCATATAAATTTAATTAGTAAGTTCCTTTTTCTAGAAATGCATAAAGACATATACAAATTTTTAAAGAAAATGTAATCTTCAATGCATATAAGCGTCGTTAATGGTGTTCAGCTTGTTGAAGCCGTGTGGTAAACGTAAGAGAGGAGAGTGCGCAGGATTATTTCAGGCCTTGTACCTCAGGCCGTGCGAACATCAAAGAGGATACTATAGTTTGAGCGAAGCGCCAAAGCTTGTTGCACACTTTTCTGGACTTCAACGTCCGACACCTAGATACAAGAAACTACGGAGCGGAACACCTGGACACCCTGAACTTCCACATCCGACACCTAGATACAGAAAACTACGAAGCGGAATACCTGGACACCCTGGACTTCCACATCCGACACCTAGATACAGAAAACTACGAAGCGGAATACCTGGACACCCTGAACTTCCACATCCGACACCTAGATACAGAAAACTACGTAGCGGAATATCTGGATACCCTGGACTTCCACATCCAACACCTGGACACAGGAAATACGGAGCGGAATACCTGGACATCCTGGACTTCCACATCCAGTACCTAGATACAAGAAACTACGGAGCGGAATACCTGGACACCCTGAACTTCCACATCCGACACCCAGATACAGAAAACTACGTAGCGGAATACCTGGATACCCTGGACTTCCACATCCAACACCTGGACACAGGAAACTACGGAGCGGAATACCTGGACATCCTGGACTTCCACATCCAGTACCTAGATACAAGAAACTACGGAGCGGAATACCTGGACACCCTGAACTTCCACATCCGACACCTAGATACAGAAAACTACGAAGCGGAATACCTGGATACCCTGAACGTCCACTTCCGGCACCTAGATACAGAAAACTACGAAGCGGAATACCTGGATACCCTGAACTTCCACATCCGACACCTAGATACAGAAAACTACGAAGCGGAATACCTGGACACCCTGGACTTCCACATCCGACACCTAGATACAGAAAACTACGAAGCGGAATACCTGGATACCCTGAACTTCCACATCCGACACCTAGATACAGAAAACTACGTAGCGGAATACCTGGATACCCTGGACTTCCACATCCAACACCTGGACACAGGAAACTACGGAGCGGGATACCTGGACATCCTGGACTTCCACATCCAGTACCTAGATACAAGAAACTACGGAGCGGAATACCTGGACACCCTGAACTTCCACATCCGACACCTAGATACAGAAAACTACGAAGCGGAATACCTGGATACCCTGAACGTCCACTTCCGGCACCTAGATACAGAAAACTACGAAGCGGAATACCTGGATACCCTGAACTTCCACATCCGACACCTAGATACAGAAAACTACGAAGCGGAATACCTGGACACCCTGGACTTCCACATCCGACACCTAGATACAGAAAACTACGAAGCGGAATACCTGGATACCCTGAACTTCCACATCCGACACCTAGATACAGAAAACTACGTAGCGGAATACCTGGATACCCTGGACTTCCACATCCAACACCTGGACACAGGAAACTACGGAGCGGGATACCTGGACATCCTGGACTTCCACATCCAGTACCTAGATACAAGAAACTACGGAGCGGAATACCTGGACACCCTGAACTTCCACATCCGACACCTAGATACAGAAAACTACGAAGCCGAATACCTGGACACCCTGGACTTCCACATCCGACACCTAGATACAGAAAACTACGAAGCGGAATACCTGGATATCCTGAACTTCCACATCCGACACCTAGATACAGAAAACTACGTAGCGGAATACCTGGATACCCTGGACTTCCACATCCAACACCTGGACACAGGAAACTACGGAGCGGGATACCTGGACATCCTGGACTTCCACATCCAGTACCTAGATACAAGAAACTACGGAGCGGAATACCTGGACACCCTGAACTTCCACATCCGACACCTAGATACAGAAAACTACGAAGCCGAATACCTGGACACCCTGGACTTCCACATCCGACACCTAGATACAGAAAATTACGAAGCGGAATACCTGGATATCCTGAACTTCCACATCCGACAACTAGATACAGAAAACTACGTAGCGGAATACCTGGATACCCTGGACTTCCACATCCAACACCTGGACACAGGAATCTACGGAGCGGAATACCTGGACATCCTGGACTTCCACATCCAGTACCTAGATACAAGAAACTACGGAGCGGAATACCTGGACACCCTGAACTTCCACGTCCGACACCTAGATACAGAAAACTACGAAGCGGAATACCTGGATACCCTGAACTCCACATCCGGCACCTAGATACAGAAAACTACGAAGCGGAATACCTGGACACCCTGGACTTCCACATCCGACACCTAGATACAGAAAACTACGAAGCGGAATACCTGGACACCCAGGACTTCCACATCCGACACCTAGATACAGAAAACTACGAAGCGGAATACCTGGATACCCTGAACTTCCACATCCGACACCTAGATACAGAAAACTACGAAGCGGAATACCTGGACACCCTGGACTTCCACATCCGACACCTAGATACAGAAAACTACGAAGCGGAATACCTGGACACCCAGGACTTCCACATCCGACACCTAGATACAGAAAACTACGAAGCGGAATACCTGGATACCCTGAACATCCACATCCGACACCTAGATACAGAAAACTACGTAGCGGAATACCTGGATACCCTGGACTTCCACATCCAACACCTGGACACAGGAAACTACGGAGCGGGATACCTGGACATCCTGGACTTCCACATCCAGTACCTAGATACAAGAAACTACGGAGCGGAATACCTGGACACCCTGAACTTCCACATCCGACACCTAGATACAGAAAACTACGAAGCGGAATACCTGGATACCCTGAACGTCCACTTCCGGCACCTAGATACAGAAAACTACGAAGCGGAATACCTGGATACCCTGAACTTCCACATCCGACACCTAGATACAGAAAACTACGAAGCGGAATACCTGGACACCCTGGACTTCCACATCCGACACCTAGATACAGAAAACTACGTAGCGGAATACCTGGATACCCTGGACTTCCACATCCAACACCTGGACACAGGAAACTACGGAGCGGGATACCTGGACATCCTGGACTTCCACATCCAGTACCTAGATACAAGAAACTACGGAGCGGAATACCTGGACACCCTGAACTTCCACATCCGACACCTAGATACAGAAAACTACGAAGCCGAATACCTGGACACCCTGGACTTCCACATCCGACACCTAGATACAGAAAACTACGAAGCGGAATACCTGGATATCCTGAACTTCCACATCCGACACCTAGATACAGAAAACTACGTAGCGGAATACCTGGATACCCTGGACTTCCACATCCAACACCTGGACACAGGAAACTACGGAGCGGGATACCTGGACATCCTGGACTTCCACATCCAGTACCTAGATACAAGAAACTACGGAGCGGAATACCTGGACACCCTGAACTTCCACATCCGACACCTAGATACAGAAAACTACGAAGCCGAATACCTGGACACCCTGGACTTCCACATCCGACACCTAGATACAGAAAATTACGAAGCGGAATACCTGGATATCCTGAACTTCCACATCCGACAACTAGATACAGAAAACTACGTAGCGGAATACCTGGATACCCTGGACTTCCACATCCAACACCTGGACACAGGAATCTACGGAGCGGAATACCTGGACATCCTGGACTTCCACATCCAGTACCTAGATACAAGAAACTACGGAGCGGAATACCTGGACACCCTGAACTTCCACGTCCGACACCTAGATACAGAAAACTACGAAGCGGAATACCTGGATACCCTGAACTTCCACATCCGGCACCTAGATACAGAAAACTACGAAGCGGAATACCTGGACACCCTGGACTTCCACATCCGACACCTAGATACAGAAAACTACGAAGCGGAATACCTGGACACCCAGGACTTCCACATCCGACACCTAGATACAGAAAACTACGAAGCGGAATACCTGGATACCCTGAACTTCCACATCCGACACCTAGATACAGAAAACTACGTAGCGGAATACCTGGATACCCTGGACTTCCACATCCAACACCTGGACACAGGAAACTACGGAGCGGAATACCTGGACATCCTGGACTTCCACATCCAGTACCTAGATACAAGAAACTACGGAGCGGAATACCTGGACACCCTGATCTTCCACATCCGACACCTAGATACAGAAAACTACGAAGCGGAATACCTGGATACCCTGAACTTCCACATCCGGCACCTAGATACAGAAAACTACGAAGCGGAATACCTGGACACCCTTGACTTCCACATCCGACACCTAGATACAGAAAACTACGAAGCGGAATACCTGGATACCCTGAACTTCCACATCAGGCACTTAGATACAGAAAACTACGAAGCGGAATACCTGGATACCCTGGACTTCCACATCCAACACCTAGATACAGAAAACTACGAAGCGGAATACCTGGACACCCTGGACTTCCACATCCGACACCTAGATACAGAAAACTACGAAGCGGAATACCTGGATACCCTGAACTTCCACATCCGACACCTAGATACAGAAAACTACGTAGCGGAAAACCTGGATACCCTGGACTTCCACATCCAACACCTGGACACAGGAAACTACGGAACGGAATACCTGGACACCCTGAACTTCCACATCCGACACCTAGATACAGAAAACTACGAAGCGGAATACCTGGATACCCTGAACTTCCACATCCGGCACCTAGATACAGAAAACTACGAAGCGGAATACCTGGATACTGTGAACTTCCACATCCGACACCTAGATACAGACAACTACGAAGCGGAATACCTGGACACCCTGGACTTCCACATCCGACACCTAGATACAGAAAACTACGTAGCGGAATACCTGGATACCCTGGACTTCCACATCCAACACCTGGACACAGGAATCTACGGAGCGGAATACCTGGACATCCTGGACTTCCACATCCAGTACCTAGATACAAGAAACTACGGAGCGGAATACCTGGACATCCTGGACTTCCACATCCAGTACCTAGATACAAGAAACTACGGAGCGGAATACCTGGACACCCTGAACTTCCACATCCGACACCTAGATACAGAAAACTACGAAGCGGAATACCTGGATACCCTGAACTTCCACATCCGACACCTAGATACAGAAAACTACGTAGCGGAATACCTGGATACCCTGGACTTCCACATCCAACACCTGGACACAGGAAACTACGGAACGGAATACCTGGACACCCTGAACTTCCACATCCGACACCTAGATACAGAAAACTACGAAGCGGAATACCTGGATACCCTGAACTTCCACATCCGGCACCTAGATACAGAAAACTACGAAGCGGAATACCTGGATACTGTGAACTTCCACATCCGACACCTAGATACAGACAATTACGAAGCGGAATACCTGGATACCCTGAACTTCCACATCCGGCACCTAGATACAGAAAACTACGAAGCGGAATACCTGGATACTGTGAACTTCCACATCCGACACCTAGATACAGACAACTACGAAGCGGAATACCTGGACACCCTGGACTTCCACATCCGACACCTAGATACAGAAAACTACGAAGCGGAATACCTGGATACCCTGAACTTCCACATCCGACACCTAGATACAGAAAACTACGTAGCGGAATACCTGGATACCCTGGACTTCCACATCCAACACCTAGATACAGAAAACTACGAAGCAGAATACCTGGACACCCTGGACTTCCACATCCGACACCTAGTTACAGAAAACTACGAAGCGGAATACCTGGATACCCTGAACTTCCACATCCGACACCTAGATACAGAAAACTACGTAGCGGAATACCTGGATACCCTGGACTTCCACATCCAACACCTGGACACAGGAAACTACGGAACGGAATACCTGGACACCCTGAACTTCCACATCCGACACCTAGATACAGAAAACTACGAAGCGGAATACCTGGATACCCTGAACTTCCACATCCGGCACCTAGATACAGAAAACTACGAAGTGGAATACCTGGATACTGTGAACTTCCACATCCGACACCTAGATACAGACAACTACGAAGCGGAATACCTGGACACCCTGGACTTCCACATCCAACACCTGGACACAGGAAACTACGGAGCGGAATACCTGGACATCCTGGACTTCCACATCCAGTACCTAGATACAAGAAACTACGGAGCGGAATACCTGGACACCCTGAACTTCCACATCCGACACCTAGATACAGAAAACTACGAAGCGGAATACCTGGATACCCTGAACGTCCACTTCCGGCACCTAGATACAGAAAACTACGAAGCGGAATACCTGGATACCCTGAACTTCCACATCCGACACCTAGATACAGAAAACTACGAAGCGGAATACCTGGACACCCTGGACTTCCACATCCGACACCTAGATACAGAAAACTACGAAGCGGAATACCTGGATACCCTGAACTTCCACATCCGACACCTAGATACAGAAAACTACGTAGCGGAATACCTGGATACCCTGGACTTCCACATCCAACACCTGGACACAGGAAACTACGGAGCGGGATACCTGGACATCCTGGACTTCCACATCCAGTACCTAGATACAAGAAACTACGGAGCGGAATACCTGGACACCCTGAACTTCCACATCCGACACCTAGATACAGAAAACTACGAAGCCGAATACCTGGACACCCTGGACTTCCACATCCGACACCTAGATACAGAAAACTACGAAGCGGAATACCTGGATATCCTGAACTTCCACATCCGACACCTAGATACAGAAAACTACGTAGCGGAATACCTGGATACCCTGGACTTCCACATCCAACACCTGGACACAGGAAACTACGGAGCGGGATACCTGGACATCCTGGACTTCCACATCCAGTACCTAGATACAAGAAACTACGGAGCGGAATACCTGGACACCCTGAACTTCCACATCCGACACCTAGATACAGAAAACTACGAAGCCGAATACCTGGACACCCTGGACTTCCACATCCGACACCTAGATACAGAAAATTACGAAGCGGAATACCTGGATATCCTGAACTTCCACATCCGACAACTAGATACAGAAAACTACGTAGCGGAATACCTGGATACCCTGGACTTCCACATCCAACACCTGGACACAGGAATCTACGGAGCGGAATACCTGGACATCCTGGACTTCCACATCCAGTACCTAGATACAAGAAACTACGGAGCGGAATACCTGGACACCCTGAACTTCCACGTCCGACACCTAGATACAGAAAACTACGAAGCGGAATACCTGGATACCCTGAACTTCCACATCCGGCACCTAGATACAGAAAACTACGAAGCGGAATACCTGGACACCCTGGACTTCCACATCCGACACCTAGATACAGAAAACTACGAAGCGGAATACCTGGACACCCAGGACTTCCACATCCGACACCTAGATACAGAAAACTACGAAGCGGAATACCTGGATACCCTGAACTTCCACATCCGACACCTAGATACAGAAAACTACGTAGCGGAATACCTGGATACCCTGGACTTCCACATCCAACACCTGGACACAGGAAACTACGGAGCGGAATACCTGGACATCCTGGACTTCCACATCCAGTACCTAGATACAAGAAACTACGGAGCGGAATACCTGGACACCCTGAACTTCCACATCCGACACCTAGATACAGAAAACTACGAAGCGGAATACCTGGATACCCTGAACTTCCACATCCGGCACCTAGATACAGAAAACTACGAAGCGGAATACCTGGACACCCTGGACTTCCACATCCGACACCTAGATACAGAAAACTACGAAGCGGAATACCTGGATACCCTGAACTTCCACATCCGGCACCTAGATACAGAAAACTACGAAGCGGAATACCTGGATACCCTGGACTTCCACATCCAACACCTAGATACAGAAAACTACGAAGCGGAATACCTGGACACCCTGGACTTCCACATCCGACACCTAGATACAGAAAACTACGAAGCGGAATACCTGGATACCCTGAACTTCCACATCCGACACCTAGATACAGAAAACTACGTAGCGGAATACCTGGATACCCTGGACTTCCACATCCAACACCTGGACACAGGAAACTACGGAACGGAATACCTGGACACCCTGAACTTCCACATCCGACACCTAGATACAGAAAACTACGAAGCGGAATACCTGGATACCCTGAACTTCCACATCCGGCACCTAGATACAGAAAACTACGAAGCGGAATACCTGGATACTGTGAACTTCCACATCCGACACCTAGATACAGACAACTACGAAGCGGAATACCTGGACACCCTGGACTTCCACATCCGACACCTAGATACAGAAAACTACGTAGCGGAATACCTGGATACCCTGGACTTCCACATCCAACACCTGGACACAGGAATCTACGGAGCGGAATACCTGGACATCCTGGACTTCCACATCCAGTACCTAGATACAAGAAACTACGGAGCGGAATACCTGGACACCCTGAACTTCCACGTCCGACACCTAAATACAGAAAACTACGAAGCGGAATACCTGGATACCCTGAACTTCCACATCCGGCACCTAGATACAGAAAACTACGAAGCGGAATACCTGGACACCCTGGACTTCCACATCCGACACCTAGATACAGAAAACTACGAAGCGGAATACCTGGACACCCTGGAATTCCACATCCGACACCTAGATACAGAAAACTACGAAGCGGAATACCTGGATACCCTGAACTTCCACATCCGACACCTAGATACAGAAAACTACGTAGCGGAATACCTGGATACCCTGGACTTCCACATCCAACACCTGGGCACAGGAAACTACGGAGCGGAATACCTGGACATCCTGGACTTCCACATCCAGTACCTAGATACAAGAAACTACGGAGCGGAATACCTGGACACCCTGAACTTCCACATCCGACACCTAGATACAGAAAACTACGAAGCGGAATACCTGGATACCCTGAACTTCCACATCCGGCACCTAGATATAGAAAACTACGAAGCGGAATACCTGGACACCCTGGACTTCCACATCCGACACCTAGATACAGAAAACTACGAAGCGGAATACCTGGATACCCTGAACTTCCACATCCGGCACCTAGATACTGAAAACTACGAAGCGGAATACCTGGATACCCTGGACTTCCACATCCAACACCTAGATACAGAAAACTACGAAGCGGAATACCTGGACACCCTGGACTTCCACATCCGACACCTAGATACAGAAAACTACGAAGCGGAATACCTGGATACCCTGAACTTCCACATCCGACACCTAGATACAGAAAACTACGTAGCGGAATACCTGGATACCCTGGACTTCCACATCCAACACCTGGACACAGGAAACTACGGAACGGAATACCTGGACACCCTGAACTTCCACATCCGACACCTAGATACAGAAAACTACGAAGCGGAATACCTGGATACCCTGAACTTCCACATCCGGCACCTAGATACAGAAAACTACGAAGCGGAATACCTGGATACTGTGAACTTCCACATCCGACACCTAGATACAGACAACTACGAAGCGGAATACCTGGATACCCTGAACTTCCACATCCGGCACCTAGATACAGAAAACTACGAAGCGGAATACCTGGATACTGTGAACTTCCACATCCGACACCTAGATACAGACAACTACGAAGCGGAATACCTGGACACCCTGGACTTCCACATCCGACACCTAGATACAGAAAACTACGAAGCGGAATACCTGGATACCCTGAACTTCCACATCCGACACCTAGATACAGAAAACTACGTAGCGGAATACCTGGATACCCTGGACTTCCACATCCAACACCTAGATACAGAAAACTACGAAGCAGAATACCTGGACACCCTGGACTTCCACATCCGACACCTAGATACAGAAAACTACGAAGCGGAATACCTGGATACCCTGAACTTCCACATCCGACACCTAGATACAGAAAACTACGTAGCGGAATACCTGGATACCCTGGACTTCCACATCCAACACCTGGACACAGGAAACTACGGAGCGGAATACCTGGACATCCTGGACTTCCACATCCAGTACCTAGATACAAGAAACTACGGAGCGGAATACCTGGACACCCTGAACTTCCACATCCGACACCTAGATACAGAAAACTACGAAGCGGAATACCTGGATACCCTGAACTTCCACATCCGGCACCTAGATACAGAAAACTACGAAGCGGAATACCTGGACACCCTGGACTTCCACATCCGACACCTAGATACAGAAAACTACGAAGCGGAATACCTGGATACCCTGAACTTCCACATCCGGCACCTAGATACTGAAAACTACGAAGCGGAATACCTGGATACCCTGGACTTCCACATCCAACACCTAGATACAGAAAACTACGAAGCGGAATACCTGGACACCCTGGACTTCCACATCCGACACCTAGATACAGAAAACTACGAAGCGGAATACCTGGATACCCTGAACTTCCACATCCGACACCTAGATACAGAAAACTACGTAGCGGAATACCTGGATACCCTGGACTTCCACATCCAACACCTGGACACAGGAAACTACGGAACGGAATACCTGGACACCCTGAACTTCCACATCCGACACCTAGATACAGAAAACTACGAAGCGGAATACCTGGATACCCTGAACTTCCACATCCGGCACCTAGATACAGAAAACTACGAAGCGGAATACCTGGATACTGTGAACTTCCACATCCGACACCTAGATACAGACAACTACGAAGCGGAATACCTGGATACCCTGAACTTCCACATCCGGCACCTAGATACAGAAAACTACGAAGCGGAATACCTGGATACTGTGAACTTCCACATCCGACACCTAGATACAGACAACTACGAAGCGGAATACCTGGACACCCTGGACTTCCACATCCGACACCTAGATACAGAAAACTACGAAGCGGAATACCTGGATACCCTGAACTTCCACATCCGACACCTAGATACAGAAAACTACGTAGCGGAATACCTGGATACCCTGGACTTCCACATCCAACACCTAGATACAGAAAACTACGAAGCAGAATACCTGGACACCCTGGACTTCCACATCCGACACCTAGATACAGAAAACTACGAAGCGGAATACCTGGATACCCTGAACTTCCACATCCGACACCTAGATACAGAAAACTACGTAGCGGAATACCTGGATACCCTGGACTTCCACATCCAACACCTGGACACAGGAAACTACGGAGCGGAATACCTGGACATCCTGGACTTCCACATCCAGTACCTAGATACAAGAAACTACGGAGCGGAATACCTGGACACCCTGAACTTCCACATCCGACACCTAGATACAGAAAACTACGAAGCGGAATACCTGGATACCCTGAACTTCCACATCCGGCACCTAGATACAGAAAACTACGAAGCGGAATACCTGGACACCCTGGACTTCCACATCCGACACCTAGATACAGAAAACTACGAAGCGGAATACCTGGATACCCTGAACTTCCACATCCGGCACCTAGATACTGAAAACTACGAAGCGGAATACCTGGATACCCTGGACTTCCACATCCAACACCTAGATACAGAAAACTACGAAGCGGAATACCTGGACACCCTGGACTTCCACATCCGACACCTAGATACAGAAAACTACGAAGCGGAATACCTGGATACCCTGAACTTCCACATCCGACACCTAGATACAGAAAACTACGTAGCGGAATACCTGGATACCCTGGACTTCCACATCCAACACCTGGACACAGGAAACTACGGAACGGAATACCTGGACACCCTGAACTTCCACATCCGACACCTAGATACAGAAAACTACGAAGCGGAATACCTGGATACCCTGAACTTCCACATCCGGCACCTAGATACAGAAAACCACGAAGCGGAATACCTGGATACTGTGAACTTCCACATCCGACACCTAGATACAGACAACTACGAAGCGGAATACCTGGACACCCTGGACTTCCACATCCGACACCTAGATACAGAAAACTACGAAGCGGAATACCTGGATACCCTGAACTTCCACATCCGACACCTAGATACAGAAAACTACGTAGCGGAATACCTGGATACCCTGGACTTCCACATCCAACACCTAGATACAGAAAACTACGAAGCAGAATACCTGGACACCCTGGACTTCCACGTCCGCCATCTAGATACAGAAAACTACGAAGCAGAACAGTTGGACAAACTGTCACCTAAAATACGAGGAACTATGCCGAAACACACATATACATACACCCATATACGCGCGCTGCACATGACTGAATTAGTCTATACTGTTGTGAAAGCACCCTTATACTAATTGGAAATTCGGTATGAACGGTAGCTTCACTTATAAAGTGTATTTGATTGTGTTGTGTATTCGTAAATTACTACCACCATACAGAGTACAAATAGGTAAAGAAGGCACAGCAATCAGCGCCATCTGTCGTGTAAAAAATGCGATGGACGTGCGAAGACGACGACGACGACGACGACGACGACGACGACGACGACGACGACGACGACGGAACTGAAATAAAATCATCTCGCTCGCCATCTCAATACGCCCTGATCTCGTATACTAATCGTAATGAACGTGGGGGCAATCAATTCAGGACCCTCAATTCCTATAGTGAATGTATCAATAACTTTTTCTCATATATAGCGGTTAATAAGATATTTCGTTCCAAACACAGGTATAAGAGTTGACTCAAGTAAAGAGTCTCGGCGAGCTGCGCCCTGTACAGCGGGTTGCCTGTACTTGGCGCGAGACTCGACCGAGTCTCTTGATTTGAGTGGAAACACAGGTACAAGCGATGCTTCGAGTAAAGAGTCTCGGCGAGCCGTGCCCCGTACGGCGGGTTGCCTGTACTTGGCGCGAGACTCGACCGAGTCTCTTGATATATATAATTAATAAACGTTATATAGTAGCGAGGAAAGATAAAAGAATAGTCACCATACTGAGCACTTACGATACATCGGGCACGAGAATTACAGAAAGAAGGAAGAAACAAGTTGGGACCGTCAACATTATCAAACCAAACGTCATTATAAATTATAATATGAATATGGGAGGTGTGGATAAGGCTGACCAATTAGCAAGTTCATATTGTTTTCTGAGAAAATCGTGCAAATGGTAGCGAAAAAATTTTTTCTGGGGATTGGAGATTTGTGTAATAAACAGTTACATTTCATATAAGGAGTCAGCTAGAAGAGAGAACAGGACACCTATGCCACATTTTATGTTCGTCCGAAAATTGGTGGCACAACTGGTAGGTGATTTTCGTGACGGAGCAGATTCAAAACCAGGAAAACCATCGATCTCCGATAAGGAAGAAAGACTTAATAGAAAACTGCATATATTGCGGCATTGTGAAAATGTAAAAAGTAAAGATTGTAGTGTATGTTCAAACAGAAAGATTAAGGGTGGAAGGCACCAAACCAATTATTTTTGCGATACATGCACTCGAAAACCTGGCCTGCATGTTGAGGAGTGTTTTGAAAAATATCACACGAAGGAGAATTATAAAACATAATTTCTATACAAAAACATATCACTAGATGAGTGTATTGAATAAAGATATATCTAAAGTTCACAAAAGAATTACTAAATCTTGTTTATCCATCGTAAACTTGCGCGTTACGTATCCCTGCTCTATAGACGAAAATTAATCCCGACCAGTACGATACCCACCTCCAAATTTAATCCGACCGCAAAGGGTTAAAAATACACTCTGAGTATGCGCTCTCAACTCTTTTCACTTCACTATCACTATCACCAGAGATGAATAGGGAGATTGCCAATGGGCCGATATTCTTGAAACCAATTTTATTTGAGAGTAAACGCGCCACCTGAGCGGGGGGCCGTCGAACCGTACCCACGTTTTTGATTGGTCGAGTATATATAGATATACTACGCGTGATATTCGTGAGCTCCGTGAGACGCATGGACTATAACGGGTGGCACTTTAAAGCGTATGTTTTCTATTGTCGACGCGTCACCTAGACGGAGAAGCTTCGAACCATACCCACGTTTTTGATTGGTCAAGCGTATGTATCAGAGTACTCTAGCAAACTCGAAACGTGTATAACAACTGAAATACAGTTTTCCCAATCTGTACGTCACGGTAATTAAATATCATACGTCCATGGTAACGAGTCAACGTGCAAGAGTCTCGGGTTCGAGACCCGATTATTATTACTTTTTTTTTATTCATGAACAATGCTTATTGAATCTATTAATTAACTTGGAATGTAGCAAATGCATGATTATATTATACTATATACATTTTATTATATTATACAGTCGTGTCTATTTTTATGCCGTTGATACGTTCCACAGAAAACAGCATATAAAAAATATAAGTAAAGTAGAAGGAGGAACCCGGAACTTTCATGAACCTTTAAAACCGCATTAAAAAGCCACCTGCAAATGGATTTTACCTATTGAAATGCTATATTTACATATATTCCGCATATAAAGATCGCGAGGTACATAATGCATGGGTATGTCCAGTCTATTGACATATAGTGTGGACTACGCGATCCCTACCTTAGATCCTTTGAAAAATTGTCCGCTCAAATAAACAAAGAGGAAATGAGGTGGCGGCCAATTGTTCTCCTTTTCTAATGTTCCCATTGCCTATGTTTTCTATACTCTCGTACTACGGCTGCTGGTTAGAAGAAGATAGGGCTTGAATCGCGAGACTGAGATCGCCTACGTTCTAAAAAATTAATATCGGTCAGCGTAAATGAATTTTGATTGAAAATGTGTCTAATGCCAAAAAATTGTGGTGAATTGACAACACTGTATTTGAGATAGGAGGGTCTAATGGTATGTGTAACGCACACACTCGTATTTTTGTTACATATATACACCTATAGTTCGCATGCAATTTTATAAATATAAGAATTACTCGAGCCAGCTGTTGCAATCTGTCAATCATATTATCAGAGCTGCTACGCGAAGCGCGCCGCTCATAGTCGGCAACCAAAAAAAATGAACACGCCGTTGTCAAGCTATCTCAATAATTACGAGTAATTGAAACTCGCATATTTAGGTATATAGTCGAATGCAAATAATATCTCCAATCTTTAATAATCTAAATTATCGTTTTTTAAAAGATTTTATCGCTATCTAGCGATTTATTTATATTTCTAAAATTGCTGTCCATAGAAACACCTTAATAAATTTTACAAAAATAATAAAAAAATAAGTAACTTAAATCATTTTTTCAATGTGAAATTCCATGTTGGAATTTATTTGTTTTCGACCTAGTAAACGTGCACGCATGTTATTCGTCATTCGGTTACTGTGTTTGTACTTTGCGTATGAGAACACAGGTAACCGATACGATCTTTTGGATTATTAATTTAGTCGTCCTTGTAAAGCCGGCATGAACGCACGGTATTCTTGAGATCCAATAAATTACTCTTTTTGCTGCATATCTCTATTAATTATCAATATTCCATTTTCCTCACATTTATCAACTTTTAAGAAAGTCCTAGTTTTACTAACAATCATTAATTTTTTAATGTCTTCTGATATTAGTTTTCAATGGCACATCGTTTTCAACAACAAAGTCCATTTCTAGAGTGAAAGGAATTTTACATTGAAAAAGTTATTTAAATTACTTATTTGTTGATCATTTTTGTAAAATTTATTTATAAAGTTCAATAACTACTCATGACAATTAAAAAAAATTGGATGTAAAAAAAATTGAACATGCAGGCTTGTGACTTTTTAAGTTTTCGTGTTCGAGTCTCTGCTTGTAAACTTCTTTTTTTCATAAATTTTTTTGCATTTTATTTCTAAATTTTTATTATTTACAAGAAGCAAAAATAATAGAATTGTAATGACAACACATATTTGCATGATTATTATTATAATATTAAACAAACTCATAAGTAACATGCAAAAAAATTCGTGAAATTAAAAATCTCGAGCACAGAAATTCGAGCAGGGAACCCTTGGCTTATCAAGTTGACACGCTACCGCTTCGCCCGCCAACCCACTTATAGCTAAAGTTACACCTTTAGATATATAAGTTCCCATACAAACTTTAGGGCTCTTTTTATCAAAATTGGCTGCCCATTGGTCTGTAGAACTTGAGCATGGTATGAGGTTTCATCATTACGAAGTCTCATTCGGAACTTCATTTCTCATACCGTTTCCTCCCCTTATCAGTACAAATAGACTGGTCCATCGACATATAGTATGGACTACGCATAGACAGAAAAAATGGTCGGCTGAAAGAAAAAGATAACGACTGGTGGCGGCCAAGCCCTATGTTCTTCTAACCAGCAGCCGTAGTACGAGAGTATAGAAAACATAGGCAATGGGAACATTAGAAAAGGAGAACAATTGGCCGCCACCTCATTTCCTCTTTGTTTATTTGAGCGGACAATTTTTCAAAGGATCTAAGGTAGGGATCGCGTAGTCCACACTATATGTCAATAGACTGGACATACCCATGCATTATGTACCTCGCGATCTTTATATGCGGAATATATGTAAATATAGCATTTCAATAGGTAAAATCCATTTGCAGGTGGCTTTTTAATGCGGTTTTAAAGGTTCATGAAAGTTCCGGGTTCCTCCTTCTACTTTACTTATATTTTTTATATGCTGTTTTCTGTGGAACGTATCAACGGCATAAAAATAGACACGACTGTATAATATAATAAAATGTATATAGTATAATATAATCATGCATTTGCTACATTCCAAGTTAATTAATAGATTCAATAAGCATTGTTCATGAATAAAAAAAAAGTAATAATAATCGGGTCTCGAACCCGAGACTCTTGCACGTTGACTCGTTACCATGGACGTATGATATTTAATTACCGTGACGTACAGATTGGGAAAACTGTATTTCAGTTGTTATACACGTTTCGAGTTTGCTAGAGTACTCTGATACATACGCTTGACCAATCAAAAACGTGGGTATGGTTCGAAGCTTCTCCGTCTAGGTGACGCGTCGACAATAGAAAACATACGCTTTAAAGTGCCACCCGTTATAGTCCATGCGTCTCACGGAGCTCACGAATATCACGCGTAGTATATCTATATATACTCGACCAATCAAAAACGTGGGTACGGTTCGACGGCCCCCCGCTCAGGTGGCGCGTTTACTCTCAAATAAAATTGGTTTCAAGAATATCGGCCCATTGGCAATCTCCCTATTCATCTCTGCTATCACTTCTTTTTTTATTGTCGCTTCTATTGCTTGTCACCAAGGTAATGACAGGATGCTGCGAGGACGGCTCACAGGTAACCATCTTTTTCCCCACCATAGCCCTGATCTTTTTCATAGTTGCAAATAACAGATACATGTAGCAGCTTACGTTGTGCTAAGACAATGGTACCCCCACGCCTGATGTATTTGGCGCATCGTTCGCTAGATGGTCCAAAAGAAGGGTACCATCATTACAACAGTTACGTGTTATGTGGAGGATTCGCCCCAAGCATCATATTAGGGGGTTGGATATCCACCCATCGATAGCTAAAAGTATCGAAAAAGTATCGCCAATACGTGCGATACTTGTTGCGACGTTTTTCCCCAAAAACAAAATTTCAATACTCAATTAGATAGACGGTAAGAGGTATTCGGAAAATAGGGAACCGTACACAAAACGCCGAATAATTCTCTCTCACTAGATTTTCGATATCAACGAGACCCGATACGCGATAGACTAAATAGTGTTGGGCGCCAGGTAATCTCCGGGGAGAACACCGCGAGTGCAGGGCACTCGAGATCTTAGAAATCCTCGGGAAGACGCGGGAAAACTCGGAACAACGAAAGGGAAAAGGAAACCGGGAAGGCAACACCGCCAAGGGAAGAGCAGTGAAACGATAGGAACGGCGACACCGCCAAAATAGAAAAGAGAAAAAGCGATAAACGGCGACTCCGCCAAGACAGAAAGGAGAAAGATCGATAAACGGCGACTCCGCCAAGGTAGAAACGAGGAAGATCGAGAAACGGCGACTCCGCCAAGATAGAATAGAGAAAGATTAATAAATGGCGACACCGCCCAAAATATAAAGAGAAAAGATAATAAACGGCGACTCCGCCAAGAACGTAAAAGCACAGAGTCACAAACGGCGACACCGCCAAGATAAGAGAGGGAAGCGCGAAGAAATGTACAAACAGAAGCGAGAGAGAGAGAGAATCAAGCGGTCGACGAGAACTCCAAAAGTATACCCGGTTCAGAGGCTAGCTCACCTGGGAGAGCGTCGTGGCGTTCAAGAGGCTAGACTGGAGAAGGAATAGGCATGCGATACAGAGAATAGGTAAAAGAAAGATATCAGAGAAAAGTAAGTAAGTTTAACGCACCGAAGCTATATTAAAGAAAAGGCAAGAAAGCGGCATGCAAGCCATACAACAAACTACAGCGTAGTGAAAGCAGAAAAGGTAGAGTAAATCGTTAGTGAGATTCACTAAGGTGCGAAAGCGAAATCATATGACAAAATCCTTAAAATAATAATACAAAGCGATAGGTTCTTGAGGGATTCTATATAAACTAAAATTCTTAAAACAAAACGCGGAACTAGCGAGGGACTACGGCCCTGTGGCGATACGACACGGCAGCGGGACGGATCCGCGCCGACGCACAAGATATTTTCGCTAATACTTCACTGAATCGGAGACTACGAAATACACGCGAGAACAAAGGCTTAAATTCGTTTCGGTCCGAAAACAAGGAGTACGTTCACTCGCGAAATTTCCCGACAATTGGAAAGAGTCAGAACATGTCCGCTATAAATAGGGCGATTAACACCGGTATAAAATGCACGCAAATAAATTAACATAGGTGGTACAAGTAATATACAATAGTCACAAGAAATGGCAAGCTCTCAGAAAATTAGCCCAAGAATATTATAATCGGCAAAAATAAATTAATATTAGATACGCCACTGAGAGTCAGTGCGTCCTTTATTCTCGCATCAGGCGAGTACGCACAAAAAAGGGTGGCTCTACGCTCAACCAGCAGCGTAAGGAATCGGAAAATTTTACAATAAGATGATAATTACGGATTTTCAAAAAGATTTAAATATTAATTAAAGAAAGAGGAGGAGGCCATTCCTTATAACGACAGCGAAAAATACATGAATAATATACCGCAGATAAAAAAATTATTTAAAGTCCAAAATTGCAGACAATAAAGCGACATATAACGCCGGAAAAGGTAGAAAAGCCCAAAAGATATTTAATTAAAACAACTAGGCAGACTCAACAGGAAACGGCCAAGCCGGAGACGCCGGGGCCCTAGGTGTTTCCACGTGGTCGAAAAGATAATCGGTAACTTATAAAATATTCGACAATTCCAAAGCACTAAATTACAGCAAAACGAACTTAATTACAATATATTCGATAGGAAAGATACTTTACAATAATAAAAGAAAAATCTAAATAAGATAACGGTATCCGGCACTATCGTCCTTTTACTTAGAGGGACTGGAACGACATTCAGTCCCGGTAAGCGAGAAAATTTGCCGTCGAGACAAAGGGCCTAGACGGTATCACTTCAATTAAATTCGAAAAATCTCCACAATAGGTAACGAAAGGTGCTCACCAAATATATCAAATACGAAATCGGGAAATCGGTCCTCAGACTTCCTTCCTTCCTTCCTTCAATATACTATAATCCTCGTAACTCGATATCGGTTCCTTTGGGTCTCTTAGAAATTTCGATCGGCTGAATTCGGCTCGCCTGGGTTCACTTTCACGATGTGTACAATAAACCACCAGCTAGGATGCTCCAAACGTAAGTGAACGAGCCGGAATTCGTCGCTAGAGGAAGAGCCCTAGGGGCACCCCCTCCATAAATTAATAACTCCACATTCGCACGGTAGAGCGATAACAAAATATAATAATACAAATTAGGTAAATCTAACGCCTGACGGTAGCCAGAGACGAACCATTAGGCGGTTCGAGTCTGAAGATAGGCGGAGAGGGCCGAGCTGAGCGCGGGAATCCTTAGTGCGGCCGATCGTGAGTCCTCGGCGCGAGCAGCAGGATCCAGCGAAGAGTATGCCCTTGTTTCTTCTCCGGGGGCCACTGATAACAGGAGCGCTAGGGAACGTTCGGCGACTGGGCGGCACGATAGAGGATTATCCTTTCCTCCTATCGGCGGCACGAGTGGCGAAGACCCTTTTTGGCGGTCCGTATGGGCGGCCGGCAGAAGTATTAGAGGGAACCCATCCCGGGTCTCTCTGGCTCCACGGAAGTCCTCCGGAACGGACAGCAGATTGGTCCAGCCTCTGTCGATTGCTCGTCCGGTAGCTTAGGAACTCTCGTTAGAGGTCAGCCTCGTGCTCGTGGTGTTGACGTAGATTTTCCCAGGACGGTAAAGAAGGTAGGCGAGTACAAATAGGAAAGCTCGAAAATAAAAAATAAAAACAAAAAGCAGAAAGGCGGAACAGAAATAAGTAGAAAGGACGATAGGTGGAAACAGAGTGCATAAACGATAAGCGAGACAAGCAAAGCCGTCTTTGGAATGTCGGGTGACTGACGTTTGGAGGATCGTTGCAGGTGGATTGTCTCTTTGCCTTACTCCTAGCAATCTTTGTGACTGAATTTCCCGAAATCACGTCATATTGAATACTATAAGGTATTTCTTACAAAAAAGAACCGTATTCTACTTTACCACGCTACCTCCTTAGGGTAATTAAAAAAGTTACCGACAGGGAGGCAGTGCATAATTACCGACCGTGGCACGCCCCCTGGGGACATGCAACACCGCTGGGAATTTTCGGGCCTTAAGATAGCATGGTGGGGCATCGCCTCATGCCTGAGGGGTGGGAAGAGCCGCTCACATCGGCGAGACGGGTGACGTCATAGCGCGGCGTGGAGAGTCAGAGCGCTGTACGCTCCATGACTCATGGGGGATAGTGGTGGGGGTTTGTTGTGACGGCCAGAAGTGGCCTATAACTACTTCCGGGGCTTAAGAAACACCCTGTATAAGGGTCGAAAGTTGAAAAATTTTTATAACAAAAACTATTGATCGAATTTCATTTAAACCAATTGTATTTGGCAGAGCTAAGAAAAATTCGGAAACATATTTTTTGGAAAAACAAATTTTTAAAGGATCCACCCCTATGCAGTGTAACCAATTTCTTAATTGATGGGCATTATGTTGCCTGATATTGTCTTCCAATTATTATGGAATTCTTTTTAGGTGTCGCTTGAGAAGCTTAATCGTCTCAATAACATGTGGTTGCATGTCTTACAAAATTCACACCTTCGTTTCCTGACTCTCTTCTGACGTCACTCCTCGTACGTTCCTAGAGCCTTGCGAACTCTGTATCCCAAGGGTTTTAGAGGTCGCTCAAACCGATTTTGGGTTACAAAATTTTAAATTCACAAGTCCAGATAGTATCAAAATAGAATTTTTCACTTTTTATTTTGGGGGGTACTACCGTTAAACGTATTCTGTTATGTTTTGTAACGCATTTCCTGACCTACGTTCTATCTCCCTGACCCCAACGTGGCATTCCGCGGATCCCTTGGGCGCCAGGTGCATCCTTGCACCAGCCCGACGCATCGGGCCTTTAATTTCTAATCCGCGGCGCATCACTTCCGGGAGTCCTCTCGACCGGATCTTCCCGCTAGCTCCTAATCCAACGTGGTAGAGGGGAACGTGAGGGCGGCGAGGATCTACAGGAATCGGTCGGCCTTTATGAAATAATCGACGCGGTGGGCTTTCATTACAACAATCGAACTTTATTCCGTCCTAGGCAAACGAGTACAGTCGGGTGGTGTTACGAACGCGACTCGATACAATCCTAATAAGGGACGCGGTCGCGGCAGTCGTCTTCTCTTCTTCGGGCGGTTGCAATCTGCACGCGTGTGAGCCGATGGCGGGCTGTAGCCCCCACTCCGCGTGCCGTGCTGCACCGGCGGATGCACCCCATCCCTGGCCGGCGCGCGGCTTCGCTCGGGATTAATAATCTGACGGGACTTACCGATCTTTCGGTGCGTTGTCTCGCCTCGGCTTTCCCGGTTCCTCCACGTCGGCTGTTCCTCCAAATCAAATCCTTCAGAATGCCGTAGTCGTCGAGGGTCTGTCCGTTCACAATCGTATCCCAAAAGAAAAAGCCAAGTCGTCACTCTAGTCCAGTCCTCCACCACACCATCACTAATCCACCAAAAAATCGCAAAATCTCCAAATCCACCGGTCACCCGTTATCTCACGCTCACGCACGGTTCGCGGTTCAAAACGAAGTGTCCCCCTTTCGGCCCCCCGGCCCGAGGATTCCCGAGGAATCCCGAGTTCGCCCGAACTCGTGCGCTATAATTCGCCTCGGTCCGCTCTTCGTTTTTCGGCGCCCATCGGCCGCCAGTCTCTCTGGGCGGCGCCGATCTTACCCGAGAGCGCCCAATCGTCGGTTCGGCGCTGCCGGTTTCTCTCCCCGGCGTCCTCTCGCCACGAACCTTCGGCGTCGTCGGCATTCTCTCGGCGGCTCCCGTCGGCGGCACGGCTCTCCGAGCCTCTATGCTTTTATGTAACTGGCCGTCCCACGGACGCCACGTTACAGTTTATATGGGAATATGCAGATTTTTCGAACCAAATTCATTAACAATAGGTCGTCTCTGACAGATATCGATGGAGATCGGTAGATTTTCCCGGTGTTTAGAGAACGGGGAAAACGAAGAGACCATATTTACGTGGCCGCACTAGCGGGAAGCAAAAATTCAAATTTCATTTCCATCTCATTTAAAATTAACAACGAAAACGTACTCCATGAAGCCATTCTTCCTTCCCTAGAAGCCCTAAGATTGTGTTACGTACATAACATTATTATAATTGTTCGTTTTTATATTTTTTCCCGTAATTTCCGGGTGAAATAAGCTGTTTCACATTTTTCTCATTTTTCAGACGCTTTTAGGGTGTCTGAAAGTTTTGTAGTTCGCTTTCCGGCCACCCATTAAGTCTAATCCTATGCTAGTGACGCTACTATCGCCATCACTTCGAAATTACAAAAATAAGTTTTAACTATTTATAAGGCATATTTGTGTGCAAATTCTGACGGAAAAATTCTAAAAAAAAAGAATGAACACAAATGTAACGAAATACACCATAATTTGTCAAATATTTTAATCTATCAAACACGTCAAATGCTGGCGCACGCCGGAGCCATGGCCAGAATCATCGCGCGCCACTCGTTAAAAATGCCCAAAAAAACGTGTTTGTGGGGTGTACGGCACTTTATAGTGTTTGTTGATGTTTGCGGAAATATGACAGCTGCCAGGAGCAGCCAGGAGCGTGCTAGGCAGTTTTTAGGAATTTATTCCTTGAAAAAATTTAGACAATTTTGATAATTTATCAGATAAAATTTGTCCAAATATCGAAATGAGTGAATGTATAAAAATATTAAATCTTCAACACGCGTGCAGTATAATTAAATGCACAATTATTGAAATGATATATAAAACTGTTTAATTGCAAAGTAAGTTAGAAATTATTATCAAGATTAGAACATTCAACAAAAAGAAGTGATATCCCCCCAAAAAACATTTTCAATGTAAAGTTACGTGTTTAGAGATCGAGTGACTCTCATATAAGCCTGCAAGTTGTCAACAAAAAGAAGTGATATCGCAAACACTGCAATAAGGAGTTGAGACACAATTTTGATGGCATTCCGAAAATATCTGCATACACGGACAGAAAATCATGGGACACAGTGATTCTATATATTCGAAGCTGTTCAATTTCCAGGTCGTCTGTGCATTTTTCCGGCGTGTTTAGATCGTCGTTCTACGCCATAGTATAGAATCAATATCACACTGTGTCCCATGATTTTCTGTCCGTGTATGCAGATATTTTCGGAATGCCATCAAAATTGTGTCTCAACTCCTTATTGCAGTGTTTGCGATATCACTTCTTTTTGTTGACAACTTGCAGGCTTATATGAGAGTCACTCGATCTCTAAACACGTAACTTTACATTGAAAATGTTTTTTGGGGGGATGGTATTTACATCTGATTAGTTATCGTGGAAATGCAAATGCGCTTGGCGCTTAGACCGTAAAACAATTACTAATTGCGCGATCTGTCTGAACCAGCTAATTTTTGCCTTACACGACTATACCTTCTGCAATACAGCCATGACCCGCGGAAATCCGTCGTTCTGATTGGTGCATTTTAAATGTTTTCCATTTAAAAACTATTGAAAATTTTGGCAAACGCTTTGCGGGACTGTACTTGGGGGACATCCAATCATCACCTATCTTTCGGTGTAAAGGTAATTCTGGGACATCCTGTATATGATGAAATCTCTATTTAATTTTTATATAATATATTGTTACGTCTCAGCCCTCCTACATACGACACTCGTTTAACCCATACATATACACAGCCACTTATACCCATGGCCAACCCATATTATTATTTTACCCCAACCTATACAGACATTATACACACTACATATGCCAATCAATCGTTTAATATAACTAAGGTTATTGATTTATACTTATAATTTTATACTTTTGTCTTGTTTTATATTCCGTTATATTATTGGAATCTTTAATTATGTTATCATTTATTTTGACCGGAAAAATGTTACGCTTATTATTTCTATTAGGTATTATGTTCTTAAGGAATTTGTCATACCAATCCTTTATTATGTCTTGAAATAAAAGTTAAACCTGAAGCTCCTCGAGTATAGCAGTACTCGCGAGGTTTCAGGTACAGAATTGGAAGACTCAGGTATGCAACAACAGATAGATAATTGTTAGTACTCTGATTCGTCAAATGATCATTGAGAAAGGGAATTAAAGACCAATCAAATTCATGAGAAGTAATGGAAGGGATAAGAAGCAAAGTCCTTAAAAAGGGTTGGAGAGGCTAAAAAGTCGGTTTTTTCTGTTCAGTCCAGTCTTGTTCAGTTCTAGTTCTAGTTCTTGTTCTTGTTCTGTGGTAGCAGTGTGGCATTGTGAAGTACATCAAGAAGTCTTGTGCAAAGTAAAAGTCAAAGTTAGAGTCGAAGTCTAGAGTTCTAAGAACTTATATTCTCTTCAATTCAGTTCTTCGAAATTCATACAGAAGTAAAGCATACCTGGTGAATCTAATTTGCGAGTTGTGAACCATACTCATCACCATCATTTACAAAATCCTTGACTACAAACTCATCGGGACTGAGGGTCCATCCAAACCACCTCACTGAATCTTCATACTTCCAAGGAAAGCAATAAAAGGAAACGGTTGAATTCCTTAGAAACCATTGGGTAAGCTTATGAGTACACTCACATACAATCACGTACACGTAATAATTCATTCATACCCAGAATATCTAACTTACATAAAAAGGATAAAGAATACCCGAGCAAAGAATCAATCAATTCGTTTAAGTTAAACTTCGTTCTAATTTCATAAATCAGGATATCATATCAGACTCAAAGAACAATCTCCCTTATATCGATCAGGGTATCCTCTGGAACCTATTTCCTATTCCTCTCGAATCTTATCCGCCGGAACAATCGACATAACGCGTGGACGTACCGTTTAGCACCGGCAAGTCTGACCAACGAACCATCCTAACTACCTTTTCTAAATCAGCATTCACGAAATCTCAATAACACTCAATCGGTCCTCTCGAATATTGAACGTAGGAACATAACCATATTCCGTGTATTTGGAGAGCGATCGTAACAATATATTGAACTTAACATGACTCTTTTAGCTAGATCGAGAACCTCAGAGTCGAAGTACTCGTCCGCCCTTCGGGGGACGTTCATGCTTACTTGCTTTTAAGGCAACTGTGATCATTCGAACAATTAAAAACATATGGGAGACAGTTAATGTGAGATTTTCTTTAAATTATTTACTTAAAAACGTTCGTTTTATTTAATACTTAGTTCATTTACAATACTGGTATACACTATCGATAATGTTCTTCAGATACACTCTTCTTAGTGAGTATTAGCTATTGCAACCAATGAGTTTTTAAAATGCAAGGAAAGGAAAAATTCCACGTTGTATATCAATTGGTCTTCTCGTGACGTCTCCTGGAAAAACTCTAACATATGAGCAGCTACCAATTGATATTAATTGCCGATTTCTACATACAATCGATAATTGATTCTTCTATTAGCCAATGTAGAATAAACGAATTCTGTATACCCAAGGAAATTATTCGATAAACGAGAAACTACCTTCAAAATTTGGGAATCAAATTTAAAACGAAACGACAAAGAAAAGAACAAGTCATTTAATAGAGTTAATTAAATTAGAGCGCTTCAGGTCTCACATACTCCCACCCATTTGCACACACACCAGCACACACTCGCACATATTTGCACACACTTTCGCACATATTTGCACACACCAGCACACACTTGCACACACCCTCACACATTAGCACACACTGGTTAACACCGGCCCATACACTCGACATACGTAATTTCCACTCTAAAGTATGAGTGGAAGAAAATTAATTAAACTCAAAATAAATGACGAGTGAAAATCCACTCGTTATTTAAACTCAAAACAAATGTCGAGTGGATTTTCACTCGTTAAATTTTTTCGGATTAAATGACGAGTGGATATCCACTCGTTATTTAAAGTTAGCACAAATGACGAGTGGAAATCCATTCGTTATTTAATCTGGAAAAGATAACGAGTGAAAATCCACTCGTTATTTTAACTGGAAATAAATAACGAGTAGAAAACCATTTACTATTTTAATGGTGTATTTAAATACTTTTTCATTCGAATGTGCCCATCCCTGGTTTGGAGCAACGTCCTTAACGATGGCTAAGGATTGATGAAAGCCAGAGAGCCCATTGGCTTGAGTGAAATGTTCTTATACGCAGGGAGCGAGCGCGTGAGCAAGATGCTCCTATACGAGCTAGAGAATCTCGGAGAGCCACCACTAAGAACGAGTGAGAGGGTCTTATAGAAAACCGTCTCTACGAGCGAGGATGATGCTCTTATAGAAGTATGATGCTCTTTGTAGAAGTGAAAAATAAGGTCATTTTTCAGGCAAAAACACGCACTTGGCCCTTGAAATATGGCCTTTTTTCTCCTTCCCCTGGCGGCGAAATTTGGAACTAAAGTTCTTCAAATCTTTTTAGTTCCAAATTTCGCCGCCAGGGGAAGTGAAAAATAAGGTCATTTTTCAGGCAAAAACACGCACTTGGCCCTTGAAATATGGCCTTTTTTCTCCTTCCCCTGGCGGCGAAATTTGGAACTAAAGTTCTTCAAATCTTTTTAGTTCCAAATTTCGCCGCCAGGGGAAGGAGAAAAAGGCCATATTTCAAGGGCCAAGTGCGTGTTTTTGCCTGAAAAATGACCTTATTTTTCACTTCCCCTGGCGGCGAAATTTGGAACTAAAAAGATTTGAAGAACTTTAGTTCCAAATTTCGCCGCCAGGGGAAGGAGAAAAAGGCCATATTTCAAGGGCCAAGTGCGTGTTTTTGCCTGAAAAATGACCTTATTTTTCACTTCCCCTGGCGGCGAAATTTGGAACTAAAGTTCTACAAATCTTTTTAGTTCCAAATTTCGCCGCCAGGGGAAGGAGAAAAAAGGCCATATTTCAAGGGCCAAGTGCGTGTTTTTGCCTGAAAAATGATCTTATTTTTCACTTCCCCTGGCGGCGAAATTTGGAACTAAAGTTCTACAAATCTTTTTAGTTCCAAATTTCGCCGCCAGGGGAAGGAGAAAAAGGCCATATTTCAAGGGCCAAGTGCGTGTTTTTGCCTGAAAAATGACCTTATTTTTCACTTCCCCTGGCGGCGAAATTTGGAACTAAAAAGATTTGAAGAACTTTAGTTCCAAATTTCGCCGCCAGGAGAAGGAGAAAAAAGGCCATATTTCAAGGGCCAAGTGCGTGTTTTTGCCTGAAAAATGATCTTATTTTTCACTTCCCCTGGCGGCGAAATTTGGAACTAAAGTTCTTCAAATCTTTTTAGTTCCAAATTTCGCCGCCAGGGGAAGTGAAAAATAAGGTCATTTTTCAGGCAAAAACACGCACTTGGCCCTTGAAATATGGCCTTTTTCTCCTTCCCCTGGCGGCGAAATTTGGAACTAAAAAGATTTGTAGAACTTTAGTTCCAAATTTCGCCGCCAGGGGAAGTGAAAAATAAGATCATTTTTCAGGCAAAAACACGCACTTGGCCCTTGAAATATGGCCTTTTTTCTCCTTCTCCTGGCGGCGAAATTTGGAACTAAAGTTCTTCAAATCTTTTTAGTTCCAAATTTCGCCGCCAGGGGAAGTGAAAAATAAGGTCATTTTTCAGGCAAAAACACGCACTTGGCCCTTGAAATATGGCCTTTTTCTCCTTCCCCTGGCGGCGAAATTTGGAACTAAAAAGATTTGTACAACTTTAGTTCCAAATTTCGCCGCCAGGGGAAGTGAAAAATAAGATCATTTTTCAGGCAAAAACACGCACTTGGCCCTTGAAATATGGCCTTTTTTCTCCTTCTCCTGGCGGCGAAATTTGGAACTAAAGTTCTTCAAATCTTTTTAGTTCCAAATTTCGCCGCCAGGGGAAGTGAAAAATAAGGTCATTTTTCAGGCAAAAACACGCACTTGGCCCTTGAAATATGGCCTTTTTCTCCTTCCCCTGGCGGCGAAATTTGGAACTAAAAAGATTCGAAGAACTTTAGTTCCAAATTTCGCCGCCAGGGGAAGGAGAAAAAAGGCCATATTTCAAGGGCCAAGTGCGTGTTTTTGCCTGAAAAATGACCTTATTTTTCTCCTTCCCCTGGCGGCGAAATTTGGAACTAAAGTTCTTCAAATCTTTTTAGTTCCAAATTTCGCCGCCAGGGGAAGTGAAAAATAAGGTCATTTTTCAGGCAAAAACACGCACTTGGCCCTTGAAATATGGCCTTTTTTCTCCTTCCCCTGGCGGCGAAATTTGGAACTAAAAAGATTTGTAGAACTTTAGTTCCAAATTTCGCCGCCAGGGGAAGTGAAAAATAAGGTCATTTTTCAGGCAAAAACACGCACTTGGCCCTTGAAATATGGCCTTTTTTCTCCTTCCCCTGGCGGCGAAATTTGGAACTAAAGTTCTTCAAATCTTTTTAGTTCCAAATTTCGCCGCCAGGGGAAGTGAAAAATAAGATCATTTTTCAGGCAAAAACACGCACTTGGCCCTTGAAATATGGCCTTTTTTCTCCTTCTCCTGGCGGCGAAATTTGGAACTAAAGTTCTTCAAATCTTTTTAGTTCCAAATTTCGCCGCCAGGGGAAGCGAAAAATAAGGTCATTTTTCAGGCAAAAACACGCACTTGGCCCTTGAAATATGGCCTTTTTTCTCCTTCTCCTGGCGGCGAAATTTGGAACTAAAGTTCTTCAAATCTTTTTAGTTCCAAATTTCGCCGCCAGGGGAAGTGAAAAATAAGGTCATTTTTCAGGCAAAAACACGCACTTGGCCCTTGAAATATGGCCTTTTTTCTCCTTCCCCTGGCGGCGAAATTTGGAACTAAAGTTCTTCAAATCTTTTTAGTTCCAAATTTCGCCGCCAGGGGAAGTGAAAAATAAGGTCATTTTTTAGGCAAAAACACGCACTTGGCCCTTGAAATATGGCCTTTTTCTCCTTCCCCTGGCGGCGAAATTTGGAACTAAAAAGATTTGAAGAACTTTAGTTCCAAATTTCGCCGCCAGGGGAAGGAGAAAAAGGCCATATTTCAAGGGCCAAGTGCGTGTTTTTGCCTGAAAAATGACCTTATTTTTCACTTCCCCTGGCGGCGAAATTTGGAACTAAAGTTCTACAAATCTTTTTAGTTCCAAATTTCGCCGCCAGGGGAAGGAGAAAAAAGGCCATATTTCAAGGGCCAAGTGCGTGTTTTTGCCTGAAAAATGACCTTATTTTTCACTTCCCCTGGCGGCGAAATTTGGAACTAAAGTTCTACAAATCTTTTTAGTTCCAAATTTCGCCGCCAGGGGAAGGAGAAAAAGGCCATATTTCAAGGGCCAAGTGCGTGTTTTTGCCTGAAAAATGACCTTATTTTTCACTTCCCCTGGCGGCGAAATTTGGAACTAAAGTTCTACAAATCTTTTTAGTTCCAAATTTCGCCGCCAGGGGAAGGAGAAAAAGGCCATATTTCAAGGGCCAAGTGCGTGTTTTTGCCTGAAAATGATCTTATTTTTCACTTCCCCTGGCGGCGAAATTTGGAACTAAAGTTCTACAAATCTTTTTAGTTCCAAATTTCGCCGCCAGGGGAAGTGAAAAATAAGATCATTTTTCAGGCAAAAACACGCACTTGGCCCTTGAAATATGGCCTTTTTCTCCTTCCCCTGGCGGCGAAATTTGGAACTAAAAAGATTTGTAGAACTTTAGTTCCAAATTTCGCCGCCAGGGGAAGTGAAAAATAAGGTCATTTTTCAGGCAAAAACACGCACTTGGCCCTTGAAATATGGCCTTTTTTCTCCTTCTCCTGGCGGCGAAATTTGGAACTAAAGTTCTTCAAATCTTTTTAGTTCCAAATTTCGCCGCCAGGGGAAGTGAAAAATAAGGTCATTTTTCAGGCAAAAACACGCACTTGGCCCTTGAAATATGGCCTTTTTTCTCCTTCCCCTGGCGGCGAAATTTGGAACTAAAGTTCTTCAAATCTTTTTAGTTCCAAATTTCGCCGCCAGGGGAAGTGAAAAATAAGGTCATTTTTCAGGCAAAAACACGCACTTGGCCCTTGAAATATGGCCTTTTTCTCCTTCCCCTGGCGGCGAAATTTGGAACTAAAAAGATTTGAAGAACTTTAGTTCCAAATTTCGCCGCCAGGGGAAGGAGAAAAAGGCCATATTTCAAGGGCCAAGTGCGTGTTTTTGCCTGAAAAATGACCTTATTTTTCACTTCCCCTGGCGGCGAAATTTGGAACTAAAGTTCTACAAATCTTTTTAGTTCCAAATTTCGCCGCCAGGGGAAGGAGAAAAAAGGCCATATTTCAAGGGCCAAGTGCGTGTTTTTGCCTGAAAAATGATCTTATTTTTCACTTCCCCTGGCGGCGAAATTTGGAACTAAAGTTCTACAAATCTTTTTAGTTCCAAATTTCGCCGCCAGGGGAAGGAGAAAAAGGCCATATTTCAAGGGCCAAGTGCGTGTTTTTGCCTGAAAAATGACCTTATTTTTCACTTCCCCTGGCGGTGAAATTTGGAACTAAAGTTCTACAAATCTTTTTAGTTCCAAATTTCGCCGCCAGGGGAAGGAGAAAAAGGCCATATTTCAAGGGCCAAGTGCGTGTTTTTGCCTGAAAATGATCTTATTTTTCACTTCCCCTGGCGGCGAAATTTGGAACTAAAGTTCTACAAATCTTTTTAGTTCCAAATTTCGCCGCCAGGGGAAGTGAAAAATAAGATCATTTTTCAGGCAAAAACACGCACTTGGCCCTTGAAATATGGCCTTTTTCTCCTTCCCCTGGCGGCGAAATTTGGAACTAAAAAGATTTGTAGAACTTTAGTTCCAAATTTCGCCGCCAGGGGAAGTGAAAAATAAGGTCATTTTTCAGGCAAAAACACGCACTTGGCCCTTGAAATATGGCCTTTTTCTCCTTCCCCTGGCGGCGAAATTTGGAACTATAAAGATTTGTAGAACTTTAGTTCCAAATTTCGCCGCCAGGGGAAGTGAAAAATAAGGTCATTTTTCAGGCAAAAATACGCACTTGGCCCTTGAAATATGGCCTTTTTTCTCCTTCCCCTGGCGGCGAAATTTGGAACTAAAGTTCTTCAAATCTTTTTAGTTCCAAATTTCGCCGCCAGGGGAAGTGAAAAATAAGATAATTTTTCAGGCAAAAACACGCACTTGGCCCTTGAAATATGGCCTTTTTTCTCCTTCTCCTGGCGGCGAAATTTGGAACTAAAGTTCTTCAAATCTTTTTAGTTCCAAATTTCGCCGCCAGGGGAAGTGAAAAATAAGGTCATTTTTCAGGCAAAAACACGCACTTGGCCCTTGAAATATGGCCTTTTTCTCCTTCCCCTGGCGGCGAAATTTGGAACTAAAAAGATTTGTAGAACTTTAGTTCCAAATTTCGCCGCCAGGGGAAGTGAAAAATAAGGTCATTTTTCAGGCAAAAACACGCACTTGGCCCTTGAAATATGGCCTTTTTCTCCTTCCCCTGGCGGCGAAATTTGGAACTAAAAAGATTTGTAGAACTTTAGTTCCAAATTTCGCCGCCAGGGGAAGTGAAAAATAAGGTCATTTTTCAGGCAAAAACACGCACTTGGCCCTTGAAATATGGCCTTTTTTCTCCTTCCCCTGGCGGCGAAATTTGGAACTAAAGTTCTTCAAATCTTTTTAGTTCCAAATTTCGCCGCCAGGGGAAGGAGAAAAAGGCCATATTTCAAGGGCCAAGTGCGTGTTTTTGCCTGAAAAATGACCTTATTTTTCACTTCCCCTGGCGGCGAAATTTGGAACTAAAAAGATTTGAAGAACTTTAGTTCCAAATTTCGCCGCCAGGAGAAGGAGAAAAAAGGCCATATTTCAAGGGCCAAGTGCGTGTTTTTGCCTGAAAAATGATCTTATTTTTCACTTCCCCTGGCGGCGAAATTTGGAACTAAAGTTCTACAAATCTTTTTAGTTCCAAATTTCGCCGCCAGGGGAAGTGAAAAATAAGGTCATTTTTCAGGCAAACTAAAAAGATTTGAAGAACTTTAGTTCCAAATTTCGCCGCCAGGGGAAGGAGAAAAAAGGCCATATTTCAAGGGCCAAGTGCGTGTTTTTGCCTGAAAAATGACCTTATTTTTCACTTCCCCTGGCGGCGAAATTTGGAACTAAAGTTCTACAAATCTTTTTAGTTCCAAATTTCGCCGCCAGGGGAAGGAGAAAAAAGGCCATATTTCAAGGGCCAAGTGCGTGTTTTTGCCTGAAAAATGATCTTATTTTTCACTTCCCCTGGCGGCGAAATTTGGAACTAAAGTTCTACAAATCTTTTTAGTTCCAAATTTCGCCGCCAGGGGAAGGAGAAAAAGGCCATATTTCAAGGGCCAAGTGCGTGTTTTTGCCTGAAAAATGACCTTATTTTTCACTTCCCCTGGCGGCGAAATTTGGAACTAAAAAGATTTGAAGAACTTTAGTTCCAAATTTCGCCGCCAGGAGAAGGAGAAAAAAGGCCATATTTCAAGGGCCAAGTGCGTGTTTTTGCCTGAAAAATGATCTTATTTTTCACTTCCCCTGGCGGCGAAATTTGGAACTTTCTACAAATCTTTTTAGTTCCAAATTTCGCCGCCAGGGGAAGTGAAAAATAAGGTCATTTTTCAGGCAAAAGCACGCACTTGGCCCTTGAAATATGGCCTTTTTTCTCCTTCCCCTGGCGGCGAAATTTGGAACTAAAAAGATTTGTAGAACTTTAGTTCCAAATTTCGCCGCCAGGGGAAGTGAAAAATAAGGTCATTTTTCAGGCAAAAACACGCACTTGGCCCTTGAAATATGGCCTTTTTTCTCCTTCCCCTGGCGGCGAAATTTGGAACTAAAGTTCTTCAAATCTTTTTAGTTCCAAATTTCGCCGCCAGGGGAAGTGAAAAATAAGGTCGTTTTTCAGGCAAAAACACGCACTTGGCCCTTGAAATATGGCCTTTTATCTCCTTCCCCTGGCGGCGAAATTTGGAACTAAAGTTCTTCAAATCTTTTTAGTTCCAAATTTCGCCGCCAGGGGAAGGAGAAAAAGGCCATATTTCAAGGGCCAAGTGCGTGTTTTTGCCTGAAAAATGACCTTATTTTTCACTTCCCCTG
>OZ020582.1:0-21429 GCA_963971525.1 Cephus spinipes
ATTTAAATAGCTTAAATTTAAGAGTTTAATATTGAAGATATTAAGGTGATTTTTAAAATCTTTAAATAATTTATATTTTATAAGTAATATTTAAATTTACTTTTTTTATATTGAAAATATAATGTTTTTTATTAGTAAACTATATAAAATAGAAATAAAAATGGATTTATCCATAAAAATTTTAAATTAGAAGTTTAAATTTGAGTAAAAAATCTTATTTCCTTAATTGGAAATTTTATTTCAATGAAATTATTAACAATAATTTACCTCTTATTTTGGTTTCAATTAAATAAATATTTAATATATTTTATTTCAAGTCGAAATTGAATGTAATAAGGTATATACTATATAAAATAAGATTAACTAATTATTAGTAATTTTTGATTGCAATTCAAATATTTTGATTAAATTATAATCCTTTATTTTATTCAAAATAATGAACCATCATTTCATTCAATAATTACTCCTCAAATTAATAAAATTCTAAAAATTAAGAATATAAAAATTCAAATTAATGGGTTTCTGAATCATATAGATGGGATAATAGGGAATAGAATTACAATTTCAATATCGAAAATTAAGAAAATAATTCTAATTAAGTAGAATCGTAAAGAAAATGGTGTTCGTGGAGATGAAAGAGGATCAAATCCGCATTCAAATGGGGATGATTTTTCTCGATCGTAATATTTTTTTTTTGAAATAATAATATTTATTATTATTATTATTATTGTAATGATTCTACAAATAAAAAATAAGTTTATGATTATTAAAATTATTTATACTGGAATTTAATTAAATCAGACTTTTTAATTGGAAGTTAAATATACTTAATTATATTATATAAATGTTGTTTATTTTAATTTAATTTGATTGATATTAATTGAGGTTTTTATCAATAAATTGAAATATGTAAGAAAGCTACACAACGTTAACGAAATGTCGAAAAGAGTCATGAACTTGTTTAAAATTTTAAGTGATGATTAAGGAAATGACTATTTATAATTCGATTTAAACAAACTATTAAAATATAGTTCTAATTAGATATGTTAGTTATGTTAGGTATATTATATAAATGTTTTTAATTTTATTTTAATTTTAATTAATTGAATCTTCATCAATAAATTGAAATATATAAGAATAGTCATACAATGTCAACGAAATGTCAGTATCATGAAGCTGCTTCAAATCCGAAGTGGTGATTATTAGAGAAATGTTTATTTATAATTCGAATTAAACAAACTATTAAAAATATAGTTCCAATTAAAACGTGTATACCATGGAATCCAGTTGCTATATAAAATGTTGATCCGTAAATTGAATCTGCAATAGTGAAGTATGCATCATTATATTCGTATTTTTGTAAAATTCTGAAGTAAATTCCTAATATAATTGTGATTATTAGTCTAATTAGTCTTTGTTTGTAATTTTTATTAATTAATCTATGATGTGATCATGTAATTCTTGCTCCTGATGAAATTAAAATAATTGTATTTAATAAAGGGATATGATAAGGATTAAATGGGATAATACCAATGGGGGGTCATATTCTTCCAATTTCAATATTTGGGGAAAGTGATGCATGAAAATATGCTCAAAAGAATGATAAAAAAAAAAATACTTCAGATGTAATAAATAAAATTATTCCTCAATTTATATTTAAATATACTTCTTTTGAATGGAGTCCTTGAAAAGTTGCTTCACGAGTTACATCTCGTCATCATTGATATGATGATAAAATTATGATTATAATACCCATTAAAAATATTAAGTAATTTTTATAATGAAATCATTTAATAAAACCTCTAGTTAAAATAATTATTCCTATTGAAGAAGTTAGTGGTCAAGGTCTTTTTTCTACTATGTGAAAAGGGTGGTTGTTTATTGACATTTATTTAAATAGTTAAATTTTTATTTAATTTCTCTTGAGTATAAAGTTCTTAATACAGAAAATACATAAGCTTGAATAATAGCTACTGCTCTTTCTAATGTTAATAATAATATTTGTATTAAAATTATAAATCTAATTAAAATTATTCTTGAAGATGGGCCAGTTGATCTAATTAGTGTAATAAGTAAATGTCCTGCAATTATATTTGCTGCTAATCGAATAGCTAATGTTCCTGGTCGGATTAAATTTCTGATTGATTCAATTAGAACTATAAATGGTATTAAAATAGGAGGAGTTCCTATTGGAACTATATGAGCAAATATATTGTTATAAAATTTTATTCATCCAAAAATTATTAATGATATTCACAGTGGAAGAGATAGACTTAAAGTTATTGATATATGTCTTGATCTTGTAAAAATATAAGGGAATAATCCTATAAAGTTATTAATTATAATAAATATAAAAATGGATGTAAAAATAATATTTCTTCCTATAGCATTTTTATTAATTAAAATTTTTAATTCTTTATTAATAAAATTTATTAATTGAATTCATATTATGTTAATTCGTGATGGTACTAGTCAAAAAGCATAGGGTAAAATAATTAGTCTAATAAATGATCTAATTCAATTTATAGGTAATATTAAAATTGTAGTAGCTGGATCAAAAATTGAAAATAAATTTGTTATCATTTTCAAGTTAGAAATTTATTTTTTAATTTAGATTGATTATTAATATTTAATTTATTATTAAGGTTATAAGGTAAATAAATAAAGTAAATTAGAGAAATGCATATAATTAAAATTATTGTAAATATTAATATTAATATTATTCAGTTTATTGGAGATATTTGTGGGATATAAAAGTATTTTATAAATAAAATTATTTTAAATTGACAATTTAATGTTATAAGTTAATTAACTAACTTTTATTTATTTTCATTAGAAGTAATTGTTAATTTACTATAAAATGGTTTAAGAGACCAGTACTTACATTTCAGTCATCTAATGTTTTTGATAATTAATATTATTATTAGTAAATTAAAATTTTTTAATTCATGAAATAAAATTTTTTATATTAGTTGATTCAACAATAATTGGTATAAATCTATGATTTGCTCCACAAATTTCAGAACATTGACCGTAAAATAGTCCAGGACGTATTGTTAATAAGTTAGTTTGATTAATACGACCTGGAGTTGCATCAATTTTAATTCCTATTGCAGGGATTGTTCATGAATGAATTACATCAACTGAAGAAATTAATAGTCGAATTTGAGTATTTAAAGGTACAATTATTCGATTTCTTACTTCTAATAGTCGAAATTCATTTTTATTTAATTCATTAGTAGGAATTATAAATGAGTCAAATTCAATATTATTAAAATCTGAATATTCATATCTTCAATATCATTGATGACCTATGCATTTAATTGTTATTATAGGAGAGAAAATTTCATCTATTAGGTACAGAATTTTAATTGAAGGAAATGCTATAAAAATTAAGATAATTATTGGAATTAAAGTTCAAATTAATTCAATTAACTGATTTTGTATTATTGTTCGGTTGATAATTTTATTTAGAGAAATTGAGATAATAATATATACTACTATTATAGTAATTAAAATATTAATTATTAAGATATAATCGTGAAATATAGTTAAATGTTCTATTGATGGGGAGTTTGCATCTTGTAATGAAATTATAGATCATGTACACATTTCTAATAAAAATTAATTAAATTTTATATTTAGAGTTTAAATCTAATGCACTAATCTGCCATATTAGAATTTAATTAAAATGGGTAATTCTGAATATCTATGTTCCATAGGAGGAAATTTTTGTAATCATTCAATTGATGAACATATATTTTCATTAAAAATAACCTGTCGGTTAGAAATTAATGATTCTCATAAAATAAAAATGAATATTATAATTCTTATTAATGAAATTAATGACCCAATAGATGAAAGAATATTTCAAGATATAAAAGCGTCAGGATAATCTGAATAACGTCGAGGTATTCCTGATAATCCTAGGAAGTGTTGAGGGAAGAATGTAGTATTTACACCAATAAATATTAATATAAATTGATTATTTAATCAGAAAGGATTTATTCTTAATCCAGTAATTAAGGGGTATCAGTGGATAAATCCTCCTATAATAGCAAATACGGCTCCTATGGATAAAACATAGTGAAAATGAGCTACTACATAATATGTATCATGTAAAATAATATCAATTGATGAATTTGCTAAAGTGATCCCTGTTAATCCTCCTAATGTAAATAAAAAAATAAATCCAATTGATCATAGTATTGTAGGTGAATTATTAAATTTAAATCCGTGTAGAGTTGCTAATCATCTAAATACTTTAATTCCAGTAGGTACTGCAATAATTAGTGTTGCAGATGTAAAGTAAGCTCGTGTATCTACATCTATTCCTACTGTAAATATGTGATGAGCTCATACTACAAATCCTAAAATTCCAATAGCTGTTATAGCATAAATTATTCCTAGTATTCCAAAAGTTTCTTTTTTTCCGGTTTCTGAAAAAATTATATGAGAGATTATTCCAAACCCAGGTAAAATTAAAATATAAACTTCTGGATGTCCAAAGAATCAAAATAAATGTTGATATAAGATTGGATCTCCACCACCAGCTGGATCAAAAAATGTTGTATTTAAGTTTCGATCTGTTAATAGTATAGTGATAGCTCCTGCTAAAACAGGAAGGGATAATAATAATAGGATTGCTGTAATTCCTACAGCTCAATTAAATAAAGATATTTGGTCTAAATTTAATCCTATTGGTCGTATATTAATAATTGTAGAAATAAAATTAATAGCTCCTATAATTGATGATATTCCTGCTAAATGTAAGGAAAAGATAGCTAAATCAACTGATGGTCCTCTATGGTAAAGATTATTTGATAAGGGAGGATATACTGTTCATCCTGTTCCCACACCTTGATTAATTAATCTTCTGATTAATAATAATGTTAAAGAAGGTGGAAGTAATCAAAATCTTATATTATTTATTCGAGGGAATGCTATATCAGGTGCTCCTAATATTAAGGGGATTAATCAGTTACCAAATCCTCCGATTATAACTGGTATAATTATGAAAAAAATTATAATGAAAGCATGGGCAGTTACAATTGAATTATAAATTTGATCATTATTAATTAAAGGTCCTGGGGTTCCTAATTCTGCTCGAATAATTAAACTTAATGATGTTCCTAATATTCCTGCTCAAATACCAAAGATGAAATATAAAATACCAATATTTTTATGGTTTGTAGAGAAAAATCATTTTTGCATTTAATTTAATATTAATTGTAAGTAGAAAGATATAGATAGTATGGCTGAAGTTAAGCGATAAATTGTAAATTTATTTATAAAATTAATATTTTTACTATTAATTTATATTACAATATGTGTAATATATATATATATATACGTTATTTAGATCTTATAGTTTAATAAAAATTTTAAATTGCAAATTTAAGGAAGTATATATGAAGATTATTTACTAAGATTTAATAATAATTTATTATAATTAACTTTGAAGGTTAATAGTTTAGTTTTAACTTAAAATCTTTAATATAAGTTATATATAATTGAAGTAATTAAAATTCAATTACTTAAACTATTAAAAAAAAATATAATATAATTTATTTTTATAAATAAATGAGGTTTATAAGAGAAATTTTTTGAATATATTTTTATCATATTAGACTTAGATTTTGATCTAATTAAAATTATGGAAGTATATATTAATCGTAAGTAAAAAAAAAGTCTTATTAATGATGATATCATTAATATAGAAGCAATTATATATAATTTATTAAAAATTATAAATTTGATTGAAATGATTTTAGAGATGAATCCTATAAAGGGAGGTAACCCAGCTAATGATAAAACATTTAAAAATAGAAATAATTTTATTATATAGTGATAATTATTTAATAAATAAAGGTCATTAATATAAGAAAAATTATTAATGTTAAATATATAAATAATACAAAATAAAATTAATATATATATTAATAGGTATAATATTATTAAATAAATAGACAAAGATGAATTAATAGTTAATCATCTGGTTTGATTAATTGATGAAAATGTAAAGATTTTACGTAAATTATTTTGGTATATTCCTTGAATTGATCTAATTAAAGATGAGATAATTACTGTAATAAAAATAATTATATTTTCATTAAAATAAGAAATGATTGTTAATGGGATAATTTTTTGTCAGGTTGATATTAAAAAAAAATTTATTCAAGATAAGTTTAATATAATTTCAATATATCATAAATGAAATGGGTATAATCCTATTTTTAGTACTATAGCTGTTCTAATTATAATTTCTATAAAATTTGTATTATAAGTATTTGGTCCATAATTATTAATTCATATTAAAGTAATTGCAACTAAGAATCTTGATGAACTAATAGTTTGTACAATGAAGTATTTAAATAGATAATTATATTGATTATTTTTTATATTTGATAATATAATAATAGGGATAAATCTTATTAAATTGATTTCTAATATTATTCATATGATTATTCATGATTGGGAAGATATAGCAATTAGTGTACTTAATATTAATATAAAATAAAAAATTAATATAATAGGTAATTTTATTAATTAAATAATTTTTATTATTAACAATAATATAATAATTAATTGAAATTATTTACCAATAATGAAAGAAAAATTTTATTTTCATTAATTATTCTATCAAAATAATCCTTTTATCAGGCATTTCATTAATAAAGTAGATTAATATAATTAGTTATTAATTATAGGTAATTAATTTAATTATATTTTAGTGTATGGTGCACAAAAATTTTTGATATTTTTAGTAATAGTTCAATTCTATTAAATATAATATAATAAAATTTTATTATATTTAATATATTAATTAAATTAGTAATTATGTTAGAACAGGTTTTTACCCTATTAATTTTGAATTTAATCAAAAAATTCGTAGAAACAGTAAAGTAAATTTTAAGTTAAAATTAGTAATTACGTTAGAACAGGTTTTTACCCTATTAATTTTGAATTTAATCAAAAAATTCGTAGAAACAGTAAAGTAAATTTTAAGTTAAAATTAGTAATTACGTTAGAACAGGTTTTTACCCTATTAATTTTGAATTTAATCTAAAAATTCGTAGAAACAGTAAAAGTAAATTTTAAGTTAAAACTAGTAATTATGTTAAAACAGGTTTTTACCCTATTAATTTTGAATTTAATTTAAAAATTCGTAGAAACAGTAAAAGTAAATTTTAAGCTAAAACTAGTAATTATGTTAAAACAGGTTTTTACCCTATTAATTTTGAATTTAATCTAAAAATTCGTAGAAACAGTAAAAGTAAATTTTAAGCTAAAACTAGTAATTACGTTAGAACAGGTTTTTACCCTATTAATTTTGAATTTAATCTAAAAATTCGTAGAAACAGTAAAAGTAAATTTTAAGTTAAAACTAGTAATTATGTTAAAACAGGTTTTTACCCTATTAATTTTGAATTTAATTTAAAAATTCGTAGAAACAGTAAAAGTAAATTTTAAGCTAAAACTAGTAATTATGTTAGAACAGGTTTTTACCCTATTAATTTTGAATTTAATCAAAAAATTCGTAGAAACAGTAAAGTAAATTTTAAGTTAAAATTAGTAATTACGTTAGAACAGGTTTTTACCCTATTAATTTTGAATTTAATCAAAAAATTCGTAGAAACAGTAAAGTAAATTTTAAGTTAAAATTAGTAATTACGTTAGAACAGGTTTTTACCCTATTAATTTTGAATTTAATCTAAAAATTCGTAGAAACAGTAAAAGTAAATTTTAAGTTAAAACTAGTAATTATGTTAAAACAGGTTTTTACCCTATTAATTTTGAATTTAATTTAAAAATTCGTAGAAACAGTAAAAGTAAATTTTAAGCTAAAACTAGTAATTATGTTAAAACAGGTTTTTACCCTATTAATTTTGAATTTAATCTAAAAATTCGTAGAAACAGTAAAAGTAAATTTTAAGCTAAAACTAGTAATTACGTTAGAACAGGTTTTTACCCTATTAATTTTGAATTTAATCTAAAAATTCGTAGAAACAGTAAAAGTAAATTTTAAGTTAAAACTAGTAATTATGTTAAAACAGGTTTTTACCCTATTAATTTTGAATTTAATTAAAAATTCGTAGAAACAGTAAAAGTAAATTTTAAGCTAAAACTAGTAATTATGTTAAAACAGGTTTTTACCCTATTAATTTTGAATTTAATCTAAAAATTTGTAGAAACAGTAAAAGTAAATTTTAAGCTAAAACTAGTAATTATGTTAAAACAGGTTTTTACCCTATTAATTTTGAATTTAATCAAAAAATTCGTAGAAACAGTAAAGTAAATTTTAAGCTAAAACTAGTAATTATGTTAAAACAGGTTTTTACCCTATTAATTTGAATTTAATCTAAAAATTCGTAGAAACAGTAAAAGTAAATTTTAAGCTAAAACTAGTAATTATGTTAAAACAGGTTTTTACCCTATTAATTTTGAATTTAATCTAAAAATTCGTAGAAACAGTAAAAGTAAATTTTAAGTTAAAACTATTAATTACGTTAGAACAGGTTTTTACCCTATTAATTTTGAATTTAATCTAAAAATTCGTAGAAACAGTAAAAGTAAATTTTAAGCTAAAACTAGTAATTATGTTAAAACAGGTTTTTACCCTATTAATTTTGAATTTAATCTAAAAATTTGTAGAAACAGTAAAAGTAAATTTTAAGCTAAAACTAGTAATTATGTTAAAACAGGTTTTTACCCTATTAATTTTGAATTTAATCAAAAAATTCGTAGAAACAGTAAAAGTAAATTTTAAGTTAAAACTAGTAATTATGTTAAAACAGGTTTTTACCCTATTAATTTTGAATTTAATCTAAAAATTCGTAGAAACAGTAAAAGTAAATTTTAAGCTAAAACTAGTAATTATGTTAAAACAGGTTTTTACCCTATTAATTTTGAATTTAATCTAAAAATTCGTAGAAACAGTAAAAGTAAATTTTAAGTTAAAACTAGTAATTACGTTAGAACAGGTTTTTACCCTATTAATTTTGAATTTAATCTAAAAATTCGTAGAAACAGTAAAAGTAAATTTTAAGTTAAAACTAGTAATTATGTTAAAACAGGTTTTTACCCTATTAATTTTGAATTTAATCTAAAAATTCGTAGAAACAGTAAAAGTAAATTTTAAGTTAAAACTAGTAATTATGTTAAAACAGGTTTTTACCCTATTAATTTTGAATTTAATCTAAAAATTCGTAGAAACAGTAAAAGTAAATTTTAAGCTAAAACTAGTAATTATGTTAAAACAGGTTTTTACCCTATTAATTTTGAATTTAATCTAAAAATTCGTAGAAACAGTAAAAGTAAATTTTAAGCTAAAACTAGTAATTATGTTAAAACAGGTTTTTACCCTATTAATTTTGAATTTAATCTAAAAATTCGTAGAAACAGTAAAAGTAAATTTTAAGCTAAAACTAGTAATTATGTTAAAACAGGTTTTTACCCTATTAATTTTGAATTTAATCTAAAAATTCGTAGAAACAGTAAAAGTAAATTTTAAGCTAAAACTAGTAATTATGTTAAAACAGGTTTTTACCCTATTAATTTTGAATTTAATCTAAAAATTCGTAGAAACAGTAAAAGTAAATTTTAAGTTAAAACTAGTAATTATGTTAAAACAGGTTTTTACCCTATTAATTTTGAATTTAATCTAAAAATTTGTAGAAACAGTAAAAGTAAATTTTAAGCTAAAACTAGTAATTATGTTAAAACAGGTTTTTACCCTATTAATTTTGAATTTAATCAAAAAATTCGTAGAAACAGTAAAGTAAATTTTAAGCTAAAACTAGTAATTATGTTAAAACAGGTTTTTACCCTATTAATTTTGAATTTAATCTAAAAATTCGTAGAAACAGTAAAAGTAAATTTTAAGCTAAAACTAGTAATTATGTTAAAACAGGTTTTTACCCTATTAATTTTGAATTTAATCTAAAAATTCGTAGAAACAGTAAAAGTAAATTTTAAGCTAAAACTAGTAATTATGTTAAAACAGGTTTTTACCCTATTAATTTTGAATTTAATCTAAAAATTCGTAGAAACAGTAAAAGTAAATTTTAAGTTAAAACTATTAATTACGTTAGAACAGGTTTTTACCCTATTAATTTTGAATTTAATCTAAAAATTCGTAGAAACAGTAAAAGTAAATTTTAAGCTAAAACTAGTAATTATGTTAAAACAGGTTTTTACCCTATTAATTTTGAATTTAATCTAAAAATTTGTAGAAACAGTAAAAGTAAATTTTAAGTTAAAGTTAGAAATTATAATAAAATGAATTTTTATTATTAGTTTAATTTTAATAATTTTATTATTTTTGTATCTAATTATATCCTAATAATTAGATAATTTGAATTTAAAAATTATAATATTATAAATAAATTAACTTATTTATAAGGAAGAATTATTATAATTTAAAAATTATTTTTTATTTTTTTTATTTTATAAAAATCTTAAAAGTTTAATTGTAAAAATTTAATATTAAATTTTTAATAAAAAAAAAAAAATTAGTATTAAAATATTGAGATTTGTAAATTTTTTTTTACAGAATTATGAAATAGTAATATTATATTTTTATTTTTTTTATAATTTAATTTTTTTTTTTGTATTTAATATAAAATATTTATATATATATAATTATTTAATATTCTTTAAATAAATATTAAATTATTTATAATTAAAATATTTATATATAATTAAATAAATAATTATATATATAAATAAATTAATTAATAAATATAAAATATTTATATATTAATAAAATTAAATTTTAACTAATAAATACTTACCCCTTAATATGGAAAAGAATAATTAAAATATTTATATATTAATAAATACTTATTATATAATAAAATAAATTTATCAATATGATTTAAATAATTTATTAATAATAAAAATTTTAATATTTAAATAATAAATACTTACCCCTTATTAAATATGATAAAATTTTATATATTATATAAATATTTATTAATTAATAATATTATTTATATATATAGAGATTAATCTTATATAATTAATATAATACAGATTATTTAATTAAATATGTAATTGTCTAATTTAAATAAATAAAAAGATAATAATAAAATATTTATATATTAATAAATAATTATATTTAACATTAAATAGATTAATTAATAATATATAAAATATTTATTTATTAATAAATATATATATATATATAATAACTTAATTAATAAATATAAAATATTTATATTATAATAAATAAATATATATATATATAATAATAAATTAATTAATAAATATAAAATATTTATATATTAATAAAATTAAATTTTAACTAATAAATACTTACCCCTTAATATGGAAAAGAATAATTAAAATATTTATATATTAATAAATACTTATTATATAATAAAATAAATTTATCAATATGATTTAAATAATTTATTAATAATAAAAATTTTAATATTTAAATAATAAATACTTACCCCTTATTAAATATGATAAAATTTTATATATTATATAAATATTTATTAATTAATAATATTATTTATATATATAGAGATTAATCTTATATAATTAATATAATACAGATTATTTAATTAAATATGTAATTGTCTAATTTAAATAAATAAAAAGATAATAATAAAATATTTATATATTAATAAATAATTATATTTAACATTAAATAGATTAATTAATAATATATAAAATATTTATTTATTAATAAATATATATATATATATAATATATTTATTTATTATTATTATTAATTAAATATTTATTAAAAAAAAAAAAAAAATTAAATTGATTTTAATATAATATTTAATTAAATTAAATTATATTTAATAAAATAATTAATGACAATTTATTATCAATTTAATTAAATTAGAATATAATAATTTAGTATTTGATTAATTAATATTTAAAAATATTAATTTACTAAAAATTATTTTTTTATAATTGTAATAAATTACTGAGATTTAAATTATTAAATTTTTATTTTTAATAAAAAAATTAATAGGAAGAATTAATTTTGTTTATTTTATTAGTAAAAAAAGGAAGAATTTTTTATTTAATAAAATTTTAGGTTTTTAGGGTGAGAATTTCTTAATTGTTATAAAAATATAATACTAGAATAAATTTTTATATTATTATTATAAATTTTAAATATTTAATTATTAATAATTATGTAATTACTTATTATTAATTAATTAGATAATAATTTAGTATTTTATTAATTAATATTTAAAAATATTAATTTACTAAAAATTATTTTTTTATAATTGTAATAAATTACTGAGATTTAAATTATTAAATTTTTATTTTTAATAAAAAAAAATTAATAGGAAGAATTAATTTTGTTTATTTTATTAGTAAAAAAAGGAAGAATTTTTTATTTAATAAAATTTTAGGTTTTTAGGGTGAGAATTTCTTAATTGTTATAAAAATATAATACTAATATAAATTTTTATATTATTATTATAAATTTTAAATATTTAATTATATAAAAAGAAGAAAATTATAATTTCTATATAAAGATTATGAGTCTTTAAGCTTAATTAGCTTATCTTTTTTAAAAATTTATTGTTAATATTTATTTAGATGATATTTAGTTTAGTATTATTTTTTATAATTAAATTAAAATTTTAGTTACTTTTATTAATTTTTATATTAATTAAATTAAAAATTATTTAGTTGATTAGTTTTTGTTTTTTTTTATAAAGTTTAATTCTGACTTTAAAATTTATTATAAATTTTATTTAATATATAAATTTTTATGTTTAATATTATTTTTTAAATAAAAATAATTTATTTTATTTAGTATGTAGAATTGTATATAAATAAAAATAAGTTTTTTTATAGAATTATGTTTATTTAAGATGGAATAAATTTGTGCCAGCATTCGCGGTTAGACAAATTAATCTAAGTAAATTTATTAAATTTTATAGATATTTATTTATATTTTTATATTAATTAATAAATTGAATTAAATTAAGGTGAAATTTTATTAATTTGGTATATTAATTTTAATATTTAATTTAAATATTTTTTGAAAATTTTTTAATAAACTAGGATTAGATACCCTATTATTTTAATTGTAAATTTGTTTTTATTTATATTTTATATATTTTTTATTTTTAAATTTTTAAAAATATTTTTTAAATTAGGTAGTAATAGTTATGATCTTGAAACTTTAAGAATTTGACGGTAATTCATTCAATTTAGAGGAACTTGTTTTTTAATTGATAATCCACGATATTAATTACCTAATTTATTTGTTTGTATATCGTCGTTTTAAAAAAATTTTTTAAGGATAATAATTTTTAAGATATAATTTTTTATATTATATAAATTCAGATCAAGGTGCAGCTATTTATTTAGGTTAAAATGAGTTACAATAAAGTTAATTTATACGGATTTTAAATATTATTATTTAAATTAAGGTGGATTTAAAAGTAAAATTAGATAATTATTTAATTTGAGATTTGTTTTGAATTATGTACATATCGCCCGTCGCTCTCGTTATAAAATGAGATAAGTCGTAACAAAGTAAAAGTACTGGAAAGTGTTTTTAGAATTAAAATTTTCAAATTTTAGTTTAATAAAAATTATTCATTTACATTGAATTGATATAAAAATTATTTTATAGATTTGATTTGAATTAATTTAATAATTTAATTTTTTTATATAAAATATATTTTATTTAAAGTTATATTAATTGTTTTTTGTTTTAGTGTTTAAATTATAAATAATATTAATATTTAAAAATGTAAATGATAGATATTGAAATAATTTAAAAATATTTAATTAATAAAGTAAAATTTATTTTTTGTACCTTTTGTATCAGGGTTTATTAATTAAATATTAATTATTATTAATTTTCTCGAATTAATTAGAGTTAATATATTATTTAAGTTAATGTGTAATTATTATTTATAATATTATATTAGAGGAGAAATTCTAGTCAATAATTAAGATATCTAGTTTTTTTAGAAATAAATTTAATTTATTTATTAAGTTTAATATTTAAATAATATTTATTTTATATATTAATTTGATAAAAAGAGTTTAAGGGATTAGCTTTAAATTTTAAATTAAAAATAAAATAAAAATTTTATAATAAATTATAGATTTAAAAATGGTTATTAGTTAAAGTTTTTAATAATTTATTATTTATTTTAAATTTAATTTTTTTTTATTTTAATTATTTATAAAAATATTTTAATTAATATATTATTAAAATTAATAATGATAAAATTATTATATATTGTATTTGTATCTATTATATTTTATTTTTAGAAATAATTATAAGGAATTAGACAAAATTTAATATCTACCTGTTTAACAAAAACATGTCTTTTTGAATTTAATTTAAAGTCTAATCTGCCCACTGAATAATTTTAAATGGCCGCGGTATTTTGACCGTGCAAAGGTAGCATAATCATTAGTTTTTTAATTGAAAGCTTGTATGAATGATTGAATAAGATATTTATTGTCTCATAATTATTTATGTTAAAATTTAATTTTTAAATTAAAAAGTTTAAATTTTATTATAGGACGAGAAGACCCTATAGATTTTTATAATTAAATGTATTGACTTAAATTTAATTTATTTATTTAAATTGATTTTTAATTATTTTGTTGGGGTGACATTAAAATTGAATTAACTTTTAATTTAATTAAACATTAATTTATGAAAATTTAATATATATTATATATAATTTGTATTTATTATTTATTAATTTTTGATCCTAAATTTTTAGATTATTAAATTGAAATACCTTAGGGATAACAGCGTAATTTATTTGGAGAGATCATATTAATAAATAAGTTTGCGACCTCGATGTTGAATTAAGATAATATTTAGGTGGAGATACTTAAATAATAGGTCTGTTCGACCTTTAAATTCTTACATGATTTGAGTTCAGATCGGCGTGAGCCAGATCGGATTCTATCCTTAATTAATTAATTAATATTTTTGTACGAAAGGACTTAATATTTTAAATAATTTATAAAAATTGAATAAAATTAAATTTGTAGTATTATCTTGGCAGATAAGTGCATTAAATTTAGAATTTAAATATAAGAATTAAATATTTTTAGATAATATTGTTTATAAGTTTTATTATATTATTATTGAGGTATTTAATTTTATTAATTAATATTTTGATTGGGGTAGCTTTTTTAACTCTTTATGAGCGTAAAGTGCTTGGTTATGTTCAAGAACGTAAAGGTCCTAATAAAATAGGATTTATTGGGATTTTACAACCATTTAATGATGCAATTAAATTATTTTCTAAAGAGTATCTTTTAAGATATAATTTTAATTATTATGTATATTTAATTTCTCCTTTATTTATATTAATATTGAGTTTATATATTTGAATTTTAATACCTTTTATGTTTAATTTGTGAGAAATAGATTTGGGTGTTTTATTTTTATTGAGAATTTTAAGTATTAGAGTTTATTTTACTATATATTCGGGATGATCTTCAAATTCAATTTATTCTTTATTGGGTTCATTACGTTCTATTGCTCAAACTATTTCTTATGAAGTAAGATTGGCTTTAATTTTAATTATTTTTATTTTTTTAATTGATAGATTTAATTTTTATGATTTATTAATTTATCAATATAATTTACCTATATTATTGTATATGGTTCCTTTATTTTTTATATTTTTAGTTAGTTCAATTGCTGAATTAAATCGATCTCCATTTGATTTTGTTGAAGGAGAATCTGAATTAGTTTCTGGATTTAATACTGAATATACTAGAGGAATATTTGCTTTTTTATTTTTAGCTGAATATTCTATAATTTTATTTTTTAGAATAATATGGATGTTAATATTTTTAGGATTATTATGGTTTAATATATGATCTTATTTATTTATTATATTATTTTTTAGTTTTATTATTTTAATTCGTGGGACATATCCACGATTTCGATATGATATATTAATAGGGTTAGCGTGGAAAAAATTTCTTCCTTTTATTTTAAATTATTTAATTTTTATTTTAGGGATGAAATTTTTAATTTATGTAGTTGTTTTTTAGCAAATAATAAGTATTTTATTTATAAAGTTAATAGTATATTTTAAATACTATAATATGTTTTCAAAACATATACTTATTCAAGTTCATTAACTTTATTTTTTAAAAATTAAATTATCTCATAATTGTATAATTATGGGTAATATAATAAAGTATATAAAATATAGTATTGTTATAATTTGTGATATTACAATAAATGGGGATTCTACTGGTTGAGCTCCTAATCATGTTAATAGTAAAAAAATATTAATTATTGATCAAAATAATATTTGATTTAAAGGGTAGAATTTTGAAGTGAATATTAAATTATTTTTAATTATAGGTATAATTAAGAAAATTCTAATTGATATAAATAGTGCAATCACTCCTCCTAATTTATTAGGGATTGATCGAAGGATAGCATAGGCAAATAAAAAATATCATTCTGGTTGAATATGAATTGGAGTAACAAATGGATTTGCTGGTGAAAAATTTTCAGGGTCTCCTATTATATATGGATTAATTATAATTAATATTAGTATAATAAAAATTATAGTAATAAATCCTACTGAATCTTTAATTGTGAAGTATGGGTGAAATGAAATTTTATATAGGTTTCTATTTGTGCCTAATGGATTATTTGATCCAGTTAGATGAAGGAATGTTAAGTGAATGATAACTATAGCTAAAATAATAAAAGGTAAAATAAAATGTAAGGAATAGAATCGATTTAATGTTGAGTTGTCAACTGAAAATCTTCCTCAAATTCATAAAACAATTGATTCACCTAAATAGGGAATTGCAGAAATTAGATTTGTAATAACTGTAGCTCCTCAAAAAGATATTTGTCCTCATGGGAGAACATATCCTAAAAATGCAGTAGCTATAGTTATAAAAAGAATAATAATACCAATAGTTCATACTTTATTAAATTTATATGATATATAATATAAACCTCGTCCTATATGAATATATAAACAGATGAAGAAAAAAGATGCTCCATTTATGTGAATTAAACGTATTAATCATCCGTAATTTACATCTCGACAAATATGAATAATACTATTAAAAGCATAATTAATATTAGGACAATAATGTATAGATAGGAATAACCCAGAAATAATTTGAATTAATAAACATAATCCTAATAATGAACCAAAATTTCATCAAATAGAAATATTTAGTGGTGTAGGTAATTTAATAAGTCTATTATAAGTAATTTTAATAATTGGATTATATTTAATTATATTTGTTAACATTAAATGAATTGTCGTAGTGGACCATATATTTTTATACATATTTTTATTACGGAGAATAGTGTAAATAGTAAATAAATTATTGTTATTAAAGTAATTTTATAATTATTATTAAATATTTGATATATGTTAAATCTATTAATGTTGGATCAATTATTTATTTTTATAAATAGTTTATAATTTATACTATATTCAATTATATTAATTGAGAAATAGTCAAAAACTTTTACAATAAATATTAGGACAATAGAGGTTGAGATTAAAATTGTTAAAAATTTAATGTTAAAGTTATATCTTATTTTATATTTTTCGTTTGATGCTGTTCTTACAAAATATAAAAATAAAATTAAAATTCCTCCAATTATTGTAAGAAATAATATATATGAAAATCAAAAATTTTTATATAATAGACTAATTTTTATACATATAATAATGGAAAATATAATTAAATAGATTATTACTTCTATGGGGTGGTTATTTTTAATTATTAATATTGTTAAAATTAATATAATGGAAGATAGAATTAATAGTAAATTTAAATATATTTCTTTATAATTAATTAAAGTTGGGTATAAATTTGTTGTTAACATTGAATCAAAATATAGTTTATATAAAATATTAATTTTGGAGATTAAAGATATAAAATTTTTATTATTTTGATTAATTTACTATAAAATCATGTAATTTGATTTATTTCTAATTTACAAGATTAGTATTTTAAGGTTAAATTATATAGTAATTTTAATGTTAACATTTTCTTGATTTTATAGATTGATATTGTTATTTATGACTTTAATGATTTTTATTAAATTTAATAAACATATTTTATTAGTTTTAATAAGGTTAGAATTTTTTGTTATTATAATATTTTATGTTTGATTTATATATTTTAGAATAGTTGATTCTAATCAGTTTATTTCTTTATATTATTTGATTTTTTCAGTAAATGAAAGTGTATTAGGATTAACTGTTATAATTGTTATTATACGAGGTGAAGGTAGAGATTATTTAAATTCTTTAAGTGTGTTGAAATGATAAAATATATTTTAGTTATTGTATTGATTAAATCATTGATTTGGTGTATTAATAAAAAAAATATATTAAATATTTTATTTCAAAATACTTTAATTTTATTGTTAATTATTTTTATAATTAATTATAGTTATATTAAGTTAAATATAATAGATTTTTATGCTATTTGTTATAATTTTGGATTAGATTTTTTTTCTTTTTGGATAATTAATTTATCTATATGAATTATTGTTTTAATAGTATTAGCAAGAATAAAAATTGTAAAATATAAAAATTTTTTGTTTTTATTTATTGGTAATTTAACATTGATATTATTTTTTTTATTTTTATCTTTTAGATCTTTTAATTTATTAATATTTTATATTATATTTGAAGCTAGACTTATTCCTACATTATTTTTAATTTTAGGGTGAGGGTATCAAATTGAGCGTATTGAAGCAGGAATTTATATAATATTATATACCTTGTTTTTTTCTTTACCGTTCTTATTAATAGTATTTTATATTTATAGTTTAGTATATTCAATAGACATAGAATATATTAACATAAAAAAAGTATATTTTGATTCACTTATATATAATTTTATTTTTATAATTTTTTTTGTTAAAATTCCTATATTTACAGTACACATATGATTACCTAAAGCACATGTAGAAGCTCCGGTTTCTGGTTCAATAATTTTAGCTGGAGTAATGCTTAAATTAGGGGGATATGGAGTTTATCGATTAATATTTATTTCTGAGGTTATAGTAGATGATTATGGTTTAGCTATTGTAATTTATAGACTAGTTGGTTCAATTTATTTAAGATTGGTTTGTCTTCGACAAGTAGATATGAAATCTTTAGTAGCTTATTCTTCAGTTGTTCATATAGGGTTAGTTATTGGGGGTTTATTTTCATTAGAAGCTATTGGTATTCAAGGAGCTTTTTTAATAATAATTTCTCATGGTTTATGTTCTTCTGGGTTGTTTTGTATAGTTAATATATTTTATGAGCGATCTTTAAGGCGAAGTTTAATTATTAATAAAGGTATATTATTATATTGTCCTCCTATAATGATAATATGATTTTTATTATGTATAGGTAATATATCAGCTCCTCCAAGTCTTAATTTAATTAGAGAAATTTTTTTATTAATTAGATTAGTTAGATTAACAAATTTTTTTATTATTATTTTAATAATATTTTTATTTTTTAGAAGATGTTATTCTTTATATTTATATTCATATGTTTGTTATGGCAAGAGTTTAGGTTTATTTAGATTTTCCGGGTTTTCAGTTCGAGAATTTATTTTAATTTTAATACATTTAATTCCATTAAATTTAATAATTTTAAAAATTGATATTTTTTATTAAATTAACTTAGGTAGTTTATATTAAAATAATGATTTGTGGTGTCATAGATATATTGGATATATTCTAAGTTATGATTAGATTTCTTGTGAGATTTTTTTTTTTATTTTTGGGGGGGGTTATATTTTTTATTAGTTTATTTTTTTTATTAAATAAATGTTTTTATATATTGGAGTGAAATATTATTTCTTATAATTCAGTTGATATTTATATATTATTTATATTTGATTGAATATCTTTATTGTTTTCAAGTTTTGTTTTATTTATTTCTTCAATAGTTTTGATTTATAGATTTGATTATATAAGTGAAGATTTAAGGTTTAATCGATTTATTATATTAATTATATTATTTGTATTTTCTATATTATTAATAATTATGAGTCCTAATTTAATTAGAATTTTATTAGGTTGAGATGGATTAGGATTAATTTCTTATTGTTTAGTGGCATATTATCAAAATATTAAATCTTATAATGCTGCTATATTAACAGTTTTGATGAATCGATTTGGGGATACTGGTTTAATAATATCATTAAGAGTTATATATTATATAGGTTCTTGGAATTTATTTTTATATGATTTTGTGGATATTTTAGTAATTATATTATTTTGTTTAGCGGCTTTTACTAAAAGTGCTCAAATTCCATTTTCATCATGATTGCCTGCTGCAATAGCAGCTCCAACTCCAATTTCTTCTTTAGTTCATTCTTCAACTTTAGTTACTGCTGGGGTTTATTTAGTTATTCGTTTTAATAATTTATTAATATTAAGAGGGTTAAATGAATTGATTTTGATTTTGTCTGTTTTAACTATATTTATGGCGGGGGTTAGAGCAAATTGGGAGTATGATTTAAAAAAGATTATTGCTCTTTCAACCTTAAGACAATTAGGGTTAATGATAGCAATCTTATCTTTAGGGGGAGTTTATGTAGCTTTTTTTCATTTATTAACTCATGCTATATTTAAAGCTTTATTATTTATATGTGCAGGAGTAATTATTCATTCAATGAAAAATTTTCAGGATATTCGTTTTATAGGTTCTATAGTTTATATAATACCTTATACATTAAATTGTTTTAATGTAGCTAATTTAAGTTTAATGGGTATACCTTTTTTAGCTGGGTTTTATTCTAAGGATTTAATTTTAGAGCAGTTGATATTTGGGGGAGAAAGATTGATTATTATATTATTGTTTTTAATTTCTATTGGATTAACGGTTTCTTATACTCTTCGTATATTTTTATATAGGTTATTTACGGAAATAAAAATATCTAGTTGTTTTATTTTATCAGATAATAATATATTTATGAATTTAAGAATGATTTTTATATTAATTATATCTATAATTAGTGGGAAATTATTATATAGATTAATATTTTTTAATATTAGATTTATTGTTTTGCCTTTAATTTTAAAGTTAATGGTTTTATTTTTTAGTTTTTTAGGAATTATTGTTGGTTTATTTGTTTTTTATCTTAATTATATTTACAATAAAAATTTATTAATTTTAAAAAGGTTTTTAAATAAAATGTGGTTTTTATTTGATTTATTCTATAATACGTTAGGTATATTTTTTATATTATCAGGAAAAATTAATGATTTAAATGAAAAATTTTGGGGAGAATCTATATATGAATCTATTTTAATTAAGATAAAATATTTTGTTAAAAATATTGATTATTTTTATATTAATTCCTTTAAATTAATTATATTTATTTATTTTTATATTTTATTTATATTTTTAATGTTTTATATTTAAGAGGTGTTTGTTTTTATATATT